>CM033469.1:62917458-63254276 GCA_019447015.1 Hymenochirus boettgeri | reverse complement strand
TCATTAAACACCATGCGGTCGTCATGAAACACCATGCGGTCGCCATTAAACACCATGCTGTCAAGATTAAACACCATACAGTCGTGATTAAACACCACGTGGCGGTATTAAACACCATGTGGTCGTTATTAAACACCATACGGTCGTGATTAAACACCATGTGGCGTTATTAAACACCATGTGGTCGTTGCACCACGTGGCGTTATTAAACACCATGTGGTCGGTGTTCAAACCCCCCACCTCTATTAGGCTCTGGTTCTTTATTTTCACATAAATGGCCTCCTTAACACCTCTCTTGAACCAGTCACATTCCTTCGCATATGGTAACATACATCTTCTTAGCCACTTCTAATCACACCCTTAACACCTGGCTGTGAATGCTATGGGATTTTCCAGGGTACATAATTGCCACAGATTCTTGTACAAGTCATTCTGATTGAGAAAGCCAGGCGGATGACAGCGAAACGTCTTCAAGAACTACATTTCAAGTCCAGTTGATCTAATTGAATACAACAGATATAGTGCCTTAGTGTTTTTACCAATCGCCTTTTGGCATCTTTCCAATTAGTAATTAGCCAAAAACAACAAATTAGCACTATTGTATGGTTATTCCTACCTCCCGGCCACCCACCAAAGGGTTTAGACCAGGCCAAGTGTTGCCAACCATTTTACATACCTTTTCAACTGGCCCCAGACTGGCGAGGAACCCCGCCAACCCTAGCTGTGACAATATATTTCTTGAAGTGATCCGGATGACGTTTCCAATGCATACCGTTTCCACATAGTGGCCTGCACGCCCAATCCTGTAGATAAACAAATTTAATTTAATACATACAACCATAAAAAACCCAGGGGGAGGGTGGGATTTCCTCCCTTCTTCACTATGGCTCTCCTGCTCCTGACTCCTCCTCAAGCCTTCTTCTTCCCAGCAACCCTGATCCTCCACCAATCCCTGCACTCTTCCCTCCCGCCTTGTCATGCGCCCCTCCCTCTATCTTCCCGTCCGGGGCTTACTTGACAAAGGCAGGGTCCATCTTTCGTCCCCCACCACCCCCTTTTATACTTCCCTGTTTAAATAATTAGATCCACAACCTTTATACTGGATAATGTTAGGCCACACGCTTTCATTTCATACATGTTCCAACAGTAGTATCTGAAATTTCATTATAACATATTAGACTTATATTATTAAATAAATACAATTGCTTTCAACTGTGTTAAACTTTAACATGAGAACAACTGACATGAACACATGTTAATCCTATGTCGGCTTGAGGATCCCCACCAGTCTGCTGTTTACTAGTGCCTTTATTGTTTCCACCAATCGCCTTCTGGCATCTTTCCATTAGTAATTAGCCAAAACACAAATTAGCATGTCATATACGGTTATTCTACCTCCCGGCCACCCACACACCAGGGTTAGACCAAGCCAGGTGTTGCCACCATTTATCATACCTTTCAACTGGCCCCAGACTGGCGAGGAACCCCGCCCACAAGCGCGTGAGGCCAATTCTCAACCGCACGAGCTCCCCCAAGCTGACACCAGACCCATTCATTCAAGTGGATCCCGTCTGGGCAAAAGAGAGCGCTGGTGTTCCACCTCTTAGTCTGACTACCATGCCCCCGTTTTTCTGACAAAATTACCTATTGCTCTGTTTACTTTAATTCGGGCTCGCTCTGCCCGCCTCCCATGATCTTGCCCCCGACCAATAAAATCTTGAACATTCTGACCAAATTAACTTCACCTCTGGAACACTGACCAAAGTCTCAACAGTCCTCCGTATGATCTTAATCAGCAATTTCATGGTGCATTAGCCCATGTAGTTCCCCCCTGCGTGCAGTAATATAATATGGGGGGACCAATTCCTTTTGCTTTGATATGTCAGTGGTACCATTCCTCCCATCTCAGCCCCCTCTTCCTAGCCAATGTATGTCTATCTGATCTTCTTAAAGCCCAATTTGACCCCTTCTGGTCGAACAGCAGCTCTCCTGTGCGCCCAATATATGAACGAGTGGCCTACCAACCAAATTGATTCTTTCTGCAGCCCTGCAATGTAAAGAAATGATAACTTTAAGAACTTAATTTTTTTTATGTATATCTATATGTCTATCTCTTTCTACTGTACTCATTGGCCTATTCTCTAATTACCTCTTCAAATTCCTTGCTCAATTGGATGGTCTGATATAGGACCTGTATCTCTGGACTCCGCCCTGCCTATTTTCATAATGACGTTTTTGCCTAGCCCTAATCTTGTGCCTCCGTCGCCGCCCTATTCTGAATGAATGCGACCCATAATTCATCTGATGACAACTGCATTTTCCCAATGCTTTGCGAAGTATAACCGTAAAATGGTAACTGGACAATGATACCCCGTCTTGTGAATCAGCAAAACTCCCTTTTCTTTTGGTCTTACTGCTAAAAACTTTATACACTTTACTGGGCAGATTTCTTCCTTATCATCTCATATATCGGCACTATCATACTACCCCCTCCTTTCTTTGTTTTTGGTTCCCGAATAGTAACCTTAAGTAGTCCCTGTTTTCTTCTACATCTTCTGCTATGATTCCCCTATGAAATGTTTGTTTCTACTAACCAATTGAGATTCTGAAAGCACCAAAGAATGCCCAAGAGAAAGCAAGCCGGAAAAGTAATGTTCATATCTAGACGTTGTAATAGTCTTTAATGCCTGCATTAAGCCTTTCAGAATATACTGTAATTGGGTGTCTTAAATCACCCGTACTTCTCCCCCTTTTAAAACCCTTACATGCTTGTTTTATCATAAATTCTTGGTTACATTTTCTGCCTCTTCCTTCGATAAAACATAATGTTTTATCGACTGCACTGCCCGACACACCTTGTTCGAAAAGTTGGAAGATTTTCCAAATCAGTAATTGTAGCTGTCTACTTCCCATATATATTACACATTTCCGTCTCAAATCGGTTCCATTCAGACCAAATCCTTTGTATCCGCCCAAGTTGAGGGCGCTAAGGACCTTTGAATCCATTAACTGTATTATTCAAACTAGGTTCCACACCCAGTGCGCGACAAATTTCTCCCTCTTTCTGAGCTTTGGTGCCAGCTGCCGAAATCTTTCCCATGAAAGCGAGAAAGCGCATCAGCTATATCTTGCAGACCCTTGGATGTGTATTGCTCTAACTGTAATGTTCAATTGTAGACACTTTAAACTAAACTGCCTTAGTAGTTAACTACCGGTAAAGATGAACCTGACAAACTATTAATGGCTTGTACAACTGCCATATTATCTGATCGAACAGGACACTTTATCTCTAAAATTCTCCCCCCAAATTTACACTGCCACTAGTACCAGAAATAATTTAAGAATGCTAAATTTGATATTAATTCGTCTTAGCCCTTGGCGGGCACACCAGGATCCCGGAGATAGGCTCCCAGCCTGATGCCCCGCCGATCAGTGAATATTTGATACTCTTCCTGATCCAATTTAGTCTGCCAATAAACTTTACCGTTAAATGAATCTAAAACTGCAACCAAATTGTTAGGTCATCTTTATTTGCCTCGTCATTCTGATGAAATGGAAAGGCTTCTTATTCCTGCCATTGCAATAGCTTAACGCCTGGCAAAATCGGTATGACTCTGCAAGCGAAATTTAATTTTCCTATCTTGTCCCTTGGCAGTCTACATTCTTGAATCGTAGAATTTTTTCAATCCCCAAGAAAGTAAAGGTGGCAATACACTATTACGATCATAATTACCTATTAAACCAACCGATACTTTATAGACAGATGTACAATGTTAATTGTACCAAGATGTACAATAATTCAATTTGTTTTGTGATTATGTCGAATGTCGTCCATTGTGAGGTTACATTACATTCACATTTAATCGCGAACTTTAGAAAACACTACAATCATTTACCAATCGACTTAAAAACCGACTTTCCCGATCGTAATTACGATCGATTTTACGTTCTAATGTCGTGTGATAAGAATGGGAAAATGTACAATTTTTCAGCCAATCGATGGAAAGTCAGATTGTATGTTGGATTGTACATAAATCGGCCTAATGTATGGTCACCTAAGGCATGTCGTAGGTGTTATGGTTTTTTCCGGGGCTAATGGAATCCCAAACTGCTCTGCTATCGCTTGCATCGTATTCAGAAGCTTCCCACAGGTTGTTGTTCCTGCACTCCAACCAACAGAAAGTCATCTAGGTAATGCCCATTGATGTCAAGCCTGAAAAACTCCTAACTACCCATTCTAGAAAACTGCTAAAAGTTTCAAATAACGCGCATGATACGGAGCAACCCATTGGAAGCGCTCATCATGACAAATTTCCCTTCAAATGCACAGCCTAGCAGTACAAGGATTCTGGGTGTACTGGCATAACCTAAATGAGATTCTACATCGGTTTTCGCATCAATGCCCCTATGCCTGCTAGCTGTATAATCTTGATAGCCATCGATGATGTGTATTCTACGGCGGTTTGTTCTTATCTATTTCTATGTTAACAGACTTTACTTCTGGGTAAGATAGATGGTGTATCAGACGATATTGACCTTGTTCCTTCTTTGGACTAAACCTAATGGGGATACAACTAAATTGGGTACCTTATCAAATGGGCCGCCATCCACCCAATTTATTTCCTTAAACAATTTCTCTTTAACTATTTCCGGATTCAGGTTTGCTGATTTTAAATTTTTACTAGAGATTCTGGAGCCTTTCAGTTTTGAGGGTATCCGGAACCCAAAAGTAAAGCCTTCCCTTAATAAAATTGGCTTTCTCGGGAAATGGATATCTATCTAACCATAGGCCCATCCTGTCACCTTACCGGCATCTCCCCCTTTGAAAAACATTCTCTTGTCTTTCCTGGTCCCGCTACCTCTCTTGAAAAATCGCTGAAAGGGGTTGATCTCCGCCAGTGTGAACAATCGTGCCGAAATGTACATGATGCACCCCACTTACAACTCCCTTCATTAAACTACCAGCATAGGCCTCTTTTTTGTATTCCTGAGAACGTTGTGTTTCCGTGCTGTTGAATGGCTGTGGGCTAGGAAAAACTGGCTGAAATTTGAAAGTTTTATATTCATAATTTCATCCAGAGCCCATATCACGATGGTCCCATGCCAAATCCTGCCCCTACTGACATTTTCTGCCTAAAGCCTCGTCATAACCAAGTCATGCTTGCCCTCCGTACACTCTATGGCCTCCCAGATGTGTCCAAATAGCAGAACAAAGTGAGCATAGCTCTGGCTTACGTTCCCCCGATAATGCTTAAATAACATAGCTTGCAGCCAATTGGCGAATGATCTCGGTATTAACCTGATCCTTTACTTTCCTCGTCCTCCTCTTTCTAACCTCGCGGAACCTATCCCATTTGTAAATTAAAGCGCTCAACGGTAGCAATGAGAGAAAATCTATATATTCCCTTCTCCATACTTCTCCCTTACCTCTTGCTTTAAATGCACTCCTAATGGCCCTTCGAACAAATATATGTTTGACTCTGGCCTGATCTGACACCTCGATAAGCTATCCTTCCACCTCCATTGTTTGTTTACAAAACTCATGGCTTCTGCTCCCGTTGGTAAATTTGTTGATGTCCGTGATGTCGAGCTTGTGACCCCTCTACTAAACTGTCCCTGTCATTATTGCCAGAACCCCAAATTGCTGCTTGCACTACTGTCTACTGTTGTACCATGAGTTGTTTGTAACATCCCAAAAACTCCTGTACCCCATCATAATTTCCCTTACACTACCTCCCACTTCCTCTATTCATGAGTTGCACTGACGAATGTAATGATTGAAGCTGTGTGCTATAGTGTGGTGCATGAATGGTACCTGCTTGGTCAGGCTGCAATGTCATTGACACGTCCACTCCTGATCCGATGCGGATCGCTGCTGATCGCTCTCGATATTCCCTGGCTTCTTCCATGAATGGATAGTGCCGCTTGTGCATCTGTAGCCACACTTACTGGCTGCTGCGTACTGCTTGCAGAGACATCGACGTTGTGGTTAAAGCCGCATTGCGTGCTGTAGTTCCCCGAACTCGCTTGGCCCGGTCTGTAAAGGAGAAGCAACAATATTGTGCCTGTCCCTAAAGGCCGCTTCACTTGCGGTGCACCTGTCACTTGCACCTTCCCTGCCCACAACCCTGCTGCCGTGTTGTCACGGTATCTTCTCTCTCCCTTCCTAACCTGCCCCATTCACTGGATACATTCATAAGGGAGGTGCAGCATCACCTTGCAGTCCCCAAGCCCACTGATTTCTGCCTAGCAAGGCTGCATTGCCCTCCTGGGGGTTTACCCCTGCCATCCCCATGTTGGAGTTTATTTCCCCCATGATGCTCCTGGGTACTCCCCTCTGCGTTGGCCGAGTTACTTGGTGTGTAAAATGGCACCTGGGACTGTACCTCCCCCGCTGCATTGGCCAGATTGCTTGGTGTACAAAATGGTGCTTGGGACTGTTGCCCCGCCCCCGCTCTCTCCTGGGTCCCCCTGGTCTTTCTGGTCTGTTCCCTGTGTTGGGAGTCTCCCCCCCCGCCAACCCGGGTTACTCACTGTTCTTGATCATCCATTTCTGGTCGGCTGTTCCCTGCCTTCCTCTGCTCCGTTCCGCTCCCGCTCTGGATGTGGACACCCCCGAACCTCTGGTATGGCCCCCGGGCTATCGCCCGTCCCTGCGCCGCGTTCTCTGTGGGGAAGAACAAATGGGTCGGCTGCCTGGAGCGCATCCAACCCATCTTATCTTCCTCCAGCTGGTCTGGATCTCCTGCTACACTAATCAATGCAAGGTCGGGATGGCAACCAAGCCAGTGGGAGGCCTTACTTCAAAATCAAATGTTCTGAATCTTCTCCGGAGACACTCATTTCCCTATTCTGATAGTACTAATAGTGTTATATTAAAAAGGATCCCCTTATTTACATTAGTGTAAAATGGAGAAATTTCTCCATTTTATTTTGATCAAAGGGGACTCTCCACCCTTTGATCAAAGGAGTATGTTGTGCAAAAAAATCCCAAACCTGGACTTTGTTTTGTTTACAATAATAATCTGTTCCCGGCAAGAAATCTTATAATTAAAGCTCCATAATCCACCACCGTTTCTCTCTCCACTGTGGCTGCTGTGTTCTTTTTGTGTTCCCGAGCAGCCACAGTGGAGACTGCTCCTGGGAATGGCAGTCAGTGATTGGCCCTGACTCACTGTCATTGCCGACACTGATGCTACCCGGAATAGTGAGAGCGGATTGCAGAGCCGCTGTGTGGTGGATCTCTTGCTGGGAGCAGATTTAATGACTGGAAACAAAACGAAGTCCAGGTTTTGGGGGATTTGCACAACATACTCCTTTTTGCCCAGAGGGGTGGACAGTCCCTTTAAATTTTAATTGTGCGCAGTTTAAACAAATAAAGGGGAAAAAATTATAAATTGGAAAAATTACATTACTCAGCAAATTGAAGTTTTGTCTAAAATAGATTTCTTACTTGAAAATCCTCTGAAAATAAAAAATCATAAGAACAAGTAAGAGCACTCTTCACTGTGACCTTCGCCATGATTCTCTAAGTCAAAACTGAAGTAAAACCCAGACTTTACTGTCGGTTATTGTGACATCATTGTGATTATGATGTCTTACATAAAAAGCCTTTGATGTTCACGTCAAAACTGAAATGGTGCATTGTGATGTCATGAGGTATTGCAGGGGACCAATCAAACAAATTTCAAACAAAAAATCCTTTCAGTACTTCTACCCATACTGCCGTGCTGAAGGACTCATTAATATCTGTTGTATTCAATTAGATCAACTGGACTTGAAATGTAGTTCTTGAAGACGTTTCGCTAGTCATCCGACTGGCTTTCTCAATTCAGAATGACTTGTACAGAATCTGTGGCAATTATGTACCCTGGAAAATCCCAATTAGCATATCACAGCCAGGTGTTAAGGGTGTGATTAGATAGTGGTAAGAGGTGTTAGAGAACCCCAGAGTAAGGTGTTAAAACAGCATTGTACATGGCAGACAGTTGGTGTCTTAATACCTTTAAGGGCATAGCACCCAGCCACTGGTTCAGATATGTGGATGACACCTGGGTTAAAATCCACCAGAAGGAAGTACAAGCTTTCACAGAACACATTAATGTGGTAGACCAAAACATCAAATTCACAAGGGAAGAGGTACAAAACAACAAACTGGCTTTCTTGGATGCTTGGTAGAAGTCAGGGAGAATGGTAAACTGGAAGTAGAGGTTACAGAAAACCAACACACACAGATCAGTATTTGATGTTTGACTCCCACCACCCTTTAGATACAAGCTGGGTGTCATCAGAACCCTGCAACACAGAGCCGAGAACATCCCCACTAGACAGAGGCGAAGGCTAAAAAATGAAACATCTCAGAGGAGCCCTTAAACTTGTGGATATCCAGACTGGGCCTTTGTCAAAGAAGTAGAAGGAAAGAAAAGAACACGAATACCAACAGTGAAGGGGAAAAGCAGACAAGGAGGAAGAACATGTCATCCCATATGTAGCAGGGCGTCTCCGAGAAATTAAGAAGAGTTTTCAAAAAACACCGTCCCTGTCTGCTTTAAACCGAACAACACACGAGCAGCAATTGGTACATCCGAAAGACCCCATACCTAAACACAAGAAAAGCGACATCATATAGCAGTGTAGTGCAGTGAAGAATGCTTGATTTGTATGTGGGGGAGACCAAACAGCAACTGCATCAACGTATGGCCAGCACAGAAGAGCCAATTCTCGGTCAGGACTCAGCCGTGTATCTGCATCTTAAGGATAAAGGACATACCTTGAAGATTGTAATGTTAACATACTGGCGAAGGAACGGACTGGTTCAGAGAGGTGTTAAGGAGGCCATTTATGTGAAATAAAGAAACCAAGCCTAAATAGAGGTGGGGGGGTTGACACCATGCTGCCATGTACAATGCTGTTTTAACACCTTACTCTGGGCGTCTATAAACACCTCTTAGTCACTATCTAATCACACCCTTAACACCTGGCTGTGATATGCTAATTGGGATTTTTCAGGGTACATAATTGCCACAGATTCTTGTACAAGTCATTCTGAATTGAGAAAGCCAGTCGGATGACTAGCGAAACGTCTTCAAGAACTACATTTCAAGTCCAGTTGATCTAATTGATACAACAGATTAGCATGACCTGGATGAATGGAACCTTCACAAGCAGACTCATTAAATACACATAAATAAAAGTAAATGATTTGAATACTATTATTTTATTCCTTAAATAGATATCACCAAAAAACCCACAAATGGAAATAATAAAACATTCAACCAATGTGGTTTAACCTAACTTTAAAATTCATTTCATTGATATAACACTGGAGTGCAGGCCGTATGCAGTTCTGCCACATTTTGGAAATAAAATGGAATTTAACATTGATTATAATATCTCACATGGTTTCCAGCGCACACACTGTGCTGTATATGGTTCATGGAATTGCTCTTATGGGAGTGAGACTATCATTTATGTATTAATACATATGCACTCATAGTCTTACACCCACCTGTAGTATGATGAATATACTATTATACTATATTATTAACAATATAACTAAATGCTTATAAATAATATTAAGACTGTTACACCTAATAGTAATTGTAGTAAATAACATTTTTTAAAATGTTTAGAAATTCAGTGTTTTGTTAATTGTTTTAAAGAAAGTTGAGACAATTTAGTCCCATTAGTCTGGAATTTGCGGTAAATCATGTTCCCTGTCCTGGCAAACTGTCGGCTGTGTGTGCCCCTTTATCAAGCATAACAATACGAAGTCTGAACACTCTTTGTTATGCTTGATGAAGGGGCACCTTATGGAGCTTCTATAACCTGTTTGAAAATCATGCAGCCCCCTCAATTTCCTCTTCAAGACATACTAAAGATTTTTACTGTACATTTCATTAATGTGCCTGTTTTTATTAGACCCTCTATAAATGTCCCCCCACCACAGTACAAAACACCAGGACCCGTAGGACGCGCCATAGTTTAGTTGGTCTCTCCTCCTAGTTGAGCTATATAAATTATACACTTTCTATCCCAAGTAGGATGGCCAACTTGCCTGGAAAAGAAATTCCAGTGTTGGGGAGCAGGGCAAATAATCCTCAATGTATTAGTATTAAGGCTAGGCCACACTGAAGCAGGCACCAGCACGTTAACGTGTGCAATTGCCTGTGTTCTGACATGCCCATGCAATGCTGTTCAATCGGAGCATGTGATTGCGGAAAAAATGCGGACCGCCTGTGCTCTGTTTTAGCGGTTGCACACGCAGCGCACCCCAGTGCACTAGTGTGGCCACATCAATTGGCCTCACTAGTGCCCCTTTAACCGCTATAGAATTGAAATGCAATAGGATCGCACTTAAAAGCGGACAAGTGGGGCCTAGCTCTCAGAAAAGGAATAAAACCTATTTCATAGTGTAAAGACCAGGCAGGAGAATAGCAAGGCCCCAACTAACTGGTAAACGGGTCCTTTGTAGTTAAACAAAGAACTGTGCTGTTGCTGCCAAAAACATGTATGGCCCAGCTGATGATTCAAGAATTCAAGCCTATTGTACATATTTTCTATTTGTCAGTTGACTGCCCATATCTATCAGGCTGTCTTGTAGTCACAGGCTCTAAGTATCGCATTCCCAGCAGTATTACTTTAGGCCCTTTTGGTGCTAAGAAATGACACTTGATCTGACTACAAGGGTGTATAGGAGTGGTTGTTGCAATGGAAAGTGGATGACCGAAGGTCACCAGGAGCTAACAGATAAAGAGTATGACCTTGAGCACATACATCAGCGGCTGTACAGCAACTTGCCACGTTCGCCCTGCTGAAAACGATCCAGTAATCTGGTTCATCAGGCCAAAATATTTTGTGTCACCTCAACAGTGTCTTTCCTAATGGTGAGGGATGTGTCACTCCTTCAGGCTTACTGACAGTGAAGCATATGGGGCCCAATTCTTGTGCTGTAAGAGAGATACCATCATTTTAAATACTTAGGGATTGGCCACCCTAGTGCGCTTTTAAGTGCGAATCAGGGCTTGGCCACACTGTGCGGTTTTCTTGCATTTGCGCATGCTTTTTTCCAATCATTGGAATTGGAAAAAAGCGTGTGTTTTTGTATGCGATTGCGCTTGCAATTTGCGTTCCGCATTTTAAATCGCAGTCGCATGCGTTTTTCTATATGTAACGGAAAAACTCAGTATACATACCCTTTTATATACTACAATGAAAGTTTAGATTAGAGACAACAATGATCCATTTGGTAAGATATTTATTTGTTCCCAACCTTGTTGCTGTGTCTGTGTCATGTATGTAAAATTTACTTTTTATTAAAATAAACTCTTCAGATTCCCATTCCATTGCGCTTTTTATTTCTTGTACTTCCGTCCTGTTGTATCTTATATTGTAAAATGTACAGATTAGTGTTACTAATCTAATGGTCACTATGTAAAAGAAAAATACATACTGTACATATTGTGGGCTATAGCTGGTGCAAACTGTATTGTCTGCAACATTTAACTGTGCTTTTACCAATACTCCTCAGTAAACCCCCGTATCAGTAGGTTATGCAGTTTGCTAGTGGGGTTGTAATCTGCAAATGGTTTGATGTGTGCGAGGTTGTGTGCACTGCGGGGGTTTGGTAGTTTGACAGAAAAATCGGACTAGCAGCATTCTGACACATAAGCAGCGCTAACATTAAAGTATAATCAAATGAGAACATTTGGATTTTTAATACACTTTCTAATGTAAAACTGGGTCTGGTGCATGGAAACATTTGTAAGGATTTCTTGTTGGGACTGACTGTACCTATGACCTCTATAGTAAACTATTGGCAGACTAACTTGCCCTATCATGTATCTTTATAGAAATCAATTAAAAAATAGACATATTATTGCCACATTCTTAATACCTAGTGTCTGAGGGGAACAGGAGTAAACACTTGCTTGTCATAAAATACCACATGACATTGGCCATTTGAGCTGGTTACAGTATTTAACTAAAATACTTAGAGACGTATTTTTAAAGCAGTTATCGGTGAGTAATGCCATCGTTATCTCCATTTAACATTTTGGTCGTTCTAACAACACCACACGGTGATTTAACACCATGCAGTCATTATTAAACACCATGCGGTCGTAATTAGACACCAGCGGCGTTATTAAACACCACGTGCGTTATTAAACACCACGTGTTCATCATTAAACACATGCGGTCGTTATTAAACACCACGTGGTCGTTATAACACCACGTGGTCGTTATTAAACACCACGTGGCATTATAAACACATACGGTCATGATAAACACCATGCGGTCGTTATTAAACACCATGCGGTCGTATTAACACCATGCGGCGTTATTAAACACCATGCGTTCGTCATTAAACACCACGTGGCGTATTTAAACACCATGTGGTCGTTATTAAACACCGTGCGTTCGTCATTAAACACAGTGGCGTTATTAAACACCATGCGGTCGTTATTAAACACCCTGCGGTCGTTATTAACACCATACAGTCGTGTATTAAACACCATACAGTCGTGATTAAATACCATTCAGTCGTGATTAAACACACATACAGTCGTGATTAAACCCCACATGGCGTTATTAAACACCAACGGTCGTGATTAAACACCATGCTGTCGTCAATAAACACCATGCTGTCGTCATTAAACACCATGCGGCGTCTTAAACACCATGGGTCGTCATTAAACACCATGCGGCGTCATTAAACACATGCTGTCGTCATTAACACCATGCGTGTCAGAAACACCATGCGGTCGCCTATAAACACCATGCGGTCATGATTAAACACCATACAGTCGTGATTAAACACCAGTGGCGGTATAACACCAGTGGTGTTATAAACACCATACGGTCGTGATTAAACACCAGTGGCGTTATTAAACACCATGTGGTCGTTGCACCACGTGGCGTTATTAAACACATGTGGTCGTTATTAAACACCATACAGTCGTGATAAACACCACGTGACATTATTAAACACCATGTGGTCGTTATTAAACACCATATGGTGTTATTAAACACCATGCGGTCATTATTAAACTCCAATGCGGTCATATTAAACTCCAATGCAGTCATTATTAAACACACACGGCGTTATTAAAGACCATGCTTTTGTGATTAGACACCATGCGGTCGTTATTAAACACCATGCGGTCGAACAACACCATGCTGTCGTCATTAAACACATGCGGCGGCATTAAACACCCTGCGGTCGTCATAAACACCATGCGGCGTCATTAAACACCATGCGGCGTCATTAAACATCATGCGGTCGTCATTAAACACCATGCAGCGTTATTAAACACCATACGGTTGTGATTAAACACCATGCTGTCGTCATTAAACACCATGCGGCGTCATTAAACACCATGCGGTCGTCATTAAACACCATGCGGCGTCATTAAACACCATGCAGTCGTTATTAAACACCATGCGGTCGTTATTAAACACCATGTGGTCGTGACCGCATGGTGTTTGATAACGACCGCATGGTGTTTAATAACGCCACATGGTGTTTAATAACGACATCATGGTGTTTAATAACGACATCATGGGTTTAATCATGACCGCATGGTTTAATCATGACGCACGATGGTAATAATGAAGCATGGTGTTTAATAACGACCGGATAGTGTCTAATCACAAATTAACACCACGTGGCGTATTAAACACATGCGGTCGTTATTAAACACCATGTGGTCGTTATTAAACACCGTGCGTTCGTCATTAAACCAGTGCGTATAAACACCATGCGGTCGTTATTAAACACCATGCGGTCGTTATTAAACACCATACAGTCGTGATTAAACACCATACAGTCGTGATTAATACCATTCAGTCGTGATATAAACACCATACAGTCGGATTAAACACCACATGGCGTTATTAAACACCATTACGGTCGTGATTAAACAAATGCTGTCGTCAATAAACACCATGCTGTCGTCATTAACCCCATGCGGCGTCATTAAACACCATGCGGTCGTCATTAAAAACCATGCGGCGTCATTAAACACATGCGCGTATTAAACATCATGCGGTCGTCATTTAACACCATGCAGCGTTATTAAACACCATACGGGCGTTATTAAACACCATGCTGTCGCATTAAACACCATGCGGCGTCATTAAACACCATGCGGTCGTCATTAAACACCATGCGGCGTCATTAAACACCATGCTGTCGTCATTAAAACCTGCGGTCGTCATGAAACACCATGCGGTCGCCATTAAACACCATGCGGTCATGATTAAACACATACAGTCGTGATTAAACACCACGTGGCGGTATTAAACACCATGTGGTCGTTATTAAACACCATACGGTCGTGATTAAACACCATGTGGCGTTATTAAACACCATGTGGTCGTTGCACCACGTGGCGTTATTAAACACCATGTGGTCATTATTAAACACCATACAGTCGTGATTAAACACCACGTGACATTATTAAACACCATGTGGTCGTTATTAAACACCATATGGTTGTTATTAAACACCATGCGGTCATTATAAACTCCAATGCGGTCATTATTAAACTCCAATGCGGTCCTTATTAAAAACCACACGGCGTTATTAAAGACCATGCTTTTGTGATTAGACACCATGCGGTCGTTATTAAACACCATGCGGTCGTTATTAAACACCATGTGGTCGTGACGCATGGTGTTTGAAACGACCGCATGGTGTTAATAACGCCACATGGTGTTTAATAACGACATCTAGGTGTTAATAACGACATCATGGTGTTTAATCATGACCGCATGGTATTTAATCATGACCGCACGATGTTTAATAATGACCGCATGGGGTTTAATAACGACCGTATAGTGTCTAATCACAAATTAACACCACGTGGCGTTATTAAACACCATCGGTCGTTATTAAACCAATGTGGTCGTATTAAACACCGCGCGTTCGTCATTAAACACCACGTGGCGTTATTAAACACCATGCGGTCGTTATTAAACACATGCGGTCGTTATTATAACACCATACAGTCGTGATTAAAACCATACAGTGTGATTAAATACCATTCAGTCGTGATTAAACACCATACAGTCGTGATTAAACACACATGGCGTTATTAAACACCATACGGTCGTGATTAAACACCATGCTGTCGTCAATAAACCCATGGTGTCTCATTAAACACCATGCGGCGTCATTAAACACCATGCGGTCTCTATAACACATGCGGCGTCATAAACACCATGCGGTTGTCATTAAACACATGCGTTATAAACACCATACGGTCGTGATTAAACACCATGCTGTCGTCAATAAACACCATGCTGTCATCATTAAAACCATGCGGTCGTCATGAAACACCATGCGGTCGCCATTAAACACCATGCTGTCAAGATTAAACACCATACAGTCGTGATTAAACACCACGTGGCGGGTATTAAACACACAGTGGTCGTTATTAACAACACATACGGTCGTATTTAAACACAAGTACTGTTGGTGTGGGGGGGGGAAGGGGGTTGTGCAAGGTGGTGGAAGGGGAGGAACTAGTGGGGTGGGGTGGGTGTGGGTACTTTTGTCCAGCCCATGGGTTTGTTGCGTTCGTGCATTGCTGCTTTTGTGATGGGTGTGGGTATTGATTGTGGATTTTGGTTTGTTTTGGGCCTTGTTTGTGGCGATTGTGTGGTTTGGATGTGTTTTGTTTGGTTGGTGTGTGCTGTGTTTTGTGTGTATTTGTACATTGTTTTGTGTTTGTGTGTTTTGTGGCGTTATTCAATTGTTGTGTTGTGGTTGTTTTGTGTTGTTGTGGCCTCTGTGGTTTGCTGTGGCGTATTAAACACCATGTGGTCGTTGCACCACGTGGCGTTATTAAACACCATGTGGTCGTTATTAAACACCATACAGTCGTGATTAAACACCACGTGACGTTATTAAACACCATGTGGTCGTTATTAAACACCATATGGTTGTTATTAAACACCATGCGGTCATTATTAAACTCCAATGCGGTCATTATTAAACACCACACGGCGTTATTAAAGACCATTCCTTTGTGATTAGACACCATGCCAGGGCAGCGTTTCAGTAATGCTGTGCTTTAACTTTCGCGAACCCAGGGGTGAGGACCTAGCGGTTCATGTCCTCACCCTGGGTAAAAGGTACAGTCCTAAGAAGAGGAGCGGAGGGAAGGTGAGTATAATTGTCCTTTAATGTTGAGGTAAACATTTGTAAATCGGTTAGCATGACATTAACTGCTTTGTGGTGGCTGCACAAGTACCAGAAGAGGCACAGCCGTCGCAAAACAATTTACCAGAGGCTGCGCGGCTGTTTACCAGCTAATAGCTGACGTTAAATACTTACATGCAGGAGAGATACACCCAGAGCCACGCAGCCTCTGGTAAGTCCAATATGAGATGTTTGCCCAGAGAGCTTGCGGCTCTGGGTGAATCTACCTGTTAGAACAGTAAGCCAACAGTTTTTAAGCCTCCCTGACAGTGGTGCACTTGGGAATACAGATTTTTACATACTCTTACCTGTACCATAGCTCATGTTCTGTTTCAATGCCTAGATTTTCAATCTGTCCAAATCTGTGTGGATTGTATTACCCTTCAACATTTAATATAATCAGCTAGCAGATATTTCAACAAACACCTTTCATAAATAGATTAAATAGCCCCAACAAATAAACTTGTGGTATACAGAGAAGAATTTAGATCAAAGTAGACATACAAAAGGTTTTCTGATAAACCTTGGATTATAGAATATTTCCTGCAAGATCCACATTGATTTCACCCTATGGGCTGTGTTACCATCCCCTGCCTTCCAAATAATACTAAAATGTATCTAGCAAACCAATCAAAAAAGCTAGACACTAAAATATGCTCTGTAAGGACGTGGGTGTACTAACATCAAAGGAGAACTAAACCGGAATATTTTTACTCCATAATCTAAAAGCAAGGACACCAATAAACTGTAAATGACATATGCATTAAAATAAATGTAACCCACCTGAAGAACTGAATATGATAACTGTGGTAATGTGCACTGTCTGGCCACACACCCTGAATTTAGTCACATGCTCCCCTGAATAATATGGACTTTAACAGGATTGGCTAGACACTACTAGTAGGCATGACCTTCTGTTCCTGCAGTAGATTAGAACTGGACATGTGCAAAGGACACAATGGTCAGTGACCACACTGTGCGATGCTGGGAAATAAAACCATGTTAGTAAGGTACATTTCCCAGCACCCACATCAAATTGAGAGGTGATTACTGGTGTTATATCATGGTGCTCTGTCTTCTGATCCAGAGATGTTGAGACTTTAGTTGTCCTTTAACTTGTTTATGAACAAGTTATTCCCCCCCTACAATCCAAATGTTTGAAAGATGGCTGCCCTATTAATAAGTAGAGATTAACAAAACTAGCAAGTTTTGCCCTTACAGTTGTTTTGTGGAACCTATTGATGTTTTGAAAATCTGTTTCAAACCCAATTAAAATCGAAATTTAAAAAATTGTAGAATATTCGCATTTCTAACACAATTTTTCAATTTCCTTTTTGAATTTTTAAACACAAGGTTTAATCTAAACTTTCCTATATACATATTAATGAATTCAACATTTTGTATTTCACTTTACTGATGTCTTACAAGAATAATTGCAGTATTACCAAATTATTATGGCTAATACATACCAGGTTTTCAATTGCTTGAAAAATTAGAATACTTTATACTTTTTTCCATATCGACAGGATTGGGTAGTTTATACCAGTGCCATCTACACAATCGCAAACAAGCTCAGCCTTTTGTCAGACCAGCCACAGAGGGGGCAATGTCAACTCCTTTAGTTTATGTGTTTGGGGTCCAGAACTTGGTGGGTAAATCCTTAAGCAGGGGCAGATATACTATTTAACTCAGCAGACATGTTCCTAGGGGTACCTGTGGTTGCAGGGGCATCTGTTGGCATCTTCCCCCTTTTTGTCCCCCAACTGTTGGCACATATATTTTCAGAACATCAGGTATCTGACAAACCCAGCTTAACAGTTACTATATTATACTTTTTTTTTTCTGTTCACAAATGTCTGCATAAATCTAGTATGTTTTTCTTTTTATATATAGGCTAGGGGGTTAATGGCCCCAGGCTTTCTGTGCCTATGGACTCCAGCCCTGACTGTCAATTATTCAGGGTGCTGAAATCCCGGTCTTAAAAGTGTAAAAAAAACAAAAAAACAATATTACAAGAGCATAATAAGGCAGGAGACCCCCTCCTATCTCTTGTTTTCAATTTATAGAAAAGTTATACAGTTTTAAAGATGGATATGCAGTGCAGGAGAGCTGTAAGCAGCAGCGGCAATCTTTAAAAGGCAATTCAACCCCTCAAATCCCCCCCCAAATCTGACCAATGTACAACTAAGCTGTTATGTAGTGAAATCTACTCTCCAAGCTTTCTGAGCTCATTAAAGCTTGCACATGCTTAAAAGAGGCAGCTAGGGGAATAGCATTCAGCCATTGACAGTTGCTAACTGGAAGAATAAGGAAGCAGAAAAGGGGATAACAGGACACCAGGTTAGTCTTGTGTAGCACACAATATTGTTTATTCTGTCAGTACAATATTTAAATGCATAAACTGTACATGAGCTGTGCACACCTACCCATCATTTATTGTATGAAAGGAACTGGTAAACTCAAATTTTACCCGATGAACTACATGTCCCAAGAGGCTCTGCAACAGGAAGTCTATGAAGGAAGCCAATAGGGAGTAATCTCAGGCAAGACAGGAAAAGGAGGGCAGTTTTCCAGTTGGTACTGTTGAGGAGGAGAGCTGCCACATGTTGCACATGCTTTTGTACAGGCCTTGGTCTATGTGAATTGGATGGAATCCTGCTGGAGGTCCTTCTGAGGTGCTTGCAGAACTTTACCTGTAGTGCATGCTGTGGATCTGGAGCCGGGTGTCCTTTGAATATCATTAAGGTGACTTTGGATTTGTGTGGGGAACAGGCCACTAGTTCAAGGTGATCACCCATCACTGATCAATCTGTCAGACTGTGCACCCTTACCAGAGGGAACCCCTGTGTAATCAACCAGTTATTCCTCTGATTAAAGTACCCTGTCTATACTGGCTTGCAGTGGGACATCCAAAGGAGATACTATTTCTATCACTGCTATCAGGGAACTTAACAAAACAATTTAAACCCTGCTAAGGATAAATTACAGACTGCAGGATTATATCACGTTTATCTGCAACAGTGACCCACTTTGCTCATTTGGAATATAAGAGTGACAGATAACTTTTACTATTCCATCAGAACTGTGCTCTCAACTCAACATTTAAAATACTTGCAGTTAATATATTTTACGAAATTAGGTTGTACCCAAAAAAACTGTAACGTGAATATTAAGATATGTATATTAAGGTAACGAAGTTTGCATAATTATTCATTGTTGCTGTTATTGTGTTATAATTTTTCTGCTAGGTTCAGAAAATTAAATCTGGACCCTTTGGTTGCTATCTTTGTGCTGGTGTCTATTAACTGGGATCACTGGGGCAACACAGTATACCTGCAACTAATAATCTTGAGCCACACTTAAGGGTGGGCTACACTTGTATCTTAAAACATTTCAAACTACTGCTGTTTTGGGGATTTCCCTATCTACAGTTTTTCATTTTAGGGGAGAACTTGCTCTTTAAATGGGACAATACGGTAAGAATGGTAGGTAGGTTTTCAACCTCCCTGAAATGTATTCTACGTACATGTTGCTTTTTATACTTTATTGCCCCTTTAGCTCTCCTTTGGACAAACTAAACAGACTACAAACATCTCTTCCTCTGTCCCTAGATCCAACCTATATACACATGTATTATTGAGGAACAAACAGCAGAACCATTGGCATTTGGCACTGTAGCTTTTATTGCTTATCTGTAAAATCTAATAATTTCTCTGCAACATATTTTGATGTTCCCAGTTTTATACAAATAATTTTTTTACAGACGCTTATTACCGTACAAGTTATTAGAAATAAAAAAGGGTTAATTGTGTCATGCACACTGAGGCAGCTCATATGTTACTGCATTGCTTTCATAGGACAGGGCCTTTAACTAAGGATGAAAAGCAAGTGGGATTGATGAAGTGTCATTGTTTCCATGGACTATTCTCCCGCTAGTACAGTGGGCCGTATAGAAAAGATTAAATAGGGTGAATCAGAAGGAAGGATTTCAGAAGAACACTCAGTACTTTGAAGGTATTACTTAGCAGGAGGTTAATAAATAATTAGTGAAAATACATCACTCCATGTTCAGTGTATAGAAATGTGTTAAGGTAAGTGTGTCCACCAATAGGCATTAAGGTGCAGTGGTTCCTATAGAATTGTGAACCATCTTAGCAATGTGTGCAAACCTCTTAAAATTGTTGAAGCTGTACAGGTGCTGGATGTGTCCGTAAATACAGTATGGCTTGTGTGAAATGAATCCCTCAAACCAATCTTTGAAATGAGCAGTGCAAAACATCAATATTTAGATTGTCCATAGGAAATGTATTTAAATATACAAAATAAAAACAGCCTGTTTATATAAAACACAGTGGAGTGTGGATAAAACCTGACATCCTTGTGTGGATTGGTTATATTTACTCATATGATCCTAAATGATCTGCGGATTGGCTAGATCAGATTGAAAAGAACAAGTATATCCCAAACTTAATCTCTGATATTAAATATGCATTGTGAAGGGAGACTGATGGGAAGGAGTTCAGACCAAAACAGAAATGAAAGATGAAGTTGTACCTTTTGCTCAGTGCAGTTTTATCCCGATTCAATTTACATAGCTCAGCTACCCATACAGCTCAGCCCTAAGAGTGGGAACGGTTTTCTGGTACATGCATTCGTATGGATAAGAGGTTAAGACTGGAAGCATATTTTTAAAAGGAAAGAATTCTCAGAAATCTGGAGAGGTTAATATCTATCTGCTTTTAGTGTTTTTATTGCAAAAACTTTAAAACATCTCTAAAAGATGTTTTGGGGAAAAAATTAAGCTAGCCATACACAGACCGTTTTTCACTCTGTTTGATATGATTGGTTGGATAAAAAGTTGCCTAGCGCTTTGTCTTCAATACTTGCCCAGGCAGTTTACAGAGCAGAAGGAGATTGGACCTGTGCTAAAATTTCCCAATGATCCGCTGCTGTAATATCTTGAGCAGAACACAGATTAAATTCCTTCTTATATAGGTGGAACAAGGCAGTGAAATTAAGAGTTTTGACCAGGAAGTACCAAATCTGCTGCACCATTGTGCTGCTATCTACAGTGTATGGCCAGCATTGGAAGGGCAGTCAATGAAAGACACTGCACCTACTTGTGCAGTACCAAATGTTTGTACTTTACTATTGCAAGTTACCAGCGGTTCTCAAAGGAAAAACAAAACACAATGGCATATACCTATATTTACCAATGACTAAACAAAAAGCTTAAATGACTTACAGTTCTCCCTCACCTTGCCCAAATGTCTTATATTATCATTTAATATTTGTTAGCAATGTCGGACATTAGTCTGGCCTTGTTCATGTAGGGACAACTTATACCCAAGTTACTATTTGAGTAAAGGGACCGTTAAGGAGCAATGACTTAAACCCACACTAAAAATCACTGTAGCATCCACAGTCATGTTTGGTTGCTGAAAGATGAAGTTTAAAAAAAAAAAAAAAATAGGACCAGTTTAAAAACACAGCATCCATAAAATCTGTAGCAATTAAAAAAACAAACCTCTTCCTACTATCCATAGATAAATAGAATGTACTGCGTTGTTACTATCTCTTGTTACTATCCATAGATAAATAGAATGTACTGCGTTGGAGGTTAATTAAAAACATTTAATGGCCTCTGGCCATTGTTCAGCTAAAACTCCCAGCTTCCAGCAGTAGCTGAAATCATGTCTCGTTTAGTTCATATATTTTACTAGTCCTAGACTAGAAGCACAGCTATTTATACTTCTATTCAAGGTTATGCTACAAAACCCAGTGTCCTATTTGAATTTGTTAAGTAGTTATTTGGTTCCTTTGAATTTAATTATTTCATCTGTAACAAGAAATGCAGGAATGAATCTGCGGTCTCCAAAAAAACCTCCATAGTCTTGCTTTTAGATCACTGGAAAATAACTTCTCATCTGATTTCCACATCTTTGGTACATTGATATGTGAATGAAGGATGGACTGGTGAAGTCTTGGCTTTCCATGCTGGGAGTCGTGCTGAGCACACAAATAGCACAAAGAGTTTTATTTCTCTTCCAAGAAAATCAATGCACAGGTTCATTCTGGCCTCTTCTAATGTTGTTTGTCTGCATCTCATTTATCTGACTGCGCATCTCTTCAATGGTTTGCAGCAAGGCTGATCGCTCCAGTTCCAGAGTAAGGACAGACTGTTTTAACTTGGCTTCATTACATTGCAAATTTTCTACAGTAGATTCTAGCGCCTGGATCCTTCCATGAGATGCCTATAGGAGATAGGGAACAACTGAATTGAAACAGTAACAATCTTTTGTAAGGGCTAGGTCACACTACTACCTGTCGGAGCATGATTTGCGCTCCGTTCACGCTTCCGATTCTCACTGCCAGTGCAATGCTATTGGGTAGTTCCAATAGCTCTGCGGTCCGGCCCGTTATTGGTTTGCATGCGTGCACAAATTTTGTGCGGATCACATGCGTGTCAAAAACACGATTTGGCCCAGAACGCATATCACACGTAGTATCACACACTGCAGCGCATTGCAAAAATCCTGCATGCGCCGCTGTGCGTGATAGTGGGACCTAGCCCTATGCGGTTTGTAGCTGCTACTTTATCTCCATGTGTTATATTCCCACTTTTCACCCATAATGCATAAATGATCTATTACTCCATCCCATCACTATTAGAAAAGTAATTGTTCCTCTATTTTAAAAGATAAAAAGGTGTTTTCAACTGGGAGGGGTAAGAGATACATAAATAAATAAAATACAAAGAAACATGGTTTAGGTCAAATGGGCATAAAAACCTACATAAAGTAAAATAGGAAAGGGGGGAGTAGAAGGAAGATGTGGACAAGTGAGGCGAAAGGGGTTCCATTTTGGTTGAGACATCCAGCGTGTTACCCCCTTGCCCTCGTCTTTTTTTTGTTTTTTTTAGCTGCAAGTGTTTTGAGGTTTGTGGTCTCTGGCAATACTAATAAGGGACATTAGCCCTAAGGGAGGACTGGAAAATTGGTACAGTTCCCAAGATATAAGTGGCCTAATAACCTCTCTGGGGGCAAAAAGGGTACAGTGGCAGGAGGCTTGGTGTTAAGTTTTGGGCATTGCTAGAAAAGTTGATGGTTAAAGTGAATAAATGTAAAAGTTGTTATTATTATCTAGATTGTTATGATAATATAGTTAAGAAAGTATTATTACTGTTATGTCACAAAGTGGCAATTATCCTTTCCTCTCGGAAACTTGTAGTGATGTTTGTTATTTAAAGGTGGTGGGTGAAAGGTGGGTGGTCCTAATAAAAGGGGAGTTTGTATAGGGAGGGATTCGTTGAAGGGAAAAGTGTCCCGGGGCTGAACTCGGACACATGCCTGTCAAGTTATATGTAACCACAGAGCACCCAGACTCCTAAAGGTATGCAGGTGCTTGTGGTAAAGACAGTAACAGTTGTTAAATGCATTGTTCAGCTAAATAAAACATACACTGCATTTCTCAAACCTGCAATTGTCATGTCTTTGAGAAGAAAAACAAATTCCGTGTATAATTTTGCAGTTAAACCTTTTACAAAACACACAGGATTTATACAATGTCCTGTGGCACTGGAGACAAAAACTGTTCTTCTGTTGTTTAGAGCTATGTGTCTGTAAGAATTAAAAAGCAGATATTCACATGGCCCCCAGAAGACTATGTGATTGGGCTAAATTTTCCTTTTTCTCTCTATTTAGACTGGGGAAAAATTCAACTCATCTGACCAAAAAATAAATCGCCCTATTGAGTTGAAACATTGGTCCATGTGTAGATCTATAGCACTTTAGCTCCCAGTATCTCCCACCACCTTAAACTAAGGGCACACACGGGAAATTATGTGTCCTAACCGAGCATTCGCTACTGTCGGTCACGGCAACAGTGGCTGCGGCCGACAGTTTGTGTGACCGATCGTGCAACCCCATAGGGAACCGCACAATTGTCCGTGATTTACCGAGCCCAATCCAGACGACCGAGCTTAGTTGCCTGCACGCACGGTAAGATATTTTCATCCGACCGACCGACACTGCTGATGCTGCTAGTTGTAGAGATGTGCGCCTACATTTATTACAAACGGATTGGTTGGAGCTGGTGGGTGGATTATAAAGGATTCTTGGCACAAAACTTATTCAGGCCTATAATAATTCCGTTTTGCTTGCTATAAAAAAAACAAGGATTCAAGTACTAAATAATAAAAAAAATAGATGAAAAAATAAAAGATGATATTTATCAATGTAAAATAAATCAAAATAAATAAACTAGATAATTGATTTCAAATGAAAACTATTGTTTTGACATAAACTTTGCACTGTAAATTCAGTATCGTGTATGATTAACTAAACGAAAATGTACATAAACAGCTCCCCACACAGGAAGACAAAGGTAAATGTAAATACTGACTCAGCAGTGAGTGAAAGATTTTCTGGGTTAAATAAGTATCTTTCAGTGGGTACATACCTGCAACTCTTCCAGTAAGTCAAAGTTCTGTTTGCGCAGTGTGCTGTTTGTCTTTTCTAACTTATTTATTCTCTGGTTGTCACTGAGAGGAGATGAATCAATCAGTTCATCCTGCAGTACATGATATTCCACTTCGTATGCCTGAAGCTGCTTGGAAATGTCCATTTCAAAAACCTGAGGAAATAAAGTTCTAGGTATTAAAATGAATGAACTAGTATTTCACTGTCCTCTCCTCCATCTGTGGTAAACTAGTATTTCACGGTCCTCATCTGTGGTGTGGCACCAATCAAACTGTTTTATATAATAGCCAATAAAAGAAAAGAGAAAGAGAGAGAGAGAGACAGGTGCTCTGTGTTCAAGGATTTACAATCACATTTGTGGCTTGGGGTAAATCCTTTTTTTTCTACCCTAGGTCCCTCCTGAGCCTACCTGTGAGGCTATAAATTTACTGACATCTTGGATGTGAAGGTAAAGCTGGTGAACTCCTCCCCTCTGAGAGTTGCTTGCTTCCCCTCTTCCTTTAGCCCCAAAATCAGCGATCGTGATGTCCTTGCGCTCGTGTGTGACGTCACGGCGGGCGCATGAGCGGGCGCACAGACATCCCGATCGCTGATTTTGGGGCTAAAAAAAAAAAAAGATTTTTTAAAGCTGCATCTTACACTTAAACTAAACTTGTTTTTACAGTGTACTTATCCTTTAAAGGGCAACTATAGTGAAAAAAAACTTTGTCTGTATACAATGTATAGATCACTTAGTATAAGCTGCCTTACTTTCATGTTTCTGTGTGGTTTCTTTTCTTCACACTGGCAGAAGTTTGTACCAAGCTGTGTAGTCCCCCTCCCCTCTCTGTCTACTCCCCCTCAAGCAGTGACGGGCTGTATACAGAGTCCGAGCATTGTCAGTTGAAAGGAATTTAAATGAAGTGCTGACATCCTGTTGACCCCTCCCTTCCAGAGCTAGACTGCAAGCAATCAAAGTGTGGAATAAAGTAGCAATATGCTGAAGGGAGGGGCAGAGGGGGAGAGAGGAGGACAAGTGGTGCTGAGATTCTTTACAAGTAAGTTACTGAACTCTGCCTGTTCTCTAACTTTGCTAATTGTTATTTACTTTTTACCTAAAGTTCATATCTCTCCCCCTGCTTAGCTGAGATCATAATCACTGAAGAGAGTCAGTGTAACAGCAGCTTGTAGTGAGAGACCTTCACAAACACAGTGACACTGCTTGTTGTCCTGTTACATTTCAGTTGCTTTAGTCTATATATTTCATACATTGCACTGTGTGTCTTGTTTGGTATATAGTCTGTATTACTGTATTATATATACTGTATTAGTGTTTCATTTGAGTCACTGGTTTTGTATGTATATAAGATTTTTTTAGTGTGTTATGCTCATATTGCTGGGTTAATGGTTTATTGATTGTGTTTAGGACTACAGCATTTGACTATATGTTGCACATGGTACATATAGTGTGGGTGAGAGAGTGTGTGACAGTACTGCAGGGGAGCTTTGGATTGTGTGCCTTTGAGTGACAGATACGGTGTAGCAGCTCCTACAAATCACAGCATATTCAAAGGCTTATATCTCGGGGACTATGTAGAATTTAAAGAAACTAAAGGTACCCTGGTGGATGGGATGACTTATAGGATACATTAGAAGAAATTTAAAAAAAACAATTTTCTCACTATAATTGCCCTTTAATTCCAGCTATTTGCCCTTAGAAAATTCATGCAATAGTGAAGCAAGTGCAATATTAAACCAACGTTGTGAAAGCTGCACAGCAATCCCCTAATTAAATTCACGCTTACCTGTTGTTAATTAGTGAGCATGACTTTAAGTTGGGATTGCCGCTAAGGCTCTGGGTAAAATCCACAGCGTGCAGCAAAATAAAGAATAAAACAGCAATTCTGCAGTTTCTGTTTTTTCAGGAACTATTATTTCAGATATTACTGATTATTTCAGTTACCTCACAGCCCAATGCTATATGATATAAACTAGTCATGTCGTAAACTTATAATGTATGTTAAATGATGTAATTTCACATCATCTGCTAGTGCAACTGATCAAAGTCATATAATCGTTAGAACTGCGAGACTCATAGCAAATTACAAGGAACACCCGTTTTGCACACAAATCTCCTGTGTTCAATTCTGTGACATTTTGCAGTCCATTATTTATAGAACCTGCACCTGCTCTTGCTTCCAGAGCACTGACAGTCTAAGCCTGGGTACACACCATACGATATTTTCGGCTTACTGACCGATAGTGCCATGTATGGGTCGGTCGGCTGAAAATATTGCATGGTTTGCAATATTCGGCCGTGATTTACCATTGGACCCGATCGCAGACGAACGGGCATCCGTGCTCGGTCCCGGCCCCCCCCAGCAGATCGGACGGAAATATCTGCTGGTGTGTACCCAGCTTTAGTGATTTGCAATGAATTAAAAAACAGAAGTGCACACACACAGATTAGGATTACCTGGTTTATTGTCTTCTCCATCTGCACCAGTCCCAGGTTTGGCAGGGTGTTTTTAATAAATTCCACAATGGACTCTAGATTCTCATGTTGCAAAATTAAGGGCTTGTGACTTCCTAGCAAGCTGAGGGCCACCTTAAATATGACTTCAGACCCTTGAAGAAATATCATGTCTAAATATGAAACAGAGAAAAACAACCATAAACACTCTGTTGCTCCAGGAATCTTGAAAGTTATCTACTAAGTTACATTCTTTCATTTCTCCTGTTAGAGAAAGGCAAACATTGTGTGCAATTAATAAAACATGGGAGGAGAGGGAATGTTTTTGATTTACCATGCTTAGGTAATCTGCCCCAACAAGATCCATTAGATTTCCATTGAAGGATTGTGCCCTGTGTTGTCTATACAAGTATGAATCCTCAGCAGGAATAGAGACAACTCAAGAGATACTGATGTCCAGCTGTACAAGGAGTTGTGCTGACTTGGTTCCTACACTTAATATGGCATTGACCTTGCCTGGTATATAGTTTAACTTTCATTGGAATCTAAAAATAAAGTTTACTTAAATTGTGTTTAGACATTCATGAATGGACTATCTACCAGAGGAAGAGTTTTAAGTGGTGGTCCATCTCTTCTTTCCACATCAGCTGGAAACTTTCACTGTTGATAAAATTCTTGGTGACGTGCACACGGCCAATGTTTACATTTAAACAATGGAAATACTTTCCAGTTAAAGCCTCCATATCAGGTGTGTTTGCATCAGGCTTCACATTTAAAAACAAAAAGAATTCAAGCGGTAATGGAACACAACTGAGAAGATGAGTTATGGCTGGCCGTACACCAACCTGACGTTACGTCAATTTGGCATTAAATCCAACAAAAACATTGAATCTGCATAATGTTGGGGGCAACGGCTATTCTTACCATACTGAGAGTATTTGTGGTGAGGTTGAACTTCATGGACTGTTGTGTTTTTTCAACCCAAAAAGAAATATATAATAACTAGATGATGAGTTTGGGCGAACTCAAACTATCCAAACTAGTTCGGTTTTCCAAACTCGTGGCTGTGTTTAAGTTTATTATCGAATTTTCAATAATTATCGAATTTACGGACCATTCACTAACTTTCGAATGTAGTGTTCATTTAGGTAGCCCTTGAACGTAATGTTCGATTTTCGGTAACCCACGAATGTAGTGTTCATTTTAGGTAACCTCGAATGTATGATTCAAATTTGGTAACCCTCGAACGTATAGTTCGATTTCCGGTAACCCTCGAATGTAGCGCGCAGTTACCTTCAAATGTAAAATTCGGTAACCCTCAAATGTATCTTTCAGATTTTGCAACCCTCAAATTTGTTTGTAAACACACCAGTAAATGTCTAGAAGGAGCTGAGTATCACAGTCATTTTAAATCTGCATAATTGGTGCTTATTATGCTTGATTGCTGCTCGTTGACATCCACAATTGTTTTCAATACCTGATCGAAAAAACTTGAATGACTCTCTGTTCTTAAGAGTGGTAGTCTTTAAGGGGTTGAATAATTGTGTCAATGAGGAAATCACAAAAAAAAAAACCATTTAATACTGTATTACAAAAACAATTAATGTCATTTTAGTTGCATTTGGTTCTTTAAAAAGTCCTTGTAAGATTTTATTCTGAACACAATTACAAATGTACACTGAATTCCCTAAAACCCTTTGAATAATTTTAAACACAACTGTAATTCTGCAATTTTTTGTCTTTTCCAGAGGTTCCCTATCCTCTCTGATTACTAATTGGATTCATCATTGACCATCACTGCTAAGGCATGTTAGGAATAGGTCAGCCAGCGGGAACTTGGCAGGTCTGAGGGAAAGGGTTTTGGGTAAGAGGACTTGCTGAGTACATACAGAATTGCATTTGCGTTGATTTTTCTTTGATTACAAACGCTGCTTTCATAACCAGTGTTACGTTCTCAGTGGCGAGAGACAGATAATGGAGCATCATAGAAACCATTTACCCTTATTTATATTTTAGTTTAATTTACTTTTTTTAATATCCAGTTTAATGCATGCTAAAAGGTGCCAATAGAGAAGAGTCTGGCTGGAGCACTAGCAGTCTACAGCAATGACCAAGTTAAAAACACAGGGGAGGAAAATTAAGGGTAATATATTCTGGGTTTTTTTTATTATTATTATAATAAAATATATCACTATTTTCCTTCTTAGCAGTTCAGTTAAGAAATGGAAAAAGTGACATGTAATACCGCAATGTCAGATGAAGTCTGCATTGCCTGGGTGTTTGCACAATGAAAACCTAGGAGAAACCAGTCACTATCTAAAAAAAAAACAGTTTTCTTTCTATCCATCTCTTTCCCTTTCAAGGATTCTCCATTTATTAGACAGGAAACACAAGGGATGGGTTTGGTACTACAGCCAACAAAAGCATAGTCGTTCTGGGCAAAGAATATAGCAACTGTTTTCCTACAGGGCAGTTTTCCATCTGTTCTTCTACAAAACGCTGATCTCTAAAACAGTCTTTACATTTTAGGTTAATGGAGGAACCTTGCTTTAGATAAATGAAGCTGTCAAAAAGTAGCTTCAGAACAGGGGATGTTGGGTTCAAAGTTCTCCACATACTGCTCTCCAAATCCTCAGCTTGAGGGTTACAGATTTAATTTGTAACTGAAACTAAAATAGTATAACCCCCCACAAATTTAAGAATAACAAAAAATGTTTGTCAGGGTAATAAACAAAACAACAATAACAAAGGTAATAAACAAAGACATAAAAGGCAACAGTAAAATTGATGCTCTCCCTCTAGGTAAAATCTCCTTTTTAATGTTGAATCAATATCACGTGTGTGTCTCCTGGTGTATGCACTTATGTAGATAAATGAGCTTCTTGGTCTTTAATGGAAGCCTGACATGGAGGTGAAAGAAAGACCGGTGCATGAGCTGTCAGTTTTGGATACCTTGCTCCAAAGTGTGGATTTATCTAATTCAACTAGAACTTCCACAGCAGTTTAATGCAGTCAGTCAGCTAGCAATAATCAGAAGAAAAGCATTCTGGTTCTACATGAGAGATCTAGGGTTTTAGAACTATAACCATATTTAGATTTAAAGGTTGCACAATAAGCCAATACCATCTATTTAATGGGAATGATAAGTACCCTCTTTACAGCATATGTGGTAGAACCACACACATACAAATGAAGACATCAAAGTCCCCTCCTTGCACACGTTTCACCATGATCCAACATAGGAAGCACCCGCAGAACTTGACATTACATAAAAGGACAACTATTGTGTAAAAATTAAATTTTTAGAAATAAAAAGTACCTGGGACAGGGAGGTAGGATTATTCCTACCTCCCAATGTGGTTTTGTTGAGAAGATACAGAGCGTACAGTTTTCATCTGCCAGGTAATGCCCTGGGCCTTCCTGTATTAAATATAGAGCTGAAGCACTCAGGAAGCCTGGCAGGAAGCAGTTTTTTTTTCTTTGCTGCTGCTCCTAATAGAAATGATATTGGGAGGTAGAAAGTACCATCCTATCTCTTCTCAGTACTTTTCATTTTAACTGTTTTTTTTTTTTTTTGTTTTTTTTTAAACAATAGTTCTCGTTTAAATTACAGCATGTTTATAGTTTATAGTATTTGAGGTTGAATAAAGACATACGTCCATCCAGTCCAACCCATCTAGCAATATCCTTGTTTCCTGCCTAACTGTTGATCCAGAGGAAGGCAAAAAACCCCCACCAAATTTATGAAGGGAGAAAATTCCTTCCTGACTCCAAGTGGCAATCGGAAATTTCCCTGGATCAACTCTACTTTATGTATTAATACCAGTAACTTGCAACATTCCTTGTTTGCAGAAACTCATCCAGCTTTTTATTAAACTGACCAATGAACCTGCCATAACAATGTCCACTGGAAGACAGTTCCATAGCTTTACCGTTCTCACAGTGAAAAACCCTTTCCGAACTTGAAGCCTAAACCTTTTTTCTTCAAGTCTTAAGGGATGTCCTCTGACATGTTCTATTGGTGAACAATGCCCCAGACAGTTTATTGTATGGCCCATTAATGTATTTATACACAGTAATCATATCCCCACGCAAGCACCTTTTCTCCAGCGTACATAATTGTAACTTTTCCAGTCTCTCTTCATATTCAAGCTCCCCCAATCCCCTTATTAATTTAGTTGCCCTTCTCTGAACCCTTTCCATTTCAAAGATGTCCTTTTTGTACACAGGATTCCAAAATTGCACTGCATATTCCAAATGAGGCCTTACCAATGCTTTGTAAAGAGGGAGAATTACATTTTCCTCCCTTGAATCCATACCTCTCTTTATACAAGACAATGCCACTATTGCCGCACTTGCTACCTTTAAGTTTGTTATCCACCAAAACTCCAAGATCCCTTTCCAACAGGGATTCACTTAACACAGAGCCATTTATAGTACAAGTAGCACAAGTATTTTTAAGTCCAAAATGCATCACCTTACATTTATCAACATTGAATCTCATCTTCCACTTAGCAGCCCAATGTGACAATCTATCTAGATCCCTCTGCAACGATTGCACATCCTCTGAAGTTTTTAATGGTCGACAAAAGTTTTGTGTTGTCAGCAAACACAGAAACCTTGCTGACAATACCCACTTCCAAATCATTAATAAATAAATTAAATAGAAGCGGCCCCAACACAGAACCCTGTGGCACCCCACTTAGCACTTTAGTCCATAATGATGAAGCCCCATTTACAACTACACTCTGCATCCTATTCATTAACCAATTTTCTATCCATGTGCAAATATGACTTCCCAGACCAACAGACCTTAGCTTATACATTAGTCGCCTATGGGGAACTGTATCAAAAGCCTTTGCAAAATCCAAGTAAACAACATTTACTTTTTATTTAGTCTAAATTTCTACTTACTTCCTCATAAAAGCCAAGCAAGTTAGTTTGACAAGATCTATTCCTCCTAAATCCATGCTGGTTACTACTTATAATGTCAGTCCTTGAAACATACTCTAGACCATGTTCCCTTATTAAACTTTCCAGGATCTTCCCCACCGCTGAAGTTAAAACTTACAGGCCTGTAATTACCCGGCTGTGAACGACTACCCTTTTTGAATATTGGAATAACATCAGCCTTTTTCCAATCCAGAGGCACACCACCGGACATGAGGAAATTTGCAAAAATAAGAAACAATGGCCTAGATAAAACTGAACTTAGCTCCCTAAGTACCCGAGGATGTATTTTATCCTGTCCAGGAGATTTATTAATATTAACCTTATTTAGTTCTTTCTGTACCATATCCTCAGTTAACCTAAGTGCACTTAAATCTTTTATACCATTATTGCTGCTATACTCTATGATATCTGTACTTGGATCTTCTATAATGTATACAGAGGAAAAAAAGTATTCAAGACATTTGCTTTATCGCCATCCTCCGTAACTAACTTATCCCCATTAATTAATGGTGCCACATTCTCAGTCCTCATCTTCTTACTGTTAATATACTTAAAAAAATGTTAGGCTTAGTGATGCTTTGTTCAGCTATCCTATGTCTATCAGCTATCCTATGAATGTACTATTCAGAAGGAAGTTTAGCCATTTAGACTGAATACTGCGTATTGTACAGTGCTGGCTACTGCAGGATTTCAGTTACTTTTTTTACTTATTCAAAAGCAGCAGAAAAAAATTGTTCTGTAGAAATGAGATGTTTATAGACCTGTAGGCCTAGTCTTTCCACTAGGTTTAATGAAGATTAAGTAGATCTATGCAAATCTGTATGTAATACAACACAGAAAGTATGATTAGAATGTACTAAGGCAGCTAAGCCCTGTGACATATAAGGCACAGTTTCTCTTCCACACTGATCCACACTGATACTATACACAGGGCTTGATGAACCTAGTGACCGAATCTCAGTAAACAGTGCACGCCTTCTAACCTCTAGAAGAGGTTAGAAATGGAAGATCCGTTTAACAGGAACTTCCATTCATGTAACTAGTTGAATCTCATGCACATACTGTATATTCCTTTATATTAAAACAATGACATGTTATGGCATACAGGGGAAAAGCAAAGAACATCTTTCCATGAACCAATGCAGTAAGGCAGCTCCTTTCTACTTGCCAACACCAGGCCCCGAAAGTATAAAAAAGGTAGCAGGCAAAGGCTCTGAACATAGGAACAAAACTTATAGTATGAGCGTTTCACTTAACAAAAGCTACAGTGGTTGAAGCATTAAGCAGGGAACACATTCAACTTCTTTCTGTACCAAAATAACAAGGATCATTTAACAAAGGAACATTTGTTTTTTTTCTCTTCTCTGGGAGTTAATCCATCCCATGGCTCTGAGCCAGAGAGAGAGAGAACTTGTTCACATCAGCAAAATGACCAGCAACCAACACTGTGCAGCTTTCCTGCTTATTACAAGGAGAGTCCATTCTGGTTCACATTTCCTGAGCTGCTAGGAAACGCTACTGGCCTGAAAACAAACCCAATCCCGATAAACTGATAACTGGCCGTAAACTGGAAATGTTCACACTCAGTATTTATCACCGAGGTAAACAGACCATTATAGTCTAAATATACCAGACTACACACATGCCTGTGCCTGGTGCACAATGATTGCAAAGGGTTGTCCATCAAACCAATAAACACTAACAGGGAGATTCAATAAAAGTTCTTATCATTTAAAATGGTGCTAATTTTGCCCCAACCAATCAGAACTTATGTAACATTTGAAAGCTAACATCCGATTGGTTGGGGCAAAATTAGCACCATTTTAAACGATAAGAAGGGAGATTCAATAAAAGTTCTTATCGTTTAAAATGGTGCTAATTTAGCCCCAACCAATCAGATGTTAGCTTTCAAATGTTAAATAAGATCTGATTGGTTGGGGCAAAATTAGCACCATTTTAAACGATAAGAACTTTTATTGAATAACCCTGAAGAACTTTTATTGAATAACCCCCTAAATGCCTAGGCCCCACTAGTGCTTTTTCCAGCGTTTTGAATCCGGTTATGTGTAAATCGTGGGAAGTAGGGTCCACCGTGTGCGGTGCGAATCGGTGTGAATTTAAGAACACATGTGATCACCATTTTTGGTCCGTCTTTGTTATAATCAAACTTAATTCAAGTCTGTGGAATCGCATTAAAAAGGGTAAACAAATGGAAACAATCTAGATGGCATGCAGTGGGGCCTCGCTCTAAAGGGCCAGTTGTGTTGTTCTGAGATCAATCATTTTTGTATAACAAACGTATTCCCCGTGGAATATCACCGGAACTCGTCCATGAGCATAGACGACGTCTCTCGCAGTGCATTACCCTCTAGCTCCAAATCCCACTCCCAGCATAGGGAGAATCTATGTGGTAAAAGGTACACGAGATGGAAAAAGAAGGAAGGGCGATGTTCATAGAACCCTCTCACCAAAAGATGACAACCCCAAACAGTACATCCATTAGGGCTTAATATAAAGATTTTACACTCAATTGCTTCATGGACCTGTAATGGCACTGTACTGTTTTGAGTTAGATATACGTTTGCTTCTTCATAAGAGGCTACACATGCGTATGATTTGGTTAAAGCCCTATAATAACGAATGTACTTCATCTTGTTTATTGCATATATACGGTCCTTTGTTTATTGTTTTTTGATATATGCATGTGACATTTACTGTCTAATACGATACATATGAATTTTTACCTTTAAGAAAAACTTACTTTTAAAATATGATGAGTTGCATTGGAATGGGTTAAACTTATGTGTGTATGGAGGTGCGAGTCATTTGGTTGAAACGCCCCTCCCCTGTTATTTGTGTGTATATATATGTATGTATGGGTGTTTACAGGGTATTCCTAGCTTCTAAGGAAGTGGTCACGAGGAGTCACGGGAGTCATCCAGATTTTTTCTCCTGCACTTCTGTGAGACCACCCCAAACTCCAGCAACCCAAACTTACCCGGAGTCTCTGCCTACAGAACGCCCCCTTTCAGCCACCACATCCCGCACTAACTCCGCCCCTTCCCATTTGATGACATCATGTCGGCCTGTGACACCCCCTACTCTGCCCGGAATGGGGTGTTGTTCCAAGTGTATTTATGCACTTTCAATAAATTTATATGGTCTCCTGTATCTTTTACCAATTATTTTGTATAGATTTCCACAGACATGAGAGTATTTCTTTGCAGGATATACATGCTTTGTTTGGAGAACATTACAACTTTTATTACAGAAAGATTTTGTAATGTTATATGTTTATAAACGGAGCTACAAAATTCAATTGCAAACCAGCACCGAAGTGTCTAGAATGACAGATGTTAGTTTACACAGTAACATGAATAGGGCTGAACAATGTGTTAAAAATGCTTAAAATAATTTATTACCAAACACTCTTGCCACAAATCCAAGTGGGAACTGAGAGGCAAACATGGTAAGAAACCACGGAGCTGCATACAGGCTTGGCCCGATCTCATAAGTTTCCAAGTGATTGTACAGGTCTCTGTGATAGTCATGAAGAAGTCGAGAAAGCTGATACATCTGGATCTAGAAAACAAGTAAAATGTTTTTGGTCATTGACTAGAAATGTTAAAATGTCCAGTGCCATAAAATACTGTATACAGTATTGTTCAGTATATTGAAAAATAGCCAATAGAGTATCCACAACAAGGAATACCACATACATGTTAATAAAATGAATCATATCCTTGATACGAGAACTTCTGCTGCTAACATTGCAAATTAGATTGGATCTACAAAATCTTCTGGGCTATTTCCTATCATTTGTGAATCATAATTCCCATTACCTGGGATTCCAACGCAAAGAGCACTAAAGTAATCACATAAGGCACTGATTTGGTGGAAATCAATATTCTTGCCAGTGGGACTGCTTTTTGTTTTTGTTTAATATCAGAAATGTTTGGCCCAGCATAGTTAGAGGTAAAGTATCTGTACCTGATACAGTATATGTACATACTAGCTAAGATTGCCCTGATTTTACTCTTTAAAATGCATGTGACATTAGGAAAGGCTGGTGACAATATGAGACAGTTGGTATAAAGCTCATGTGAGGCAATATCACATGGTTATGCAGACATGGCTGTGGCTAACATGAGCCTTACATTAAGGTCATCCCAATGTTGTCAGGGAGATTATCTGCAGTCTCTTCACCTGTCAGCTCTTTTGCAAAGGAAAAAAAAGAGGTGATTAACTGGCTACATGAGCCATTAGCTTTGTATGGGTTAGAGACAAGGAAATAAGAGAAATGTGGAGGTGGAGAAAAGAAAAAGCATATGAGAGAGGAGAAGCAGAATTAATGGTGGAGAAAAACAGGGCAATGAGGTTGGAGGGGGGGTTAGTCTCTTTGCCTACTGGCACAGTCTTCCCCTGCCCAGAGGGTTAATGTATATATCCGTTTGCACACTAGTTACAGTTTCAGCGTTTTCCTAAAAATGACTGAAGATATGTATATTGCTCTTTTTAGTGTAACAGAGGCTGGACGACTTTTTCCCATATTGTGAAATATCGGTAAATCTGGACAAAATATTGGATGGGGTTTTTTTTGGGCGGCTGCAACTAATTGTTTTACCATATGTTCTTCCGAAGGAGCAATTAGACGCGCTGGAAAACCACCGCCGAATGCGCAGTCCTCAATGGACCGCACCCTCAATTGCAGCAAACTGACGGCCAGAGCAACTTTTGCTACGAGAGACAGTTCTTTGTTCTGCCTGACCACTCGCTAGTGGTGGTTGCTGGAAAGAAGAAATCCCATGGTGTGTACCCAGCTTAACAGGTTAATAACAGAAGGAATGAAAATGTCTACAATTACTAGGGTTTCCTAGATGCTAAAAAAGTCACAGACAACAGAAGGGCTGTAAACGCATCTTAGACACATTCTCTAGTTCATATTAGACTTCAAAACTTTAGTCTGGGGTTAGACAAGATATTTTATCACTGCACTTTACAGTTGGAACACTGCCTAGTATAAGTCCAATGAGCCCCTATGGGAGCAAACACCCAATCAAATTTCAGCAAAATTTCAAAATTTTCTTGTGAAAACAAGAGATCTGCAACTAAAATTCTGCTAGGACTTTTAACCAAGATGTTTTAGAGAAGATACTGGCAAATTAACTTTTTAAACAAGTCAAGGCAACTCCTGTATGGAAGGTCCCAACTATTATTAACTTGATTGCATTTTCTTGGTAGAGTTGTCTCTTTGCTTCTGAATTGGCTTAGCATAACGGTTTACTTCCCCCTGTCTAGTAGCTTTTATAGGAGGGAAGTCAAGTTTCCATAGTAGCAGCATCTCAACATGTCTTTTTAATTGCCTTTAATTTAAAGCACTGGATGGAAGGCCTCTTCCCTTCTCTAAACGCTTGTAATGAGGAGTCCTGTGTTCAAATACACCCATGGCTACATAAAGAAGGGGTGTGTTTGTTCTCCCTCTGATTGTGCAAGTGTCTTATGGGTACTCTAATAGTAGTAAAAAAACATGTTTTGCACTATATAAGAGAGTGAGAGAGAGAGAGAGAGAGAGAGAGAGAGAGAGAGAAGGTCAAGTAATATTTATTCAGTAGCCTGTTTATATGATGAGTTTCACACCTGTCCTTTAAAAAACACTAAAGGCTCATACACGAAGTGTATGAACAAACATTTCGGGTGAAATTCGGCCCATGTGTAGGCGTTTTATAGGCCAAGTCGGTCGATCAACGATCCCCGAACGAACGTTTCGGCTAATAAATCGCCTACACACGTGTACGAGCCTTTAGATTGCCCAAGTCCGTTTTCTCCTATTTTTTAAATCCCTTTTACCGACACCCCTTGCACTTACTAGTGACCTCAAGGCACTAGAACTGCAGATAACAATAAATACAATAAACCCACACAGCATTTTGCACAGGATACACTTATTTAGTTATGGGATTATTTTATAGGAATTGTTAAGACCCAGGTCATCTAGCCATTACTTTATCTATCTACTATAACGTATAAAACATGGGTACTGTATGGACTAATGTGGATAAGATCAAAACCGAGCAATTAATGTACATTTCTGTGAGAGGACACTAAGGGGCAATCGCATAGAATTACCCTTATCACTATAATCAGATTGTGACCTGCCAACAGACTGAGGTGACCTTGCCAGCCTGACACTATGAACTGCTCTGCTGAGAATCCAGCATGTCACGGTCATGAAGTCTTATCAATAGTTTTCAGGTAAAGCAAAACATTTAAATGATTCACTTTGTAGTTACCATTCCCTTTTCAGCAGAATGTACACAACTAATCATAAAGAAAAAGAGGAAATCTACGGAATTAAAGTCACAAAAAAGGGCTAAGTCAAAAAGGAAAATCTGCCAATTTTTTTTTTCTTTTAGCAATGCTTATGATTAAGGACTGATTATTATTATATCGAAACGCGTCAAGCTTTGTGTGAATAAATACTTCCCTTTTTGATGAGATAGGACTCTCATCAAAGATTTGTCTCCCAGTCTGTTCATCCACCCGTTTACTAATCCATGTTGAGGGCAGCAATGCACCTGGCCACTTGCACCTGGCAGGTGGTGAGTTCATTTTTTTTTTTTTTTTAATGGGACTGCAGTATCTATGGTTTAAACATAGTGTTAGGCGCTTGTCCACCCAGACCATACTTTACCAAAAGTGAGCGTCTGCTTCCTTATTAATTATTTTTACATATTAAATATGCAAACCTGCTTTGGAATAGAGTGGGTTATAGGGGGTCTAGTAGCTTCCATCTTTGTATATTTGTAATCGCACTTTACAAACACAATTTGATACATTTTTTTCTGAAAATGCAAAAAAATTCATAGGATACACATATTTTTGAAACTAGTTGTTAGTTGCTGAAAATAAATGAATCTGGATCTTGCTAGAGGACTTCCAAGTAGAGAGGTCCAAGGAATTCTTTAAGTGTAAAAAAAAAAAACATTATGCTTAAAGGGCATGTCCACCCTCCCAGATCCGTTTTACTTACCTTCCTCAAAGATGCCCAGGAACATACTTACAAGACCTGGTCTGTCCCCCCCTTGGTGCCACCCCCATGTCCTGTTCCAAGCAAAAACAGGAGAAGTGAGGCTTTGTGCTGCTGACAGCTACTCTGCTTACTGGTCATGGCTGTCAGCTATTGACAGTGACGTCATGGGCCTTTGGCTGGCAGCCGTGACCAGGAAGGCGGGCGGCTGTCAGCAGCAGAGTGGTGAGGGACCAGGTCGTATAACTATGTTTCTGAGCATCTTTGGGGAAGGGAAGTAAAACAGATCTGTAGTTACTTATCCTAAGAAAGAAATAGATTGGGTACAAAACCGAATTTTCATAAATTTTCATAAATTATAAAGTTCAGTGGAACCACTGGTGGAAGGAAACTTGGCAATACAGGTTATATACATTGCAATTTTACAGCAGAAAACACTCCATAATCCGCCCTGATCATAAGGCAAACATACCTCTAACACTATTAGTAACACTGCTGGGATTAGTTGCTTCTATGTCACTACATAAGAAACACATTTCCCGTTCACATAGCCTTGTAACAACAAATTAAAATATCTCCTTGTCTTATTGCCTGGTAAAAACCAATTAAAACACAGTGCTACTTCCTATCAAAGTAATTCCTAACCTGTGTCAAACCCTCCAGGGTTTCAATTTCATGAAAACAATCAATACCACCTTTTATTAAAAAGTAGCAGCAGTCAAATTTCCTAAAAATTCTAAGTGTGAACTGAAGCCTCGTACAAACCTCCAATAGTCAACACAACTCCCAAGCTGGCAACATGCGTGTGAACGGACATATGTATGCGCCCTTACACTTTTAAGTTATTTGGCTTGACCATATGTGGGTTTTATACCTGGAGGGTGATCATGTCGGGTCGATACTGTTTCCTTAGACTCATGTCATACATAAGAAACTTTAGCAGTCTGAATGCTTCCTCTTCAGTCATATGAAGCAATAAGATTCCAGCCACAAAACTGAGCCCCTGGCAGTAACCCACTTCAGGATCAAACAAAGAATAGGCCTTCAAAATGTTGTAAAGCGACAGCTGTCCAGCTCCTAGCTGGGCTGAAAAGTATGGGTGTGTCGGAAAAGTGCGTCCTGTAAAAACAAACTGAGGTTAGTAACTCAAATAAGTTTACTTGAACTTTGCTATCAAGATATGTCAAACATAACAGAAAACGCTTTAGATCTGTTTTATCTCTTTAAGTAAATGTTCAGCACCACTTATTGAGTAAACTGTCAACTTGCCTTTAAAGAGGTGCTATCATCAAAATAAAAAGGGTTTTATTTGCACAAGAAACTCTAGTGTACTCTTAAAAAAACCAGCAGTTATGGAGAACTTATTTTAACAATTTAAAAAAAAAAAAAAAAAGTGTAATTGCGATAAAACCGTTTGTTCTGTGTCGTACTAAAGCAGTAGCCACATTAGTGATGTTAGATTCCAGATCTTATTAAAGGTGCCCATACATTTATTAGACACCTGCTGGGTCATCCACCCGGGACTGTTGCAAAGCTTTCTGGCCCAAGGTTACCATCGATATGACGTTTAGGTCAGATCAAACTTGAAATTTAGGTAGCATTGGGCAAGTGTCATGACAGCATTTAGTTACATGCAGTTAACAACCAGGGTTGCTGGGCACCATTATTTGCAGAAAATCAAATCCAACTGCCGAAAACAAAATCTTACCGCAGTCAGGGTTTAAAGCTGGGTACACACCATTCAATATTTCAGCACGAACGACATTTCAGCGTTTTGTTTGAAATACTGATTAGTTACTTGTTGCGGCCCCAACTGACCATTTGTTCAGTCAAATGCACAATCGGATGCATTGGAGAACCACTATTGCCATGACCGACAGTCCTTCCTCCTGATCTACCTGTAAGAAGTGCTGAATGGTCGGTCATGAGGAAAGATTGAAAAGTGTGTAACCAGCTCTAGTATGGCAAATCTGCAGCAACTTCCCACCCACTTCCTGGCCCCCCACCCTTCCTCCACCTATCCTGAGTTTCTATTGGGGAAATCTGGTATCCCTGAAGACAACCTACATTTAAGAAGATGGGAGGGAAAAAAAAGACATAATTGAAAAATAAACATATTGTCTCAACCTCTACACGGGCTCAACATTTGGAGCAATTTTCACATTTAGATCGGATTGCTCCAAATGTCAAACCAATTTTCCGTTTTTCCGATTGGCCGCTCGGCAACGTGGAGCAGTTTATTGGGAAAACAAAGGGCCAGGCAGAAAATTTTCCGCCAACCCCATCTTCTGTAACAATCTCTCTGCAGGTTGATGGAGGCTTTCGAGCTGTTCTTCCGATCGGATTTTCGATCATTGCCCACGATCATAAATCCAATCAGAAGAAAGTCTGTGCGTGTATAGCTAGCTTCCTATTAGGAGTAGAGATGGACTAGAACTCGAACCCGAGTCTAACTATTCAAGTTCGAATGGACTCTGACTTCTTGAACTATCCCGGACCCAGATTTTCGATTTTTTTCCAGACTTTCGCTAATTATCAAATGTTCGAACGTTCAAGGCGTGCAAATATGCGAATAAAATGTTTATACTTATGCACGAGTAAATATCGAATCGGCGAGTAAAATGTCTATTATACCTTTATGCGAGTATCGAATTCGCAAGTAAAATGTCTATTAGACCTATTCGCGAGTAAATATCCAATCCGCGAGTAAAATGTCTATTATACCTATTCGCGAGTATCGAATCCACGAGTAAAAAGTCTATTATAGCTATTCGTGAATAAATATCGAATCCGCGAGTAAAATGTCTATTATACCTATACGCGAGTAAATATTGAATCCTCAAGTAAAATGTATATTATACCAATACACGAGTAAATATTGAATCCACGAGTAAAATGTCTATTATACCAATACGCAAGTAAATATCGAATTCTCAAATCCGCAAGTCGTTCATGGGATAATTATTGAATGTTTGAACGCGAGAGCTTGAAAGTAGCACACGTGAGAGTAAAATCGATTTTTCAAAAGTCCTGGATATTCGAACGTGTTCCCCAGACCATTTTCCAGGTCCCACAGCCATTTACATTAAGTTACCATTGATATTTTAATTGTATTTCATTAGAACTTTTCGAACTATTTGACTCCCATTGTCTTTAATGGGTCCGTTTTCGAACTTTTGAACTTTCCATATAGTTCGAAAGTTCGGACATTTCTAATTAGGAGAGGTAAAGCAAAAATAAATAAATATATTTCTTTATCTCTTATGGTCCTAAGGGTAGATCATGCATGGTTAAAATGCACATAATGCCATTATTCTAAATGGTTGTCTTTATACACTGTAACTACTGTTAAGATCAGAAAAAAACACAAAACATTTATGTTGGCCATACACTTGTTAGATATTACATAATAACCAATTCTATCCATTATATAAACACGGTCTTTTCTCCCAATGTTCCCTGACCTGGGCCATTCATTTTGCAATCAAATGTTGGCAACAAACAGGGAGATTCAATAAAAGTTCTTATCGTTTAAAATGGTGCTAATTTTGCCCCAACCAATCAGATCTTATTTAACGTTTGAAAGCTTACATCTGATTGGTTGGGGCAAAATTAGCACCATTTTAAACGATAAGAACTTTTATTGAATAACCCTGTATATGTCCTAACATTGTGGCAATGCCAGGAGTTACATTTGTAGTGTATGGGCTAGCACTAGAAAGAAACAACTTGTGGCAGACATTTCTCTACACTGACAGTTGTTTTACAACCAGCAATTGCAAAAATCTAAATGAAAAACACATTGACCTGGGGCAGTTGTAACTTCAATATGGGCAATGTGCAGGGCAAAGAATTTACTCTGTTTACTGCAATTAACCTAATGTATAAACAGCATCATCTAGTGCTGAAAACCAAGAACAACCTGGAGTGGGATTCTAGGGACGGATGCTTCTTGCAATTTAACATACTGGATTTTTTATCAAGTAATAACAGAAATTGGAAAGTGTTCCACCAATCTGCAAAATAAACGCAACTTGCCATTGTGTTTTTGCAAATGATTAATAAAGCAGCATAGATGTGGACATGTAAATGTTTTATCTGTTCTGGGTATCCTATCTTCCTACAATGCCAATATTGTTACCATAGTACAGACATGCAAACAGTTACATCACTTAATTATTGATATTTCAATACTTCATAAAACAAATGAAACAATCTCCAGGTAACATCATGTGACAATTCACAAACAAACAGGTTGGGTCTGTATCAACGCCTGAATGATTTGCTGGAATGAGACATGTCTGAACTTGTTCTTAATGAAGTGAAATCATAACAACTGACACTTTCCAAGACCAGTGAAAAGGAATTAAGAAAGGGATGTGCTTAACTCTGGTTCTCTTCCGTCAAAAGGAAGTGTTAATTTTGCTCTGTGGATATGGTGCTTCATCATCTATCTTTTAAGAGTGAGGATACTTCCACTAAAACTGAACATTAGAACATTTCATTTTATTCCATGCATATCCAATCTTATGTCTTTATAGTGGAGTTCCAGGTATTTTCTCCAAACACTCCAGGACACATGCTGAAGATCACTGCTCTGTTTTAAACTTGCCTGGCGTAACACATTAAATCAGGGAAGGGCTCATGTAAAAGTAAACGAAGCATCACTTACAGCAACCCTCTTGTTAAATAAAACCCCACCCCTCGCTTTCAGGAATGTTGGTGCAATAATGCCACTACAGGAGGTGCTAAAATATAAGATTACATTTCCCCTTAGCAAGAAAAAAATAAAATTGGTATTAAAATAACGTTTTACAGACAGGCATGGAAAATTCTTATTTACCAGGAAGAATTTTGTGTTGTTAAAACAAGATGGCAGCAAGTTTGGTAAAGGTAGGAGTGCAGTCACAGGACTGAAACAATTTGTTGACCTTGTTTTATAGGTTAGGCTGACAAACACACCATATTTGCCAACAATGCCTTTAAGAAGGGAGGGTTATGAAACTGCTGTTGTATATGGCTATGAAAAATCTCTGTAGCACCATGTAAGGTTTGATCTTTACACATTCCACATTGAAGAGTAAGAACAATAAAATAAGGGTATACATAAAAACTCTGGAAGAGCACAAATGAGAAGTTATTTCAAATGCATGAAAGGCTAGATGCTGTAGACCGCCCTTTTTAATAGATAGACATGAAACATAAAAATATACAAATGTATATTCCAACATTTCCGTCTAATCCATTAATTTAACTATCACTATAAAGAAATGGTCAGGAGGATATGGGATAGTCTGAAGGTGATTATGCAGTGTATGGGCCCCTTAAAGTCTCCACCCTGATTTTTTTTCTTTTTACATACTGTAGTGCACCCCTGCCCACCCACAATCGCCAAGTTAGATTTGTAAAAAAAAAAGCGGCAGAAATATACTTACACTCCTTCGTTCCCATGGCTGTCTGCTCCCAGCCCTCTTCTTGCTGGAAGTTGCAAACAGGGGCAGGACCAGCAGCCAAGTCTGTGATTGGCTGAGAGGTAGCCAATCACAGACATGGCAGCTGGCTATGCAGACAGCCGAAGGAACAAAGGAGAGTAAGTACATTTCTACTGTTTTTTTTTTTTACAAATCTAACTTGCCCTTTAAGATGGAGTCTTCCTAGGGGCAAATATATAAACACTGCCCAAAGCTGCAGAGGAGAAATTGTAGTAAACGCTATATATTATTCAAGCTTACTTCAAATTGTGGTCCAGTTGCTTATTAAATGTGTAACCCCAATAAATGATTTGCCATATCTTAAAAATAACACACAGTTGAACTCTCCCTATTTGGCACAAAGGTCTCTAAACAAAACAATGCTTATAGAGGAAAAATAACCAGAACTGAGTGTGCACAATTCCTACTACTGTACACAGCTCTCCTAGTACTAGTTACTAAACTTCAGATAAGCCCTCCAAAAGGGAAAAATAAAATCAATTTTAAAATTAACTACATACTGTCGCTAATTATCTGCCATGGTATAAAGGTATACAGTAGATCTATATAAAACAAATCAACGCTCACTAACAAAATAATAAAAGTGACAGTCTGACAGATTTAGGCTGTCCAACACAGATGCTGGACTTTACTCCTATCAGATTTCTGCCTGTAAATCATCCAGACCCACGCTGAAAGCAGAAAAGCCAAAGTGGTTGTTTCTTTTCACGTATTATTAGCAATCTTCTAGGTATCAGGTCTTCTTCCTTCAGCAAAAACACTTGGTTTGTACAGTGAAAGTCAATGACTCATTTCCTTTTCTGCTAAATGTTTTCAGATGATTGTTGGTTGGCCCAAGACTGAGGAGGTAAAAAGGAACTGGCTAAAAAATAAAGATGTTCTTTTCCCAAGGCTCATTCATAGAACTCTATCCATACGCAGAAATTCTAGTTACAAGAATAATGACCTCATGTGTCCTGAGGAGACACTGGTTAGGGCTTGTTAGTATTTCCTAAATACACTGTAAACGTTCCACAATCTTTTTCCTGCAGGCATTTTTTTTAAGACACCATTTATTGTCATAATACAAAATACATTTTTGAACAACCTATCATCTTTGCTAATGAAGCCATGCAACACATATTCCAGCCAATCAATGAGCAATAATTAGGTTAAAGCCTCTTTAATCTAGATAAGACCACTTGTGTCATTCCCGGTATTACTACAAATGGTTTTCTTCTGTAGATTTTCAGATAAAGCATTCCATTCCCATTATGTAAAGGAACTGACTGGACTGCAATGTTGGCTTCTAGCCTTAAAAAGTTAGCGTGCGTCTAGTGGTGGCCACATGTAATAACCATTTTACTGAAAGAATTAGGTTATTGAGAGAATACATTGCAGCCACTGTACCTTGTACAAGTGACGTTCCAAGACTTTTCCATTTTCTACCTATGGCTCTAGTCTTGAGGCTAATTGTTGGATTGCATGAATTGACCAGTTATATTCTTGATTAAATAGAAAACGGGACATAAAAATGTAGAAATGTAAAATTCATTTGCAAGCAATTTGAGTAGGAAAACTTTACAATGGCCTACGGTTTTGGGGGACTAAATCGGGTATGAGGTTTTTAGGCTATAAAAATAGCCTAAAAATCAAACCTCAACTTTATTAGAGTCACTTACCTGTCTGGCTGCCACACACTTCCGCATCCTCTTCTGTCCGCTGATGTCCCTTCCCGTCGCCGGTCTCACATCCCGGTGCCGAACAGTGACGTCAGGCGCCAGGAGTCAGCGGAATGCAGAGCCGTGCAGCCAGATTGCAAGTCCTTCTTACAAGTCATCCACAAGGAAGTCCTCTCCTCTGGTCCACAAGGAAAGTCCTCTCCACTGATCTAGGGGGCATGGAGTGATTGCCACTGCAGTTGTTTGTAGACTACAACTCCCAGCACCTAAAGCATGCTGGGAGTTGTAGTTTCCAAACATCTGGAGTGGCAATGAATTGGGGGGGGGGGGTAATAGTGGGTTACAAATACTGAGTGGGATTATCATTTAAAAGGCAACTAAAACTTTTAAAACAATACAGAATTAGGAGGATGTTATCTAGATTGCCTTCTTATTCTGTATTGTTTGAGGCTCTAGTTGCCCTTTAAATGGACAGCAGAATTCCCATATAGTAGTCCCATACAGTAATAGCCATACTGGATTTGGCTATTACTGTATGGGTCTCCTATATGTTAATTCTTCTGTCCATTTAAAGGGCAACTAAAGCCTCAAAACAATAAAGAATCAGAAGGCAGTAGTGGTCAATTTCTACCCTCGGCTTATACTCGAGTCAATCATGTTTTACTCATTTTTCAGGTTAAAATAGGTACCTTGACTTATACTCCGATCGACTAATATTCAAGTATATACGGTATATTGATTTGGAACAACCTAAAAGGGCAAGTGATAAAGTGTTTGAATAAGATGTTTCTGGACAAATAATTACATGGAAAATAAACCCAATCAATATTTACCTAGATCAATTAGAATGGCATGCTGCTGGGAGGTCAGTTGCTTTAGCAGTTCCTTGTATGGGGTGTCCTTAAGCGGATTCTTACTTACAGGCTGATGCCTTAGCTGGTATTGTTCTGCTAAAAACTTCCATATCTCTCCACGGTGCTGACGAGGCACACCTACAAACAGAGGCCTGTCAATGTTCATTTAAATCATTACTGTTTTCTGTGACACAAACATGTTTAGAGATTTTTTTCAGAAAGAAGTATACCATAAAGATACTATAAAGTACCATAACAAGATCAACACTCTCACATATAGACTGGCGGGCAACACATTTTGAGAGAGTATACACATGAACACTACTGACAGAGGAGGATTTTGTTGCATAGCTTTTATCATAAAGCTATGGATACATGTTAGATAATCATCATTTCTCTAGCAATTGGGGAACACAGGAAATTTATTCCACTGAATGGAAAACCCATCTAACTGCCAGTCTACCAAACAAACTGACAGTTCTAATGCATCTACCAACAAACTTCAGGGAACTTTCAGCATCGATATTTTGAGCAATTCTGCAAATTCGTTCGAATCACTTAAAATATCGATAACTGTTTTCCATTTTTGTGCCTGGCAATAGCAAGAGGTATTTCGGGGGGAAAAGGAAGATCAGGCCGGGTGAAACCAAAAGAATGGATCATTTCTTCCATTCACATTTACGATCACTGCAACTGATCAGAAAAACATCTGCCCGTCTATGGGTAACTTAAGAAGCAGTTAAATTCTTGTTTTTTAATTCTCCTCCTTGGTGGAGTAGAGTGAGATTGGTTACAACATATATAAATTTGGTATATTCAACATTCCGCATTTGAGTATTTGTTGTACATATATTAGAACTTATACATGGCACTTTTTGTATTCTTGTATTTTTAGGAAGATGAATTTGTTACATTTTTCCTTGAAATGAGGAGAATAGCAGTATCATTAAACAACAAAAAAATTAATAACTAAGAACGTGAGGCATCCTTTTTAGTGTAAGATAACCGTTGGCTTGGTGTAATTTATATGGGCTTTGTATGACCATGCGCTGGCCCCTATCAATCTCGTGAGTTGGTCATTCATCACTCGTTAATATGGCGTCTTCCCACTTAGCCCATATCTTTTTGTATTTTTGTGGGCATCCTCTTTGGGTGTACATAATTTCTTTGTACGGTAAGGTTGTGCTTACTGCTTGTTTCCAGTCTGAGATGGATGGTAGGGTAGTTTGCATCCACATTCTTACTAGTAGTTTCTTGGCCAAGAATAGGGTTTCAAATATGAATATTTTTTGATATTGGTCTATTGGTAGTTGGTCGATAATGTTTAATAAACATAGTCTTGGGTCTAGACTTACTGGGGAGCCCATGTGGTCATAGAGGAAGGTTATGACTTGTTGCCAGTAACCCTGTACATAGTGGCAGGCCCATAACATGTGGTAGAATGAACCTGAGGCTTTTTGACATTTTGGACATAAGGGTCTGCGGTCCGTTTTGTATTTAGCAATTTGTATGGGAGTCAAGTATGCCTATCAGAGGCTTTGGGTGAGACTGTTTTGCATGACTCCAATGCCTCTGTCCATTCTTCTTTTTTGATTGGACCAACCTCCAGTTACCAGGATAATTGTTTACCCAGTGTTTGGGAGTATGCCCATGGGGAGATAAGGGCTGAATATACCCTTGATATTAGTTTAGCCGAAGAACTCTCTGTACGCAGATTTGGGAGTGGGTTATTGACAAAATCCAGGTAGTGCCCTCTGAATTGGGTTTGGAATACGTGTTTAACCTGGAGATACCTGAACAGCATTTTGTTGGTAGGTAAATTTCCTGTTGATCGAAGGATTTAAATTCTGCATTTTCAACCAAGTGTGTGATCTGGGTCACTCCATATTTGTACCATTGTTCTTGTTGTGGGATGGATAAGAACTATGGGAGATCCAAGTTACCCCACAGGGGAGTTTTTTTGTTAGGGTGAGGGATCTTCAGTTTTTGGCATGTAATTTTCCAGGTTTTGATTGCCTGGAGGAATAGTGGGTGGGTAAGCGGTGGGGACCTTGATCCCCCTTGATTCTTTGAGAGAAGATATATAATATCAGGGTATACTCGGGCTTGAGGGTCACCAAACATCGTTAGATATCGGTTAGCTTCTGTGTGAGAAGAAGCAGTTAAATTCTTAATTCTTATATTATTCTTCATGAGGCAGATTCTCATCGTAAAGTCAGTCTCTCTAAACTGACTTTAAATTGTTTAACATTAAAGCAAGATAAGGATAGTGTAAAGCTTCATACACGTGTGATCGTGGGGGCCGACATTTAACCAGTCAAGTGTTACCAATTACATTTAAATGGACTGTCCCCGGGTGCTCTTTGTTACCATTATAAGGTAGATTGGGAAAATAGGACAGTAGAGAAAGCATGGTTCAGTGTATGGTGCTACCACACTACTTACACTGGATTATCAAAATGAAATAGGCAGGTTTCCTAAATAATGGATGACATAAAAATATAAAGATTGAGTCCTGAGTGAACAGGGAACCATAAGGGTTTAAAATAGTCTATTTCTCCTTGCAAAACATGCATACGTCAGGGTTGTCCAATGAAACATTTCAGTTTCTCATTTTTAGTGAAGGTAATACGAAGGTTATAAGAGATGCTAGTGCTGCTATCACTTAAAAGCAGAGCAGGTGAACATGCCAGCGAAGATGTGAGCCGTGTATGTCCGTGAGTCATGTATTGTACCCTTGGGGTTTGGGGGGTTGGGAAGGTAAGTGTAAACTTTTGTCTGGGAGGTGGACCTGCACATTAAAGAATTACCTTGCCCAACAGCAGCATGTATTTTCTCCAGGTCTGTCTTAATCTTGGCTCTCCCAGGCATGGTTAGCATCTTCTCCCATACTATAGTTACGTCCTTTAAACATGGGGTGATTTCTTCATAATCCAGTTTCAGGCGTTTATTTTGCAAATCATTTTCTGAATCTAGTGAAAATAACATTTTAATAGCATAAAAGAGAATGTAAACCACCTGTAATATTAACTCTGTAAATAAACAATGGTACAGGACAACGGAATAAAAACAGACAGTCAGAATCTAATCTCACTGCTAAAGGCCAATCCTAGCAATAACAAATGTATAATTAAAATGTGATACTGCATCAAATCGGCATGTGAAACAGGCTATCACCTGGACTAACCTAGTTATTTTACCAGGAGGGTTACCCAACACCAGCCAGGGACAAGTTAGGGTTGATCTGGGGTGGAGTTAAATCCTCCACCCTTTCTCTTCCATAACTTATTACTAAAGTGTCAGGCTTTTTTTCTTTCTGAATATATACAGCATGTACATTCGGTATTTTGTCAACTTTAACCACTAGGGTTGGTTACTTTAGATAACCTTGTGCACTGGTATCTGTTTACTATTCACTTTCAACACAAATAATTAGGAAGAAAGCACTGCACAAGAATTAACTGGTTAGATTCTTGGAGGCTCACGATGTGGAAGGTGCAACATTTCGCTAGAACCACAGGTACTGTAACAGAAAAGCTTCTGTGCTCCCTGCAGAGTTCTGATTGTAAAGTTTTATTAATGTAGGGCCTGGGGAGCTACAGGTATCCAGTACCAGTTCATTCATTTGCAGCCTATTTGTTGGGGTGGAAAAGGAATGTTTATTTAATAACCTGTCCACACCCACACTGCAGTATCATTACATATAAGGACCATGGCACTATCCTACGTGCAAATACCATCAGCAACAACATGTACTGTTGTCTGTTTGCAAACGGATAACTGCAGCTGATGTTTTCGAAGGAGGCGGATAAGTGTTCGCAGGCAGAGGGCCAACCAGGAAGAATTAAAACAATCACGATCCAGAATTTCACATTGTATTCACATTCTGAATGATTCTGAATTGAGAAAGCCAGTTGGATGACTTGCGAAACGTCTTCAAGAACTAAACTTCAAGTCCAGTTGATCTAATTGAATACAACAGATATATCATGACCTGGATGAATGAGAACCTTCACAAGCAACGTGAAATGTGCTTTGTAAGCACTCTATAATAGGGGTACAATTGTAAATTTCATAAAAATATTCTACAGGCATTTGGCCAGTAAGCCTGCTATTCTAATCGAATTTTTTCCAGTGATAATTGTTATATTATGCAAGTTCTCAGTGGCTAAGAAGTAGTGACAAATAAAATGTTGCTAAAGTTAAAGGGAACATTACAGAATATAAATGAATCTGGATATTTTGAACGATACCGTACCAATGTTTAGTTTATATATATATATATATATATATATATATATATATATATATATACATACATATATACATATACATATACATATATACACACACATATTAGAGGAGCACTATTTGAAAAAAAGAAATTAACAGGAGATGTAATACTTCCTTCTGGATTCCCGCAATGCAGTAACCACTTTAGATATTTACTGCATCATGGGAACCTGGAAGGTAGGGAGCATCCGTGAGACATGGTTTAGTGGTCCTGCAGGACTGATCACTAAACAACAGGAGCCACCATACATGTTAGATTGGATTTGTTAAGTAATTCTGTAGCCTCCCTTCCTATGGAATATTGTTTTTTTAATCACTGTACAGCCTTGTAAAAAGGGGCCAGAAAGTAACAACTTTGAAAAGGGGCTAAAAAGTGACTGACTGGTCATGTGCATTACTTAAATTAAACTTACAAATCCACAATCCAAGGCCACTTGGTTCCCACCTCACGAGCTGCAGCAGCGGGGGATTGTTCGGTAATAGCTGTCAGCCACTGGCTGTGACATCACTATCATGATTGTGACTGACGCCCATTACCAAAGGGAGCCCTGGCGATGGATTGTGGATTTATACCTTTAATTTCTCAGCCTGGGAGCATAATTAAACATTGTAAGTAAGACAGAACTGGGGTTTGGAGGGTGCCCTATAAAATGTTACATTTTAGTAGACCGGGGTGAAATGGCCCTTTAATAAGTAAGAGGTACAGCAAACATTTATTAACATATTACGGCTTATTTACATTTTAACAAACAGCGAGTTACTGAGCCAGGAATGACTAGCATGGTGAACTACAGGGAATTGTCTGATCCTTTCACTATGACAAACCAAATAGCATATTTCTCTGTGCAGAGAAATTTAATAAAATCTTCTATAGGCCAGAGCCAGTAAAGAGAAAAGAATAACAGGAAGATATTGTAAAAAAAGAAATGATTGTGTTTTTTTTAACTTTTCCATAAAGAAGCCATAGGCAAATCAATTGGGGTTTCTACTTTTTTTCCACTCTGTGCTCACACACTGGCAACTGCTTTACAGCCAGGGATCATTTTCTTAAAGGGCATGCCCACCCTTGATAAAAACTTTTGTCCTATAATAGATTACAGCCCCCCAGCCCCAACCGCTATAAAAATAATTTAAGAAAAAGTGCCCAGATATTTACTTACCTTCCCTCTCTCCTCCGACGCCCGGCCTTCTGCTTGCGAGACACTGCAAGCAGGGAGCGGGACCGGCAGCCGCGTCAGTGATTGGCTGAGAGACAGCCAATCACGGACGCGGCTGCCGGCTTCTCAGAATGCCGGTGGAGAGAGGGAAGGTAAGTACAGTTCTGGGGTCTTTCTTAAAATTATTTTTATGCGGTTGGGGCTGGGGGAACATATACTATTACAGGGCCAAGGGGTTTTATGGTAGGGGGAGGGATAACAAAACGGGAGGGAGACGGAGGGGGAGAAGGGCTGCAGTACGCATGCCAAACTTCTCCCGGAGGCCAGGTAGGAGGCAGAGTCCTATATGGACTCTGCTATCCTCCTGGTGGGCAGTTTTTGGGACTTTGGGGGGGGGGGGGCGACTACAGGAGAACCATATGGAGCTGGGATGTGAGGTAAGGATTTTACTACACTACATGGTGGGGCCAGTAGTGGGGGGGATTATGGTTTTGGGGGTGGACATGCCCTTTAACACTAGTTTAAAATTCTTCTACTGCAACAATGAAATTAGCAATTGCGGTTATGTTTGGATTGAATGCAATCACCCACCATAACATGCACGCAGATTCAGTGCCAGTCATAGGATGCCAGTTTCATTTTTAACAGGACTGGCAAAAGCCCCATTATAACTTATTCTTTCAAGAGAAAAATATGTCTATAGGTCTAAAGCAGGAATATGCAACCAGTAGATCGCCAGATGTTTGAAAACTACAACTCCCAGCATTCCTCCCCAAGCACTCTGTAGTTACAGAATTCTGGGAGTTTTCAACATCTGGAGATTTACTGGTTGCCTATCCCTATATGCCTATAAAATTCTGCCTTACGTAGACCAACTCTATTTTGAATTTTACGTAGACTGACCTTTTAGTTTCTGGTTTTCTTTCTCCATCCTGAGAAGCAAAATCTGTTGAAGAATTGCCTTTTTCCACAGCTCACGGAGCTCTTCTGGAGTGCGATGCCCTACGGTTACAGATGGGCCGAGTAGGCCATCTTCACGAACAGGTTGTAGGGGTGATCTTGGTGGAATATCACCCAAATCAGAACGGTCTGCAAAACAAGCCAAACTGCTGTTAAAACATTACCAAGCCCTAACCTCAAGGAGAACTAAAGCATAACTTTTAGAAAGAATCACAGGAAAGTACTTACCTTTATGAAGTCCCTTGCTGACTTGGCCTACTCCACAGCTTCTGTTCTTAAATCCTTCTGAAAATGTCCCAATCTCACTGACCTTGCTAGCCACCCTGTCTCTTTACCTTGACAGCCAGGGTTGTCATTTGCCTTGTACCCACGGCATTCTGGTTCCATTTTGTTGTGGATGATATAGGCTGGCCAGGAAGCTTTGCTTGATTAGGATATTTGCAAAAGTATTAAAGAAGACAGAAGCAGTGGAGGGAGGTTTGAGTCACAGAGGTTTAGTTTGCCTTTAAATAAAATTAATATTCATTCAAAATCATTTTGCATTTAACTTTTTACATCCAAGTGCTATTTTTAAAGTTTACATTTCTTAGAAATATATCCAGAATCCAATCTGCACTAATATAAACCAACAAACATTTATTGGTTGGCATTATAGGAAGAGGATGCTTTTAGGAAAACGTACCTTCTCATGGCGATATAATGCCACACTATGAAAACAAGAACTACTGGTTAAATCCCTGTCCTCCCACATTGTGTGGCATTGTCACCAGTTCCCCTTTTTGATCATCTACTTTGTCATGTTTGTGGATAATTCCACTTAAGTAATTTATAAGTGTAAATGTGTACTGTTTCTTTTCACAGAGATTCTGTTCTGCCTGGAGGTACTGTATGCTCAGCCAGTGTTCATAAGATTTGCAGTTTACATAATCAGTGGGTTATATTATAATCTGGGAAGTTTGCTAGTGCTAAAAACCTATAGCAACCAATTAGATGTTTGCCAAATTGCAAATATCAGCTGATCACTTAAAATTTCTAGCCAATGTTACACATCCCATTGCATAAGCCCTAGCAATGGCAGCTCAAAGGTGCAGCATCCCCCCAAACCCTGACCTTCCCCAAGATGCCCCTGAAGAGACTTACAAGATCCAGTCCCTCATCGCTTTGCTGTGCTTTCCTGCTTTGCTTCCTGGTTGTGGCTTTCAGTCAGTTTAAAGGTGCGCCAGAGATGCCACAGCCAATAGCCGAGAGCCTCGACTAAGAAGTGCCTCACTGCTGCTGTGCTTGCTAGAAACCTGCTCGCAACAGCAGCAGGAAGGGCTGGGTCTTGTAAGTCTCTTCCAGTGGCATATTTGGGAAGGTGAGTAAAGTGAAAATGGGGTTTGGGGAGGTGCTGGACATGCCCTTTAAGACATATGGGAGATTCAATATGGCCCTTTTCCGTCTAAAACCCACGTTAACCCTAAAAAAATTTGAAGAACACCTACTTGATCTGAAGTGAATGAATGGGAGAACCACAACTCACCTGGATGCTAATAGGTACGGAGCACCACCAATCTGCAGTTCCTCAGCCACGCAGTCCAAATCCAACAATAAAGTGATAGGTGAGCTACAACGTACGGTTCACAAAAAGTATAAAAAGTCTTTATTATTGCTCCATAAAAATCACTTATGGTTCAGTACCGTTATAACACATGGAATCCCAAACAGGAAAGGAGCATAGTACTCCTGAGGCGCCGCCTTACGCGTTTCGTGACACAATGTCACTTCCTCAGAGGCAAAAAATTTGGGTTAACTTGGGTTTTGGACGGATTTTCGAGCACAGCTCCATTTCCGAATGTTTTTGGAAATAGCGCTGTGCTAACGATCCAAAACCCGTAGTGTTAAGTTTTGCGCTACTTTGTAGCGTGAAACTTAACGCTACGGCTTGTGGAGCACTAAAGTCCTGCTCCTTACCTTAGCCCGATCCCGCGATGCAATAACTGACGTAATCTCGTTTACGTCAGTTATTGTATCGCGGGATCGGGCTAAGGTAAGTAACGGGAGCAGAGATATTGAATCCCCCCAGAAGTGTCTCATGAATGGCCTAAATTTACTGAATGTCCGACAGAAAGGAGGAGCTAGTACTCTGCAGACTTTCGGGGAGATTCAATATTGCCGCTCCCGTAACTTACCTTAGCCCTATCCCGCGATACAATAACTGACATAAACGAGATTACGTCCGTTATTGCATCGCGGGATCGGGCTAAGGTAAGGAGCGGGACTTTAACACTCCACAAGCAGTAGCGTTAAGTTTCACGCTACAAAGTAGCACAAAACTTAACACTACGGGTTTGGGATCGTTAGCACAACGCTATTTCCAAAAACATTCGGAAATGGCGCTGTGCTCGAAAATCCGTCCAAAACCCACGTTAACCTAAATTTTTTTAGGGTTAACGTGGGTTTTAGATGGAAAAGGGCCATATTGAATCTCCCCCTTCATCTTCAATGGGCCAATCAGTTAATTGAACGGTAGTCTGGAAGATAAGAACAAAATTGTACTATTCCAGGCTTGACAGTGATTTGATGTGCAATATTTAGTCCGCCAACTGCAGCACATCCCTTTAGGTTTTTATTTGATTTTATGTAATGAGCAGATTTGTAGATTGGTGGTTGTTATAGTTGCACACTTTTTATAATTCAGCTCTAAATATTTAAGGACCAAAAAAATTTAATTGAGGTCAGAGGAGTAGTTGGCATCATATTTTTCATAGGAACTAGGAATCTCAGTAGAGCATTACTAGAACCCGACAGGATGCCAAAGTGTTTCACAAGTCAAGCTGTAAAATAAACAATATCATGGGTGTCTTCATATTCGCTGTACTAAAGAAAGTGCAAACATACTAAACACATAAAAAATACGCAGAATAGAGAGGTGCAGCAAGGCAACCTATTGGTACTTATCAGATAATCACCCACACCAGGTCTCACTATAAAACAATATAAACTATATATTACAACATCATGTTAAATGGAAGGTGCAGAGGATCTTGGAAAGGAATAGGGTAAACAACTATATCAGATCTATCTACTGTATTATTCCTCTCGGATGATATGTTTCAGACAGATTAGTTATTTCAAACTGATGATTTGTATGGTCATTGCTCCAAATGTTGGTCCGACAAATAAATGTTTGGCTGATAATTTTTTGGTGCAATTAGAACTATAACTTGATTAACCAAGCATTCAAACAAACATTTCTGCATGAAGAAGGATATTCCCAAACTGTAGGGCAAATTACTGTGGTCTCACCACAGGCTTATTAGTCAAATAAAACTAAGCCAAAATGTAATATAGTTCTATCCACTTCACACAACATGGCATTGTGTTCTTAAAGAGCAAGTTAAAAAAATCGTACATAGATAAACCCCCCTCCACAAAACAGAACTGCGATAGTTAGAAATCTGAGAGATGAAGTCTAGCCTGAAATTCCGTTACCTCTCTTTTTAAAGTCAGTCATGTATGTATCAGATGACATCACAGCCAATGACTGAAAGTTATACCCCTAGCTGCCTTTTATGCCCCTAACTGCCTTTCAGAACTGTACTTTCATGCCTTCATTCCCCCAAAGCTCAGATCTCAACCCTCTGCTTGCTGGAACTGCAAGCAGAGGGCCAGACCAGCAGCCGCATCTGTGATTGGCTGAGAGGGAGCCAGCTTTGCCGAACACCAGGGGAACAAAGCGATTAAGTGAAGATCTTTTTTTTGACAATCAAACTTGGCGGTTAGGGTGGGATAGAGTGCCCTACACTACAACATGATTTCAAGGTAGGACACCATTCAAAAAAGATAGAGGGAGGGGAGGTGGGGCTCTTTTGCACATGTCAAACACCTCAATAAGGACAAGGAAGCAGCTAAGACCAGATGACACACAGACAGCTCCTACACTACACTTCTAGGACTTTGGACATGCACTACAAGAGAACTATTTGGAGCAGGGATGTAAGGTAAGGATTTTTAAACACTACACAGTGGGGCCATTAGTGGGTTCAATTTTAGTTTTGGGGGTACACATGCCCTTTAAGTCTGTGTAGTGAAGGGGGTGGGTATTATTTTATTATGGGGGCCAAATAAATTTGATTACCATATACTGTAGGGAGCATTAATGTTGAACCTTGCCACTCCAGATATTTAGAAACTACAACTCTCAGCAACCAAATCAGTGACATGGAATAGCTGGTTACTGAATTCTGCTATTCATGTTCATTTTCTTAACACTTTTTCCAGCAATAATGCCCAACCAAGGAACCTGCCTGCTGTTAAACTTCTCTCCACAAGACATACTCATGTCCAAACCTGAAATGTCGCAGGAAAGAATGATTTCAAAGGCCTGCATTGATAAGGTGATGTTAATTAAAGAATGTACTTTTATTACCACAGCTGCTCTCAGCAATATTGCTTGAACAATGAATTAGTTTTGTTTGAGTTCTCCTCTGTGTCAATGCAGGTGATGAAATCCGCCATTTGTAACTCCAGGCAAGTTCTGCTAATAGCAAGACAAAGGGATTACATGTAACATAGGGAAATAAACATTAGTTGTCTTGACTGCTATTAGTTGTTAAGACTGCTGTATATACATGTGAGAAGGTGACACCACCCCCAATACACCAACAACAGACAACTACCCCTATAAAGAGCCCTGGGTCCTCTCTACCAGTAGGAATGTAAAACCATTTAGTCAGCAGGAGCTCCCTCTAGTGGTTGATAAAGTTACAGTTATGGGGCCCATACACGGAGCAATCCCGATCATGCAATAGGTCAGATAAAAATTATCCCTTTGGACTGATAGAAAAAGCCGATTGTACTATCAGCCATACACTAAACATGGCGATCGTACGATAGTAGAATATACCGATTTCATACAACCGCCATTGGTGCGTGTATGGCCTCCATAACTTTGCAACATTGATTGTTGGTGAATTAAGACAATGGATCAACTGGTCAGTATCGGCTCCCTTTTCTTTAACAGAATGACAATATTCTACTAACCCCCATTGTCTCCTTTCTATCCCCTACTTACAGCGATTATCTACAGGGATTATGAAAAATCAAAGAGACAAGGTAAGGGTTAAATGTCTGTGCTTCCCCCCTCTGATACTGGTTCATTCCAACTGTCAGCCTGCACTGCCAAACTCTTTGGTTTGATTCTCCTTCTGGCTCTATATGCAGACCATAGAAATCCCAGTCCCATAAGTCCCCTGCTCGTGGCCCCTCCCCTACAGAACCATTCTTCCGTCTTATCCAGTTCTCTCTCTCTGTTATAGGACCTGTAGGACCCTGACCCCCATGGAAAAAGTATTGTAATACGTTCAGTCCCTTTAACGCCACCACCTATAAGCACAGTAGGAAATATTTTTATAAAAATGTGCAGTCCTGCAAAAAACGTAGGGAGGAGCTAAGTAGTTTTATTGGGGCTGGAAGGGAGGGGCATGGGAGTAGGTGGGCAGGCTAACCACTGTTCTTTATATTAAGTGAGTTCTGATTGGTCTGTAACCCTGATGACGGCCATACCAAAGATGGCCAAAACGTGTAGGTAACGCAGATCTACGATGGTTCAATAAAATAATTATTTGTTAAATTTTATACACCCACCCAAGAACTGGAGCAGAGTTTAAGCCAAGGGGTCTCTATACCTGTAACTCTCGATAACTATCAATAACTATTCAATAAAAGTTCTTATCTTTTAAAATGCCGCTAATTTTGCCCCAACCAATCAGATCTTAGCTTTCAAATGTTAAATAAGATCTGATTGGTTGGGGCAAATTTAACACCATTTTAAACAATAAGAACTTTTATTGAATCTCCCTGTATGTGTTGTCTTGCCCGTGTGGGCTACTATATATAGGAGAAACCACACAGAAGGTAAAAGCTAGGGTGTCTCAGCATAAATCATCTATTAATCATAAACAGGTTTCTTTACAAGTCCCTCGCCACTTTGTAGATTCAGGTCACTCAGCTGAGGACCTTAAATTTATGGTACTGGAAGTGATACATGATACAAGACAAGGCGACAGGGAGATGTGATTAAAGAAAACAGAGGTGTGGTGGGTGAATAAGCTTCAGACATTGGCCCCTATGGGCCTCAATAGGGATTATGATTTATTTTTGTTTTTGTAAATTAAAGGTTGATTTATTGACTTTGTGTATATATGGTTAACTGTTTAGAAATTAGCAGGGAGATTCAATAAAAGTTCTTATCGTTTAAAATGGTGCTAATTTGGCACCAACCAATCAGAACTTATTTAACATTTGAAAGCTAACATCTGATTGGCTGGGGCAAAATAAGCACCATTTTAAAGGATAAGAACTTTTATTGAATAACCCTGATAATTCGCCAGGTGTTGAGTAGGGTTCCATTCTCTTTATGCTATATGTGTGCTGAATTTGGGTATAGTGTACCACCCTCTGATGTGTTGTCATTTCCTGTGGGATTGTGTATAAAATGATAATACATAACATGTTGTATTACTACTGCCCATATCTTGAGAAATAGAGTTGCCTCTCTCGAAAAGTTGCTGGTATGTGGGCAGATGTCTATCAAGATGATGTAAAGCCTATATATTTATAATATATATATATATATATATTATATATATATATATATATATATATATAATAGATAACAGCACACCCATACAAACGCCCCCCTTACCATGTGATCTACCTGGTAAGGCGAGTATCCTACAGGTGACGGACGAACAAATACCCGCCTCAGTGCAAAGAGTCCAATTGCAAGGAAATCCCATCAGCGAACACTGCCCCGTGGCAAAAACAACCATCCCAACAAAGCCATTCCTATAATAAAGTGCCGGTGCCACAGGTAAAGAAAGAGCCGCCTCCGCAAACGGCCAAAGTGCCATGAATAGGCAGAGCCACAAAGTACTTCCCTAATTGGAAAATCCCCCATGGAAATGGTGCCTAGTAGCAATCTAACGTGCCGCTGCTCAGATAATAATTAGATATAGTGAACCTAGTGAACCCATATTAAAAGAGTCTGTGTTCAATAAAGTGCAGGTGCCCATCTAAAAACAGTAAAACGTCTAAATACAGATATAAAAACTTATTTCAATAACTGATCTTAAAAACATACGATAAATAACCATGAAACAGCCTGTAATGGTAAAATGAATGAATATAAGTATCATAATCATAAAGAGTCAAGGGGACAAATACTATAAACAGGACTATAACCCGATAAAGACCAATGCGACTGAGTAAAAGGAGCAATAAAAATAGCAGGAAAGAGTCACCAGCTGAGCACCACAGAAAACCCATATCGGGTATAAAATCAATGCTGGGCAAGAATACATAGTGTCAATTATCTAAGCAAGCCTAAAAGAATAACCCAAAAAGATACTATGGCCACTGGGTTCCCCACATAGAAACAAAGTTGCTAATTAAAGGAAACAATTGAATGCTTCTTGTTCATTCAAACCCATGGGGGCCTGTGTGTCAAGTCATCTGATCCATTTAACCTCTCATGTAAGAGTGCCCTTTTACGATTTATTCCTTCCTTTTTTGGTTCAGCATCAATGGCCATCCACCACAGAGTAGTGATGGAATGTCTCGCAACCGATTGTTCTCCGATTGTCATCCTTGGAGCCAATATCTTGTGTAGATGCCCTAATGGCCTGTCTATGATTGGCCAAGCAATCCCTCATTGTGGTAGTGGTTTTACCCACATAGTATTTGCCGCAAGGGCACGTAATGATGTAAATAACATATTGGCTTAAGCAACTGAGTCTGTCCTTAATCATTATGCTTTTGCCGCTATGAGGGTGTGGGAAGTCAGGTCCAGTCAGGACACTCCTGCACACTACACACCCCTGACACTTGTAGCAACCACTTTTGTTCGAAGGAAGCCATGACACATTAGTAATAGGAGTAGAATCACGGAAATCAGTCCTCATCAAAATATTCCTTAAGTTTTTTCCCCGTCTATAAGCAAACATCGGTTGGGAGTCCTTAAATGGTAGGTTGTCATCATTGGTAAGTATATCCCACCTAGATTTTACACTTTGCCTACAGGCCCTACTCAATGGGGAATATGTGCTGATATATGGTATGGAACTTTTTTTACAGTTTCCCTTTTGGGGGCCACCCAAAGTACTCGGCCCACTGCCTAAGGCTTGTTGAATTTGCTGACAAATCACTTCCTCCTTGTAACCTCGATCCACAAACTTCTGTTTCAGTTCACTCAATTGTACCATAGCTCTATTCCGCAGTATCCACAAACTGGGAGTATATTATGCCCCTTTTGTGGGATTCAGGGTAAAAACTCTGGGCATGCATCAGGGTGTTACGATCCGTGGGTTTAATAAATAACGTGGATCCCAGCGCGTTCCCTTTCTTAAAGATCCTAAGATCAAGAAAATCTATTGATTCCATATTTGCCTCCATGTCAAACGGACAGGGGAATCCAGATTAAGGTGCTAACAAACTCACCACACTCCTCAATGGACCCCTGCCATAGGAAGAAAAGATTGTCTATGTATCTTTTGTAAAGGAGGATTTTCTCTCCACCCATAGGGATGATATATCTTTTTTCATATTCCTCCATGAAGATGTTGGCAAACGAGGGTCAGATATTCAAACCCATGGCCGTTCCTGCCGTTTGTTGGAAATAGGAATTCTCAAATCAAAAATAGTTTGATTTCATGGAAAACAGAAGAAGGTCCATCAAAAACTCTACAAAAGAGGAAATTTAAATTTAAAATGTTAAATTTCCATAATTCTCATAACAGATGTTGGCTGTCACATAAATATGACTCCATATTCTTTACGATGGGTTGCAGAAAAAAATCCAAATAGGTGGTAACCGGTTTGAAGATAAAGCCACTTGCCGCCACTATGGGCCTTCCTGATGGGGCCACAGTGGACTTGTGGATTTTAGGGACCGTATATATAATAGGGGCCCTTGGATATTCAGTGGTGAGGTACCCTTTTTCATCCTCGGATAACCATCCGTTTTGTAGTGCAATCTGGATTTTAAGATCCAGTGTTCTCTTAAACTCCTGGGAAGGATCATGGCTCAATGCCTTATATGTGGTGTTATCCGCCAGTTAGGAGAGGAGTTACGATTTATAGTATGCAGCATCTAACAAGACGATGGCACCTCCTTTATCTGCTGGTCGGATAACCAGTTGTCTGTCCTCTTTAAGGGACTTTAATGCCAGCGATTCCTGTGGTGTTAGATTGGACCATTTGTTAAAATCCATCATGTCCCCTCTAATCATATCTCCAAAGACCCTGTTGGCTGGAGGGGTGTTGGGGGGGTCAAATGTGCTTTTCTTTTTAAAATTAGTGTTACACACTTCAGTATTTCGAAATGTAAATATGTACAGAAGAGTGATTGTTTCAAACATCCCACGACTGGAAAGGTATACCCTATTCGGGGTTACTTTACCTGTGACACTAGGTACGTCATATACGTGCTCTGGTGCCCATGTGGGTTATTATATGTGGGGGAAACTATTTAATCCATCATATCTCGCATCTCCCAACATAGATCAAGTATCAAAACTCGTGAGGTGAAATTACTGTTGCCAAAACATTAGGTCATGAGGTCACTTCCTGCTAGAGAAGGTAAAAGGGGAGCAGACTGAGTGGAACATGTGATTGTTTTTTGTCCTGCTTGAGAAAGAGGATGTTGTATATCCTCGAAACGTCGCATTTTTATATGTGGACAATAAATTGAAGCACATTTGAAAAAGATATTCTGTGTGCGGTACTACTATGCATGTACTATACTGTGTGCGGTATCTACTATGCATGTACATTTTGGGGTGGATAACAATTCCCCGTTCGTGCCAGCACCAGGAAAAAAAGATATGAATAGTGGTGTGCTGTATAATCAAAAAAGAATATATTTTTGCACAATTAAATACATTGAATAGACCCCTTGAGTGCACCTTTCTTTGATATTGAACTGTTTATTGAATTTTTGGGTAGCACCAGGGGCACTGAAAGGTTGGAGTGGAGTGTGCCCTGATTTTTGTTCTATTTACTATATATATATACATACACACACACACACACACACACACACACACACACACACACACACACACAACACCACACACACACACACACACACTAGCATATATATATATATACTAGCATAAGTGTGCACAGTGGAAATTATGTGTGTGTATGTTTTTCTATGTGTGGATACAGTGGATATAAAATCTTTACACAGATTCCAGTTGATCTAATTGAATACAACAGATTTACACAGGTATATTTTAGACTGTTACTCAGTCACCAGCATCCAGGGGAACCAAATAGGATAATCCTGCAGGTCTGAGAATAGACCCAGGAAATCCTGCCACACTATGTGGTTCAAACTAAACATGCCGTGTTTCAGACATCCCACCCTGCCGAATATGGCTTCCGCGCAGGGTGGGGAGAAGGGGGCATGACGGAGTGACGCGACGTCACTGACGTCACCAAAGGAGCGGGGTGGGGCGGAGTTAGGGGAGGAAAGCACTAGGTGATGTAAATTACGTCACAGAGGAGTGGCTAGGTGCATGACTGGCCCGTGTGATGAAATTTACGTCACATAAGAGGTGTGGCCAGAAATAAGGAGGCGTTCGAAGCAGACTGTCTGGTAGGTTCGGGTTGCGGGAGTTTGGGGTGGTCTCGCAGGTGTGTGGGAGACCACCCCAAAATCAGGGAGACTCCCACGACTCCTAGGAGGGGTGGGATACTGGATGTTCATACTTAGTATTCACCCCTGCAAGTACCACATTTATAGATGCTTATGTTACAACTTGGGAGCACAGGATACTGATTGGATCAGGTTTAAAAAATTGTTTTGGCAATTGGGCCTGGCTGATCTACCGAGTCTGATTGGGGCATTTCTTCAGCAGGTACAAGGACAGGAGGATTTAAATCAATACTATCAGTAGCAGCCTCCATAGATTAAAGGGCATGTCCACCCCCCATACTAAAGTTTAAAACACTACTGGCCCCAATGTGTAGTATAATAAAATCCTTACCTTACATCCCAGCTCCAAATGGTTCTCCTGTAATGTCCCTCCAAAGTCCCAAAATCTGACAACCAGGAGCCTGGCAGAGTCCATATAGGCCTCCTGTATCTCCTCCGGGAGAATTTTGCCATGCGCACAGCAGACCTCCCCCCTCCCTCCCCCTCCCCCTAGCACAAATCCCCTTTGGTGTAGAGTAGGGCTCCCTCCCCCAACCCCAACCGCTATAGTAATATTTGCAGAAACTCCCCCGATCTATACGTACTTTGCCTCTCTCCTCCGGCGTTCTGGATAGCCGTAAGCCACAGCTCCCGGTCCGGCCCCCTGCTTGTACTTCCGACAAGCAGGGAGCCGGATCAGAACGATGCTGGAGCGAGGGGCTGTAAGTAGAGTTTGGATTCTATTTTTACACATCTAACATAGCGGCTGGGGGCGTAAGGGGATGCCCTACAATATATCAAAAATTAATATTGAGGGTGGAGATGCCCTTAAATACAGAGAACAAATATACAGAGAAAACAGGGAGAATAAATTGTATTACCAGCTCTGCTGCCACCAATTTGTACCAGATCACTGCTTTATGGAAGGATTATGGGTAGCATGGCACACAGTGGGTTTCTCTGGTGGTCTGGCACAAAGCAGACAGTGCACTTATTTTCTTTAAACAAGATAAACCCGTTTTGATTACATTTAACAGTAAGTATTGCAATGATTTAATAAAAAACAAACAGTTTCCCCATATAACATGTGCAGTAATGGAATAGTCCCTGCCTATGGTGCACCACTTTAAATATTGACCAGGCCTATATATTGTGTGCCCTTGTAAGTTGGTGTACACTTATCTGTTGCCTCCGAGTTTGTATCCCATAAAGTAAATTGTCTGTCCAATAATCTGTCCTCCCAAAAGGTGGTAACAGGATCTTAGGCTGGGTACACACTGAGGGACTATTTGTCCCAAGTGAACGCTCGGCCGGGATAAATGTCCATCGGTCACTGCAAATTAAGCACACAGGATCTTGTGTTCCAGTCAATCATCACACTGTGTAAGGGATCACACCAAACAAACTTATATCTACTTTCACTTTCTCTCCTCCTAGTCATAGAGAGCAGGGATGTCTTGTCCTTTATTACTCACTGACACCTCCTGCAGGCTGGAGGTGGTATATAAGGAGCCTTGGTGTATATGTCCATTACAATACACATCACATCCTATGTAGGAGACAGAAACGTTTTTTGGATTACACTTCCTTTCACATGGAGCAGACACAGGGGTGTGGTTTAAGCGGCCATTTGACCATTCCATTTTGAAATAGAAATCTCTGCTCTGTAAGTAAGTTTATGTATTTTGTATATTTTGTCTTGTACCTAATATAAGTCAGTGCTACTTTATATTCATTTACTGATGGTCATTTAAATGGTAATAGTGAGATAGTACACACATAATATACACCTTTCCTATATGTAATATCCTATACCCCCACCTCATTGGTATCTCCTAAAAACTCAATGCAATCTCCTATGGAGATATAAATATATTTATATAATATAAGGGATAAGGTATACACACACACACACACTAGCAAAAGTATGCATGTTAGTGCACAGTGGGAACTATGTGTGTGTATAAGTTTGGCTTTGTGTAGATATAAAATATCTACACACACTGTATACAAGGTTTTGTAGAAGAAGAAAAAGAAAAAAAGCCAAGAACTTAAAAAGTTTGGTATACCTAAACTTCGCAAGTTTTGCTTCTATTTACAGAAATATTATGAGAAAAGTTCACGAATGTATGGGCAGTATAAATGCCTTGGAGCTAGTTTGGGGTTGATATAGCAGTGTTTATGCTCAATAAAACACAAGTGCCATGGGATAGTCAAGACTACCCTTCCCTCTCAATTTTTAGGCGAATGTGAAACAAATTAATAGAACAACATTGGACACCCCTTTGATGGATAGCCCACTCTTTCATGGAGAGCCCACTCTTACTTCCCTTAACCCTCTAGCTGTCACCAGAGAATCTGTATGGGAATTCTCACAATTACAACCCTGAAATCCTAAAATTGACCTAGCCTGTATTTTTTGGAAAGCCCTTTAATGTGCTAACACCAGTAAGAACACACAAATGCTCAGAGCGGTGGTTGAGACAGTAAAATCTTCCCCGTTGTCAAGCTGCCACTGGACCTACCAAGAGGGAATTCATAGACTGTTCCAACACATTATCATGTGTTTCAATTATGTTTAAAGGATAAGTACACTGTAAAAACAAGTTTAGTTTAATTGTAAGATGCAGCTTTAAAAAAATCTCCCCCCAGGTCCCTCCTGAGCCTACCTGTGTGGCTGTAAAGTTGCTCATATCTTGGATGTGAAGGTAAGTCTGGTGAGCTACTCTCCTCTGAGAGTTGCTTACTTCCCCTCCTCCATTAGCCTCAAAATCCATGAGTGTGATGTTCGTATGCGCGCTCGTGACATCATGGCGCACACATCATGCCTGTGCCCGCGTGCATGGACATCACAATCGCGGATTTTGAGGCGAAAGGAAGAGGGGAAGCAAGCAACTCTCAAAGGGGACGAGCTCACCAGACTTACCTTCACATCCAAGATATCAGCAACTTTACAGCCACACAGGTAGGCTCCGGAGGGACTTAGGGGGGAAAACAAGGGGGGGGGGGGGGAGACTTTAAATGTAGGAATTTTTTTATTAAAAATCATCAATTTATCTCTTCATATATATTCAGCCTATTTATTTTCCTTGTCCTAATAAAATATAGCACCTAAAAAGGCTTTTCACTTACTTCAATTACTTTATCACATTAGTGTTTAGATAAAGGGCATGTCCACCCCCAAAACTAAAATTTAACCCCATGCTGCCCCCACTGTGTAGGGTTATAAAATCCTTACCTTTCTCCTCTGCCTCAAATAGATGTCCTGCGGGGTCTATACAAATTCCAGGAAAGTGAAGAGTAGGAGCCTGTCTTTCACTCTGCAGTGCTATTAAAAACGAATATCTCTATATATACACACACAACAGCGCCACCTTTTGGAATATACTGTGTCAGTGTTGGTGTATAAGTTCACAAAAGTATGTCAGTGATTGATTCATATTTAACAATGGGATGTGTAAATCTGTGGCAGTGATCGTTCATCTCCTATGGCGGTGGTAAATTTATTATCCCGATCATAGATCTACGACCGTGCCCATAAATGTACGCCCGCAATCGTACTTTTAAGATAACCCACGGTATCACGTTTGCGATACTGCAGGTTTCTAAATATGACCTCCTGTGTGAAAAGTTCCCCTAAATATGGGCCATATGTAAAAACTACCACAAGTTATAGTTAATGTAAGATTGCGGCCATAAATCGTAGAATACCAGGCGGTAGTAAAATCCCACAATGGCATTCTATGGGCATTCGTTAATCTCTGATCGTTGTCATAAATTTCCGCTCAGAATCATTCAGATAATCGTTGAAGCAAAGTGTGATTGTATTGAGGTTTCGATAACATCAGAAGGTCCCCAACACCTGTCTGTTATATGTTTATTGGGACTTTTTGGGGTACATAATTGCAAACAGATTCTTGTACAAGTAATTCTGAATTGAGAAAGCCAGTCGGATGACTAGCAAAACGTCTTCAAGAACTAAACTTCAAGTTCAGTTTAACAGATATACCATGACCTGGATGAATGAGAAGAACACAAGTGTACTTGTAAGTATGTTTATTAAGATAAAGTCCTAAGAACTGATACATTCTGTGCACTTGTTTCTGCATCAATAAAAATGGGATTACCCCTTGAAAGAAACTAAGGACTGGACAGCCCTGTTTGACTTCATTATAGATGTTTGTATAATTGTCAGAGAGGTGGCCAAGGAAGAATGGACATCTAGCAGGTAACCTGTGTGCAATTGTGTTGGGAGAGTGAGGCTGTCTGACACATATCTGTGAAATGTAGAAGAATGGTTTTGATTTGCCAAGACTGTCAGGTTTTACAAACAGCACCTAATTGGAAGCAATACAGAAACTTTCTTGTACTTCCTAATAGCAGTTACAGAGGTGTGCCTAAAGCATCCATTTTTACTTTTCCATAATAAAATAGGTTTACTAGCACTGTAAGTACATTTATAATATATATATATATATATATATATATATTATTTTTTTTGTCATGTACCTAATACAAGTGAGCACTATACTTCATATGCATATATTTATGGTCATTTAGATGGGAATAGGGAGAAACGCCATATACAGCTTTCCTTTATGTAATATTATATACCCCCATCCTAAAAACACAATGCAATCTCTGTAACAATATAAATATTTTTATACAATAAGAATATTTATATATTAAGGTGCCTGATTTCTTAGGGACCTTAAGAAAATAAAACTGTAACATCAGCTGCTAGTCAGAGGAAATGGGTAAAATATTTTACAAGAGCATCGTCTCATTTTTCCAACTTGTTATTATCTTCCCCTTTAAGGCAAACACTAACTCTATACGACCTTCAGCAAATCTTTTGTGCAAACTAACCTTTGCCACGAGGATTAAGAATTAACTCTGCATAGTGACAGTGTGCCTTACGGTATGTCATATCCCAGAACTACTGTATAAAGATAATGTCTGATCCCTATCTTTTTAACATAAAAAAACATTTGCAGAGCTACTGAGAAAACACATTCTATTCGGTAAGTCTGGTTACCAAATTAACCAAACCAGGTTATTGCTATTGTTTTATCTATATAAATCTGTACATTTTTTACATCTGAGAAACTTTCACAGTACTATTTTGTAAATAATATAAAAAAGCCAATTCAATCTGATTTGGTGCCATACCTGAAGACCACGGGATCGGCAGAAATTTATGGAAATGTCCGATAGAACTTTTGTTCCATCACGCTGAAATTTCAGCCAATGTTTTGACTTAATTGACTGAAATATTAGGTTGAACTATCGGACCATGTGTACCCAGCCTACCGATTGTACATGTCCGAGCCAGAGCAGATCACTGCCTGATTTGACCAAGATTACTCCCCGTGTGTTACAGGTCTTACACAAAATTATTAGTCCTCCAATGCTTCTCTTTTAAGACCTTTGCAGATGGTAAGAATATAAATCAAAATCAACTGATGTCTAAAAGACAGAGAGAGCTTGTAGTCCATACAATATATATAGTGAAAAAGGGGCCGTAAATTAATGCTTTTCTTCTAAAGAAAATATTCTCGGTGTTCACATTTTTGGGAAAATTTACTGTCTAGAAGAACAAATACTTCATTTTACTGCAATGCAGCAGGGCCACCTAGTGGTTGCAAACATTTAAAAATTAAAGGACCCGATTTCTAAAGTTTCTATATTGTGGAGGAATTAAATGGAATCTAAAATGGGAAATTCATGTTTTCTTTTTTTAAAATGTTACATTATTGGGAATTAGAATTCATCCCAAACACCACAGGGCCATTTTATTTATCTGTCCCCTGATTTCTTTGGAAATCTCTTTAGAAATCAGCTGTACTGAAATACATAAACTATTGTGTGCAGTTTAGCTGTGACAGGAAAAGTGATGGTTGCGATTTGTGAATTGCATGGTGGGAAATTTCCTCTCCCAGTGTTGACTCGTAGTGATAACTGAGCATGCTTGACTTGACAAAAAATCAGCTGAGATGGAAGGAGGAGTTAACCAAGAGTGGGAGGGGGGGGGGGCACTTAGCCTGAGCAAAACAAATACTGGTTTGAAAGCATGCAGCAATACACACACCTCATACATTTAGGTCTTACAAAAGTATGGGAGGTCAGTTGTTTATTGCAGATAGATTTCAATAGAACGTGTCCTGCAATATGCGACATGTGTATGGCTACCGTAACTGCTTATACACATTACACATATTTATTTAATAGATATATTCATTTGTCACAATCTTTGCACATCTAAGAGATTGAAAACTGAACTTTAATTTTTAAGTAGCAGCACACAAGGGGTCTCGCTGCTTATCATTACATCTACTGTAGGATTACTATAGTTTCACGCATGCTGCTTCCCCATAATGGTCAGGCTCAGAAAGCGCATGCCCTATTTAATAAAAAAACAAGAAAAAAAGACAATATTTCTGTCAAGTCCATTCCATTCCATTGTTATAGATATGGAATTTATCTATTGTTTCCTGTAACTATATTTATGAGACCTTCTTTTTTCTTTCATTCTTCTTACATGGGTAGTAATGTTTATTTGACTTATCACACCGCCTAGTGGAGTAGAAACATACTGCATTCACGTATGCTTGTGAAGGTTCTCATTCATCGAGGTCATTGTACACAATACACACAATGTTTCGTCTCTTAGGCCTTTATCTTGATAAAGATAAGAGTCAAAACATTGTGTATGCTTGTGAAGGTTCTCATTCATCCAGGTCATGGCATATCTGTTGTATTTAGTTGGATCAACTGGACTTGAAGTTTAGTTCTTGAAGACATTTCGCTAGTCATCCGACTGGCTTTCTCAATTCATAATGGCTTGTACAAGAATCTGTTGGCAAAAGGTACCCTGGAAGGTCCCAATTAGCATATCACAGCCAGGTGTTAGGGACCTTCTGAATGCAAGGCGTGGATGCATTGAAGTGTTATCGAAACTGCCCAGGGTAAGGGTCAACAGAGCATTGTACATGACAGACAGTTGGTGTCCAACCCCCCACTCCACCTCTTTGGTTATATAAGTAAAGGGACTGCTGTTCCAACCTTTCCTTTTGCAGTAAGATTGGAGCACTCACCAACTGAAAAAAGCACAGCATAGCAATTGCGATTGGCCAATCATGCCATCTTTCTATCTAAATGTGTATGTTTAAGGAAAAAGTTATGTGGAAAGTCCGGTCAGCCAGGGAAGAAGAAAGCAAGTACTAATTATGTTGGTGGGTTCTTCCTGCAAAAAAACAAAGGTAAGAACAGTGGTTCCGGTCTTCCCTTAAACTTTATACCTAACGGGATTTTGTTTTTTGGGTAAAGCTACCCTTAATATAGCCTCATTAATAGACTAATTTAACAGCCTGTATCAAAGGAACCAGCTGAAAATTAAAGTCACAAAATGGATGATTACATTGATTTTGCTAACAATGCACCAGAGAGTTTATTGTACGGTTCATTAATATATTTGTTTAAATTGATAATATTACCATTCAAGACCCTCTTCTACAGAATAAATAGCCCTAACCTGCCTAATTTGTCTGCATAGTCAAGCTCCCCTTATAAACTGAGCTGCCCTTCTCTGAACTTTTTCCATTTCTAAAGCTGTCCTTTTTATATATGGGATTCCAAAATGGCACCGTATATTTAAAATGCTCATTCCAAACCAGAATACAATACAGCCTAAATGTATTAAGCCATTCATCCAATCTGCAGAGTTGACATGTTTCAGTCTTATTATGGCCTATAAATTGAGCTTAAAGAAGCAGATAAGCCCTCCCCTTAACTTAGAAGCCTTCTTAAAACATGTTCTAGCAAACCCTTTAATGCCCATCTACAGCGTACAATGGGATGTGAATAATCTTAAAAGAGAACTAAACTTAATTTTTTTAAATCCTAACTTGAAAGCTTTTCTCCCCAGAATAACTATACATTGTAATATTCTTCTCTAGTAAGTTGCATTTAGTACACGTAAGTAATATATTCTGTAACACACCATGTTGTTACCAATACAACCCACAATCCATGTAGTCAAAGAGCCACACCCTCTAACTCCAGTATTAACAGTCTCTGCGCACAGAATTTTCTATATAGATGTCACCACACCAATATGTAATTCCCTGATGAGACTTATTACCCTGCAATTTATTTTCAAGTCAGAGTGCAAAAGATTGTTTCTGAACATATCTGTATTCTTTGTGGAAGCTCTTGCGGTGCAACATGTAAATATCATCAGGGAGATTCAATAAAGGTTCTTATCGTTAAAAATGGTGCTAATTTTGCCCCAACCAATCAGATCTTATTCAACATTTGAAATCTAACATCTGATTGGTTGGGGCAAAATTAGCACTATTTTTAACGATAAGAACTTTTGTTGAATCTCCCTGCATGCTTTTTAGAAACACACAGCACATGAAGTCAATGGTTCAAATCCCCTTGCTTATTTGATACAATACAAAATAGTCAACTGACTAAATACACTGCTTTTTTGTTTGTTTACATTATTTTTCTAAGAAAATACAAAGTTTATAGACATTATATATAGAAGCTCTGTTGGGATACTGGTAGAAATCTCTGCTTTTATCAAGACAGAGTACACAAGGTTGCGGGTTTGAATCCCCAGACTTTTTACTAAAATGTTTATATTATGTTTCTTACATCCATGCAAGCTATATATAAATATATAAACTGCAAAGATAACTTTTTATGTATGGAATTTATCGTAGTTATTGACAGAAGCATTAAACAATGGAGTCTTCTACACAAAAACTGCACTGAAATCTCTGTTCTGTGTCAGAGGATTGCAAGCACAAACAAAAGGTGACTCCGCCGCACCTTCAACCTTTTATTACCCAGCTTGGCTGCCAGGGGACTTCTGCATCTGTCCCCTGGCAGCCAAGCTGGGTTTTAAAAGGTTGAAATAAAATTATGATTTTTAAGTAAAAGATGCTGGCCTGATTCAGTTGCTGTAACAACATACCAGCAGAAGAAGGTGCGGCGGAGTCTCCTTTTGTTTGTGCTTGCAATCCTAGGCAGAGACGGGACTCTCTGGTCCGCGGACACACCCGACTGGTTGCTGGATGACGAGCAAGGTGTGGAGAAGGATCGCGATCGGGATAGGACGTGAGCCGCCATATTAGCTTTTATCTGTGTCAGAGGGACTGATTATCTCTGAGCTGTAACATGATTGGCTGTCAGCTTCTAGGAAGCAAGGCTGCAGATCCGTATGAAGTGTACTGCATACTCTTAGCTTACTGTGCCCAGCTGAGGTGGATTATTGGAGCTGATCCTAGTAACCACAGGTTCACTTCATAAATCACCAAGCAGCCACAGCAAAGAGAGGAGGTGAGACATAGCTTTTTGTATCTTTGTGAATATGAATATCAATTGGGAAAATGTCTGGAGACTTTAGTTCCCCTTTCAATCTTTATGAACTACAAAATTATATTAATACTGAAAGATGTTAATTAATTAAACCGTTACAGTCAAGTAAAAGTTTCTTAAATGTCTGAGCAATAATAAAGTAAGCAAAAGATTAACTGATCCCTTAAGGCAAATAGAGGGCTCTGTTACAGCATATCATGCAAGATTTGTGTATCTGTTTAACTGAAGTAAACATTTCATTTTCTCAATTTTCCCATCAACACAGTGGGATACAAAGTAAGTGAGCATGCCCGTGCCGTAAAATAGGAGGACAGACACAAACAGTACTGTCTACTGGAAAGATATAAAAAAAATCAACTCTGTAAAGAAACACATTGATTATTATGACTAAATACTAAACAGGCCTGTTTGAGTTGCTCACTGCTATTTTTACAGAAGTGGGACATGTACATATTGTACGGAGGACGGCAGGTGCCACAATTCGTAACCAAAGTAATGTTTGACTTTTCTATGTGGGCAGGTCCAGCGGGTCTACTTCCTTTCCCATGCATACAAAATTCCAAATGTTGAGCAGCTGCTGCAGCAGTTGCTCAGTCTGTACTGCCTCCTTACATGAAGAAAATGTCTAGTTACCAACAGAGGCACTTACCATCATATCTGTTAGGGGAATCGCATCCTTTCTGGGGAGTTGCCACACGAAGGAAAATCTGCTGCCTCCAAGAATGTCGCCGTGTCTTTATTGGACTGTCCCCTCCTTCATCCCTGTGTATCAATTTACTTTCAAAGTCACTGAAATAAAACAAAGTTCAATGGAAAATGTCAAGTCTATTGTTAACCAGTACACAATGAATACAATGTTATAGGAGATCAGGTACATTTTTTTCAATGTATGGCCCAGCAACTGTTGTTTAAAAGTGTATCACTTGCCTTTTCACATAATTCCTAATCAGGGATGGAAAGTTAAGCCACTTCTCATATCTACTCCTTCCTTCCAGGCATAGTAAGTGTGTTTCACCCAGAGTAAAGGACAGAAGGTAAGGAGAGGACGGATTGTGTAAAAATGAAAACAACTGAATCACTTAATGTAGTGACGGATTTTACTTCTTCAGTAGGGATTTAAAAAGACAAATGGCACATTGTTTTAATCAGCAATTGGTCAGGGAAAATGTGTTCTAGCCTGATGCTGGTTGGATATACCTCCAATATTCCGCTGTGTTCATTTTTCATAAAAAAAAAAAAAAAAAAGAGTGGGGAATGTCTGTAAGTCTTAAAGTCACATTAACCTATTTACCAGTGGTTGGCGTGACTTTAAGACAGGAGTTGTGAAGCTAGCTATTTAATTCTAATAACAGCTTTCTCATCTTGCGCATCAGGTACAACAAGATCAGATTTCAACTTGAGCCGCAACCACTATATTAGATGGATGGGACCGAATTCCAACAAAGGCATCTCCAAAAAGCCCTGGTAAGTGGTTCACAAATTGCTTTAGTATAAAGTAGTATACGGGTATCCTGACTGGCCGGGCCCAGTTGATAAACAATTCCACCAAACCTCAGAAACTCTGTCCAAGACACTATTCCAACTAAAGGGCAATATCAATTAATAACACTTCATTCCTTTGATTTAGAAAAAGAAAATGCTGGTACCACTGATAAAATAACGAAATTCATGTTCACCCTTTACATTAGTAGCATTGCTTCATATGAAAGGCCTACCTTTTCCCACGGTTAAATTCACAGGTTCTATTCTCAGCTACAGGAGCCAGAAATTTGAGAAAGTTTGGCACAGAAGAAGAAGAATGAAGTTTCTTTCGCAGAGCAGAACGGTAGAATAGGCTGAGCGGATAGAGACAGAAAGATAAGAGAAGACGAACAGCGAGACAAAGCAATGTGTATAATCTAGACCCACGGTTCATTCCAATATACCTTTTTCTATTACTTATAAGGAATATTTAGTGGTTAGCAATGCTTCTGCCTACAGTACACCAAAGAACTGCTATACACAATCAAATGTACAGCATCCATTTTACAGGGCAAATGTTCTGCTAGCATTCCCTATTTTTTGCTATTTGCTTGTACAGTTCAAGCAAACTCAGTGGTTTTACTACGTCTTGTACAACACCGTGTACAGACTAGGGATGTCCAAAATGAAGCCCACTAGATGTTTGCAAAATACAACTCCCAGCATTCGCTGTCTGCTACTGCACTGTCAGAGACAGTAACACAGACAGGAAAAGTACTTTAGAGTCTTGTGTTTTTATTCTCTCCAACAGACGCCTAATGTAACATAATCCTCGGATATCCTCTACAGGATTCACAGATATTTACAGTGGAGACTATTACTGTAATATAAATACACCAAGGTATATGTTAAAGTAGAGAAGACTGCTGTTCTTTTAAATATGGACCACGAGTCATTCAGTCAGTTATTAATGAATAGATTTTTCTAAAAAAGAAAAATATAAATTAAATGATAACTTATTAAAAATGAAAAACAACCAGTCTAACCTTGTGAAGGTTCTCATTCATCCAGGTCATGGTATATCTGTTGTATTCAATTAGATCAACTGGACTTGAAATGTAGTTCTTGAAGACGTTTCGCTAGTCATCCGACTGGCTTTCTCAATTCAGAATGACTTGTACAAGAATCTGTGGCAATTATGTACCCTGGAAAATCCCAATTAGCATATCACAGCCAGGTGTTAAGGGCGTGATTGGATAGTGGCTAAGAGGTGTTATAGGAACGCCCAGAGTAAGGTGTTAAAACAGCATTGTACATGGCAGACATCTCTCTTCACAAGTGACATCTCTCTTCACTTGTATACCCACCAAGGAGGCTGTTGACATGGTGAGAAAACGTCTGGGCCAAGACAGCACTCTTACCAGCAGAACTGATCTCAACCCAGAACAGGTGTGTTCCTTGTTGGACTTGTGCCTGAATATCACCTATTTCAAATACAGGGATAAGTTCTATTAGAAAAAACATGGATGTGCTATGGGATCTCCAGTTTCACCCATTGTGGCCAACCTTTACATGGAGGAGGTAGAAACACAGGCGCTTAATACCTTTAAGGGCATAGCACCCAGCCACTGGTTCAGATATGTTGATGACACCTGGGTTAAAATCCACCAGAAGGAAGTACAAGCTTTCACAGAACACATTAATGCGGTAGACCAAAACATTAAATTCACAAGGGAAGAGGTACAAAACAACAAACTTGCTTTCTTGGACTGCTTGGTAGAAGTTAAGGAAAATGGTAAACTGGAAGTAGAGGTTTACAGAAAACCAACACACGCAGATCAGTATTTGATGTTTGACTCCCACCACCCTTTAGATCACAAGCTGGGTGTCATCAGAACCCTGCAACACAGAGCCGAGAACATCCCCACTAGCACAGAGGCGAAGGCTAAAGAAATGAAACATCTCAGAGGAGCCCTTAAAACTTGTGGATATCCAGACTGGGCCTTTGTCAAAAGAAGTAGAAGGAAAGAAAAGAACACAAATACCAACAGTGAAGGGGAAAAGCAAGACAGGAGGAAGAACATGGTCATCCCATATGTAGCAGGGGTCTCCGAGAAATTAAGAAGAATTTTCAAAAAACATCGTATCCCTGTCTGCTTTAAACCGAACAACACACTGAGGCAGCAATTGGTACATCCGAAAGACCCAATACCAAAACACAAGAAAAGCGACATCATATATGCAGTGCAGTATGCTCTGATTTGTATGTGGGGGAGACCAAACAGCAACTGCATCAACGTATGGCCCAGCACAGAAGAGCCAATTCCTCGGGTCAGGACTCAGCCGTGTACCTGCATCTTAAGGATAAAGGACATACCTTTGAAGATTGTAATGTTAACATTTTGGCAAAGGAACGTGACTGGTTCAAGAGAGGTGTTAAGGAGGCCATTTATGTGAAAATAAAGAAACCAAGCCTAAATAGAGGTGGGGGGTTCGACACCAACTGTCTGCCATGTACAATGCTGTTTTGACACCTTACTCTGGGCGTTCCTATAACACCTCTTAGCCACTATCCAATCACGCCCTTAACACCTGGCTGTGATATGCTAATTGGGAATTTCCAGGGTACATAATTGCCACAGATTCTTGTACAAGTCATTCTGAATTGAGAAAGCCAGTCGGATGACTAGCGAAACGTCTTCAAGAACTACATTTCAAGTCCAGTTGATCTAATTGAATACAACAGATAAACCAGTCTAACCCTTGGTGCTGTAGGTATACCGGTGCTCTACACACTGTTCCTTAAATGTTTGTGTCCTGTTACTAGAGAAATAAAGGGAGAGATTCAATAAAAGTTCTTATTGTTAAAAATGGTGGTAATTTTGCCCCAACCAATCACATTTTATTTAACATTTGAAAGCTAACATCTGATTGGTTGGGGCAAAATTAGCACCATTTTTAACGATAAGAACTTTTATTGAATAACCCCCGAAAGTCTCCTCGGGACTCCACTGGTGGCTTGAACTGGGAAGATTTGCAAATGACTAATGTTCTGTTTCTTACATATATTAAGCATGTTTCTTAAAAGGGACACTAAACAGATTTTATGTACTCTGTTAAGTACATAAAATCTGTTTCTATTATTCACAGGGAGGCGAGAACACTTATAGGCATAGTCAAGCAGTATGGCAGCTCCCACATTGTTTAACTGCCTGACAATTTATAGAAGACTTCCCATAGCTTGCTCCATTTGTTGTTTGCTTAAACCGGCAGGGTGCCTGCCTCAAAGGCACTAGGTGGTAAATATCACACCAGTATCCAGTGTGGTTCTAGATATCATGGCAGGAGATAAGCAAGTGGTCTCTAGTTTAGAACTGAGCCAAAACCAAATGGCAGTTCAAAGGCCATTCATATTTCTTAATAATTCAGTGTATAGATTTAGTTCATATTTTTATAAATACGCTCAGTTTACTCTGGAATCTATACATACCTTCCAAAGCAATTTATAGTGAGGAAAACTTAAGATATTTTACTATTTGTCCATACTAACTCCAATATATGTTGTGCTTGGTATCATTTTGTCATGTAAAATTAGTTAATGACAATCATGTTATTATTTTGAATGAGGCGTGTACAGTACTCAATGTATATCCTAGAGGGAAATTGGAGTTTTAAAATTCCCTCCAAAAATAGGAAACACCTTTCAGGGGCAGAACCAAGCCAGACCGCTCCCATTTTCAGGAGAAAGGATAAATTGGGAGTATGGACTCAGCCAAGGAGTTCGTCATACCATCTTAAGGAACATCTAGCCAATCGGACAGACCATATATTGGCTTCCATCAGGGACTATCAATTTGTCACTTTTTCCATATTGGATTTACAAGTTTCTTGGACTGTTCATGGACTTTCAGATGACATTTATTTCTAAATATTCTTTTATCCCATTCTACCCTCACCTGCCTCACCTGTGTGTTACCTTTTATGTTCAGTAAGTTAACTTAGTTTTCTGTATATTTTTTATGCACTCTTTTATTATCTTTTAATAAATGATAAAATCATTTAAAGGCTTATTTACCGGCACACTGGTTCTTATTTAAACAATACAAACTGTTTTTTCAGCATAAAGCGTGATACAATCAACGCGTTTCAGCCCTCTAAGATCAGAATCCTGATGACGGCCTGATCTTAGAGGGCTGAAACGCGTTGATTGTATCACGCTTTATGCTGAATAAAACAATTTGTATTGTGTAAATAAGACCCCACGTGTGCGCCGGTACTTCACTTTGCCTACCGTAGCTCTTCGGCAGCACCGGGGCGGCTGAAATACTGTGTTGGAGTGCAAAGGATTTCCTCCTCTGATTTTATACATATATATATATATATATATATATATATATATATATATGTGTGTGTATAGAATAATAGGTGTGGATAACCTTTTTTGATAACCCCATAGATATTTTTAGCAGGTCATTCACCCCATAGATATTTTTAGCAGGTCATTCCCCTGTTTTTGGAATGTGGTGGCAGTAAGTATATAGATATTAAGAAATATTAAGTGTGTGTCATATCCGATTTGTTCACTACCCCCTCCTTGTCGGTTCTGTTTTATTGACTTGTTGATTACTTGGAGTGCGTTTTCAAATAACTGATAGGTGGGTAAGCGGACTGGACAGGGGGGTTTGTGACAAGGAGCGCTGTCCTGCCTGAGCGCCCATCATGCGCACCGATACAAAAGATAGGCGTACTATCTGGTAGCGCGGCTGACAGGAGCAGCAGCGAGTGGGGCGCAGGTAAGGTAAGTTCGGCAGTGTTACCTGTTATTCACAGGGAGGTGAAAATAAGCGTTCCCATCTCCCTGTCAGATAACTAACAATTATCAGTTTAGTATCCCTTTAAGTGTTCGGCTACTGCAGGAGTCTATTATAGCAGGTCACCACCAAAAATTCTATAATCCATTACGATGCTGGCAGTCGGCCAGGGGGTGGAGGACCATCTGAGCTGCCCTTCTGTGATCTTCCAGATGGAGAGAGAATGATATACCTCCCCCACTGGGGCTCTGGTGAACAAAACTCCTCAGCTCTCTGGGTGTTATGGTTCACATGTGATTTCAGTTACACCCTTAAATCAAAGCAATGAATAAAATGCAAGAACATTTTCTTGAAATGGAAGCATCTCAGAATATAAAATAGGTTCTATATCTAGTCTTTGTTTATTAATTTAAGTGCCCAAACAAGTACCCTTTCCTACCGTTTATGCCAACAACCACTCCCCTTCCACCGGGCAGGGAAATAGAAGGGGAGATAGGAGGGTAAAAAGGGGCAAACAAAAGGTAGCAGTAAAGTTGCCTACCTCCCTGCTAAATATATTTTGATTTGAACCTTTATGAGATTATGACCTTTTATTTTATTTTTATTGTTGACAAAACTCTTGCCTTTATTTCCAAGAATCCAACTTTTCCCTTATGAAAAACATCAGGTGTAAAATGTTACATTGTTAAAAAAAAATAATCAGTCAAGCAGATCTGATCCTTTAATAACACAGATGTCTGCCCAAAACCTGTCAGGCATGGAGATCCAATTAACTAATAGCTGGTTGGAAGGTTCTGAATTATGTGTGACAATCAGAAATTTAGATAAATGAACGCACACTAATCTACACCACAACGCTTCACTGAGTTGTATAAAATAAACAGGTAAAGCACAAAGATCATTTATCGGTTCCCTGACATTTCCTAGGTATCACTCTTGCAGGGAAAAAGCTGTCATTTTTTTAGCTTGCTTTCAGAATATTTGTCACACCCACTCCTTCAATATGTCACATCTTGAGTAAGGCAGTTAAATAAAAATGTAATCTTATTAATTTCAAGCTGGATATTTATACTAATGCTTTTTAGTGTAAAGTATAGACTAACTTTCCATAACTGCCATTGTCATCTGTGATATACTGGGAGTCAAAGATCACAAGTCAGACATTCCTTATGTGCAAGCATAGCAAGCCTAACATGGTGTATACAAACATCTGTATGGCAGGGCACACCCGAACAAACATGCAACAAACATGCGATATTCCTCTCACCTCTTCTGTGCAATGGGAGATGGTTGTTCCCCAGAATAGCTATGCTTGATTTTTTTCCCGATTACAGGGGAAGAGGTTGCAGAACCGGGACGAGAAGCAGTAGGATCTACAGGCTGGGTTGATTTGCTTTCAGACTCACCCAGAGGTATGCTGGAACTAAACAGCAGCATTCCAAGCAAGGTGGGAGAGGGGAGTGGTGAAAAGTGAGAGCACAAAAGATAAAAAGAAACAGATATACAAAGCAGGGAAACCATGTAATCAATTCAGTGATTGGATAAACAAACACACACACACACATCTGTATTAGCACTAGGAACCTGTTTCCCATTTGGAATAACTGTAACATACAGAAGAACTTCAGAAACTTTTTCAGAATCTAGCACTTTCACTGTTCACTTTATGCATTTAAGGGACAACTACACTGTAAACATGAACATAAAATTTTAAAAAGTTCCTGGGGCAGGTAGGTAAGCTTGATTGTTCCTACCTCCCATTTTCGATTTGTTAAGGAGCTACAGTATGAGCAATTTTGGGCCTTCCTGCATTAACGATAGTGCCAGGAGGAAGCAGGGTTTAGCTATAAAAAAAACAACACATTTATAGACTACAGTTCTCCTTTAAAATACTAAATTATGATGCAATACATTTTACTAAATACCTAAATCAATCTACTTTTTGGTTGCAAGGTTGACTGATCATGCTAATGAAATGTACAAGTTACAAAGAGGAGAAATGGTTTGATAATTCAACATACAAATATTTCTGCCTACCGAATCATTTTAATTGACTTAAGGCCAGTCTAGCTGTATTGGCTATACCTTGTTAATCCCAATGATGCTTATATAAATCATATGTATTTATACGTGTATTGCCTAATATGTCTCTGTATCTTCTTCCCCGAACAAAGAAAATATTATCCTTATCCCTATTTCTTATACTGAACCAGCAAAACATGTATTAAATTATAGATTCAATCCTACAAACCATTTGGTTACCCCTATGACACCTGGTTAAGAATCCCTGATCTACTAAATCACTAGTGTTAACCAACATTTAGGGAAAGCAACATGAAACTCATTTGATTTTAATCACAATGTGTTTATAGGGGCCGATATTTTTGGATTGCTGACTGATTAATTGTGATTTCTAACAAAACTGATTGCTTTCTTGTGCACTCCATTTAAAATCAGACATGCTGGAAAATCAAAGGCAAGCGAAGGTTGCCCCCCAAAGCTTGCCATTTCTTCCAGGTAGAGCAACTAGTCATAGGCGTGAACAACTAACTACTGCTCCCCCAGCCTGTCTGACCACATAAAAAGAGTGTACAGCTTTAAGAGGAGACTGCAACATCTATAGAAAGGAAAGTGAACATTGGAAGGAATAGCAACCTTCAGGCACATATTTGCATACTGCAATTAGTCTTGAGGTTTAGTTGCCTTTTAATTCTGACAGTCAATATATCAAATTGGTAAATTATGTCAGAATTGTCAGACCAAAATTGGCATGTTTATACCAAAAATAAGTACACAAATACTGCAATTTATCTTCTCATTATGTGAGGATTCTGCAATCATTACCTTGTCTTTATCATTTATTTATCCTTGAAGTAATAAGGAAAGGTTGAAAGGCAAAGCAGGACCTACCGAGGATGCTGGGAAATGGAGATCAAGTCGCAATTATTAAAATGAGAATGCAGGAAACAATGATAACTAATGGTCAATTCTGCCAGAGCTGTACCGTAACCATAAGAATGAAAGATTGCCAATCTAGCTGAAAGGTTACACCTTGGGAAGGAGAAATCACTAACAATACATTACTGTATTTAAACCCAGTATGACAAGTGACAGAGGAATAGGAAATGAATGTAAACCAGGCAGAAAGCCAGTAATCCAGGAGCCACGTTGCTTTTGTACACAGCACACGCCTTGGTAATGAGCAAACCCAGTGTATTCTGTGCAGCAGGAGAGTCAATGTAAGGGATTTCACGCTGAGGCACAGACTAGGTTATATAACTCCATACAGTCAACTTTGACAGAATCCAATTCGCCTGCTACTTATACATGGGATGCCAGGGTCAATCAATACTGAATTCTAACTATTCCTGGAATGTTGTAGGAGAGAATGTGGAACCTTGGCATTTCAGATGTTTGAAACTACAACTCAGAGAAAGGCATGCTAGTAGCTGTAGTTTTCAAAAACCTGGATTGTGGCAGGTTTGGCATCACTGCTATAGGACATGCAAAAAAGTTTTACAACACTGAGCCAAGTAGACCCCATGTCAACAGCATTGGATCAAAAATGGTGAAAGATTGGCGGCTGCACCTTTAACCACAGACACCCCCCAGGAATTTGCCTACTGTGCCTGTGTTCACCCCTAAGGCTAGACCAGCATATTAAGTGGACGTATTGCTTGTCTTTCTAGGTCATTAATAACTAAATGAATGAATATGAATTCAATAAAACCTTCACAACAGAAACCCCTCCCCTTTTACTACCAATTTTACTCCACCCCACAGAGAGATACAATACAAAGCAGCTGATTGGAGCATTTACATGCCATGTCCTGATTAAACTTTACAGCTTTCCACCTGTAGACAACTTACGCTTCTCTTTGAAGGGGGGGGGGTTCTTTTTTTTTTGCTAAATTGTCAATGTGGCCTTTAATCACAAAACATAGCAACTTAACAAGTGTGGCTTGAAAAACATGAATCAAATAAACATAATAGAAAAACAAAATGGCACCCATATAGCCCTACAGAAGAATCAATACAAAAAATATATATTATATCTTTATTGTCCTTTTTATGAACAAAACACCTCAAATTATTACACAAATTGCCAGAATGATTGGTTTTAAAATTTGGGCATATCAATGGTCAGTATATGAAGGAATACAACTGTGAATCTAAAATTAGATTAAATAAACTGCTTTGGCTTGCGCTTTTTACATTTAATTCCTGTAACAAGAAAAGCGCAGACAATCCCTTTAATCAGCCAGCCGAAGATTTTAAGAACTCCACTCATCCTAAAGTCATGCTAACCATTGGTACATTGCCACAAATTTTATCAGTGATAATGGCTCTTGGTACATCCAGATTTGGTTCTGTGTTCAAAGCAATGTCATATAAGAAATCAGTGTTTTCCAGTAAATGTTGGCTTGGGTCAGGTGGTCTATCCACAGGACACAGCTGAGACCAATATATAGTTTGCTTGCCTGCAGTTACAAAAGGTATGAAAGCCAGGGACACAACAGATAACGTGACTGTGTAAATATCTACCACCTCAGTATGAGAACAGCACACACACAATATACTATTAAATATATTCAAGTCTATTTGGAATTACTTAACAGGATCTCAGCTTCTAGCTACTGGTAGCTGGATGAAAGTTTCACTGCAGAGATAAGCATGAACTGGATACATTAGTAGTGGGGCCAGGGCCGGCCTTTGATATAGGCGACCTGTGCAACTGCAGGGGTTGCATTATCCGGGGGGCGACAGCTGGGAGCCTTAGGTCACGGACCTGTAGCACAAAGTTGTGCATCAGTGCCACAACCCCTCTAGTTACGGTCCTCCAGATCAAATATATGTATCAGCACCTCACCACATACTAAGCCCCAACACATCTTTACTTAAGATGTCTGTATGCTGTGCTGTTCTGTCTGTGCATAGATTCAATAAAAGTTCTTATCGTTATTTAACATTTGAAAGCTAACATCTGATTGGTAAAATTAGCACCATTTTTAAAGGGACACTTAACTCCCCATAATCCATAAATATAACAATTTGCCATTCGTTTCTATTATTCACAGGGAGGTGAGAACGCTTATTCCCACCTCCCTGTGAATAATAGGATGCCTGGGGGACCTGTAACTTACCTTACCACCGCTCCACTGCAAGCCTTTCCTTCACTGACAGCCGCCCTGTCCCAAACGCGCGCCCTATCTTAGGCACATGTGCGCCAATACAAAAGATAGGGCGCCCGATCGGGACAGGACAGCTGTTCTGTGCAGTAGTGGCTTGCGAGTGGAGCGCGGTAAGGTAAGTTCCAGGTCCCCCGAGCGTCCTATTATTCACAGGGAGGTGAGAATAAGCGTTCTCACCTCCCTGTGAATAATAGAAATGGATGGCAAATAGTAATATTTATGGATTTAGTGTTCCTTTAACAATAAGAACTTTTATTGAATAATCCTGTTAGTATGTTACATAATGATGTACGCACCATATATACAAGCACGCACTGAAGATACTGAAAGACAGTAAGCGCAGGTGGGGTACTTGATTTGAAGGCAAGCAGCATTCAACGGAGTATTGTGTGTGCCCAGGGGGGGTGTATTTTTTTTTTTTCATGGGGGGGGGGTTGGGTGCTAGGCATCAGTAACAAATCTTGCACAGGGTGCTATTTATCCTAAGGCCGGCCCTGAGTGGGGCTATACCAGTAGAGGGGCTTTATCAGTACCAGGCAGTTTACCAGGTTGTAAACACCGGTTTTTGTTCTGCATACATACACTCACCTTTTCATAGACGTATCAGCTTTAAAAGAAAAACCAACAGGGAGATTCAATAAAAGTTCTTATCGTTCAAAATGGTGCTAATTTTGCCCCAACCAATCAGATCTTATTTACAGTAACATCAGATTGGGTTGGGGCAAAATTAGCACCATTTTTAATGATAAGAACTTTAATTCAATCTCGCTGTAAGTCTATTTACTATTATTGAATATGTATTGGCGATGTTGCTCCCACATTAAAGGGCAAATTTAATATACATATACAGCCTCATTTACCGAGAGACGCTGCACTCTTTTTTGGAGTTAAAGTTACGCTAACGGCTTCACTAGCGGTTAGCAAGTCTTCCTTGCGCTGGCTGTGCGGGAATCAGAAAAGAAACCCACACAGCCAGCTCTCACAATTCAATATTGCGTTTGCATTACTTTTAGCACTGGATTTTAACGCCGTGAGCAAATCCCTTATCGGGATTTACCCACATCTGCAAACATGACCATCAATCGCGTTCGGGAGATTTACCCAGAGCGATAGCGGTTCTGGGTAAATCGCCCTCTTAGAATTACATACTCCTCAAAAACATGACAATGACACATTTTCACCCATACCGAAAGTAAAATGTTTGTGTATTTAATAAAAATATAAAAACTGTGTTCAGTAATGGCCATCAGAAATTGTGACCACTCTACAATGACGGACCTCCATGGAAAATTCTAACTAATCAGAATTCTAATATCCAGACAGTATAATAAGGAGGATTTATGCTGAAATGATTGCACAAAATAATACTGACAATTATCCCTGCCAATAATTAAACAAAGTCTATTACAGGAAAAGAACATTGCCTTACTGTAGCAACATTTTTTAAAAGATAGTTTCATCAGCATCAAATTGAATGTATTTTACAATAGGGCACATGGGGGGGTAGGTGGTGTACAGAAAGCTGCAATCTTTAATAAAAAGGCACATGTTAATGTTAATCCCCTGTCTGCCACTTCTGAGCAAGCCCAGGCTCAGTAAAAGCTCAGTACAAGTTTCTAAATTGCTAAGTTTCCATGACACATCCAGAAGCATAGCAGGCATACAGTAATGAACTCATAGGACAAAGTATGATATATCAACACATTTTAAAGAGGCCATTCTTTCTAAAAGATGTTCTTATGAGGGTGGAGTTGTCCTATAAGCATGGTACACACCATGCAATGGTTCCTCCTGACCGACCGCTTAGCTCTTCAGACCGGTCGACCAGGAGGAAGTCCTGTCTCAGTACATTGGATATGTGAGGGCGTTGCAGAGCAATAGTAGCTCTCTGTACATTGCGCTATATTTTTGATACTAAACCTAAAAGTGGATTCCAGCCCTAGTTTAGTAGAGAGGAGAGTGTGGGTAAAGGATTGATGTGAGGTGGCACTATATAAAATTCATATATCAGAAAGAAAAAATTGAATCCTCCATAGGCCAGAATATATTTTACAGCCAACATTATATGGTTGGAAAGAGAGGGAATCTGGACAGGTAAACCAGTCTAACTGGAGGCCTTATTACTAGGAAAGACATTTAAATATAACTATGTCCAGTTTGTGGGATGGCGGCTATTTAAGCATAAATCTTACCTACATTATTAATAATTACATTAGTTAGGGACCTCTTTGTTTCGCTATGGCAACTCATTTTGTTGCCTTCTGCCAATCAGTCTTATATATACATACTGTAATAGACAAAATTGTCTGCCACTGCTGCCCAAAGTTCGGTCTTTAACTCTGCTCCAGTCACCCAGATTATTAGAAAACGGACAGATGATTAGAAATGCCCAATAATTATTGGTACTTACTTTTGTTTGTGTGGTGTCTCAGAGCTCACAGAGTGATGCCTAATCAGCTTCCTCTGTAGAACAGATGGAGTTCTCTGAATAGGCTCTGGAAATTCTTGCACTGTGACAGGAAAATGGCTTAAAGTGTTAGCTCGACGACGGAATCCTTGATGAGATAATTCTTCGTCTTGCTCCCAGGAATAACTATCTGAGCCCTTCGATAAATCTCCAAGGGAGCCGTGAGTCTTTAAGGGGATTTCAAGAGGAGTGGCTGGTTCTGTCTCACATAATGACAGTTCCTAAGAGCAAAAAAGGTTTATAAATAAAGAGAACGATTCCTGGTGTTAGTCCAACTAAACAGATCATTAGAGATATACAAGGCTGTCAGGGATTGCGTAGAGCAGGGCCAGTAAGGAAACTCGGATCCCCATCAGCATTAAAAGATTTGAAACAGTCTCATTTTAGGTTCCAGCCTCCAAGATTTTTACCTTAATACTGTGATCCAGTGGAGTACAGAAAGCAGATTCATCGTCCCCACTAATAGAGCTTTCCTGCAGGCTCCGACTCCTATTGCCCTACAAGGTATACAAGAACATTATGTTTTTCTGGAACACTATTTCCTACAGGTCTTCACGAGCTTGTGTGCAGTGAGAAAAAAAAAGCAAAAAAGCAGCTAAAAGATTTAGTTCTTTCCTATGTTTACCACTGACTATTTAGTCTCCTTATCGCTCATTAGTAAACTGCATTAATATTTTATCACTCCTACACAATTCACATGCAATTTAATCATTTTACTGTTTTTTTTTTCCCCCCAGATGCTAAAGAATTCTCCATGGAAAATAACTGTCTGCCATGTGGGGTGATTGCTACATATAATATTGTATTTAGCAATTTTAGCAGTGATTTTTGCTCCTAATACTCTAAGCTAATATATTAATTAACATTTAGACATGTTTTAATGTTAATAAAGATAAGGAAATAAAACCTGTTAACAGAGAGTTTAAACATTGCATATATATAGTCACTATACAGGAACACCATCCATAGCTTATCCTCTATCTAATGAAAAGGAGCCTTAAGCTGGGTACACACAGTACCGATAAAACCCAGATACCATCGGATCGGGGTCTTTATCGGTACTGTGTGTACCTTACTTTTCTGAACGAGCGCGGCTGCCGAACGATCGTTCAGACAAGAGGGAAAATTTCCCTCTGCCACGGTAGACTCCCTATAGTGGACTGTGTGTATTCAGATCTTTGAAGAATGGCAGACAGGACCTTGCTGATCCTGTCTGTCATCTTTCAAGAATCTGTAGTGTGTGTACCCAGCTTAATAAGTTTTTTCCCCAATAGTAAACTGGAGCTCTAATATTTCCAGGCTCACTGTACAGCCCCTGAGCATGGCAAACAAGGGGGCACACAGGGAATGCAGAATGAGCTGTATGAAAATCCCCCAAAAATGTAATACATTAAAGTGCTTATAAAAGACTATACCTGCTTACCGTTATTGATGGTACAAGATAATCAATGTACATTCTAGGGCCCCAAATAAAATTATATATCTGTGCTAGTGCATAATCTGTGCTTACAGCAGTTCATGTTTATGATAATAAAAATGAAAAGCCTTTCCAGCCACGTTAAAGTAGCCCTAGGATGGAAGGTCCCTACTTATTATTTTCTGGGCTGACACCGTCCCTAATACCTTCTTTTGAGTAGTATATTACCGTCTACTATTATTGGTGGACAGTTATTCTGTCCACAGCATTATTATTTCAAGACAAAATATCTACAGAAATTATTGTAAAATCTTACCCTTGATAAAATGTTTTCTAAAGATTCCGTCAATGACCTCTTGGCTTTGCTTGTCAATGATTCAAGTTTAAATCTAGAAGTGCTGGTCTGCAGCTCACTTGCTGTGCTTTCTACTGTCGGAGTCTAAAAAAATATATATTTAACCTTTGGAAGTTATACCAGCACAAAGAATGTCCCCCAAAGTACATTACTGTCACAGGTAAACCAAGGATTACACAAAAACTACAAATTCTTGTCCCTCCCACAATTTTACAACAACATACTTTACAGAAGACAAAAAAAATAATATTTTGAAATTAACATAGCTTGGTAATTTTACACAGCTCTGTGATTTGGGGAATGCCTTCTGTAAGTTGAAGATTTCTTTCAAATTGCATCGACAAAAGGACAATTGTTTACACGGTTTCCAAACATCTAGTTCTGTAGACAGAAAAACTATTCTGAAAGGTCAAAACTTTGATGACTAAATTAATTTTGGACACAAAGAGATGAAGAAACCCACTTGACATAAAAATGATAAGCAATGTGGGTGCAGTGTAATACAAGGATATTAAGTCACTGTGGAGTTCCCTGACCATATGAAAACGCGAGGCCACAGGTTACTTTACATCCTTATAACCTATCCCTAAGGGGATTCCAATGGGATCCAGGATAAATAATATCCTTATAATTGGCGCTCTACAGCGTAGTAGAGCGCCGATTATAACCCGGAACTAAGGCAGCTTCTCTCCCCCCCACCCTGCCCAAGGTGGTGGCAGCTGGTGGTGGCAGCTGGTGCTGCCCGGCTGGTGCTGTCCTGTGTCAATAAAGTTTTTTATGTAAAAAAAGAAGAAGTGCGGACGCACTGAATAAGAAGGCATGGGCTGTCAGCAGAGATAGAATTTTACAAGGGAAGTCAAAGGTTAGTGTTATAAATCTTGTAACTTGCCTGCCCTGCTGTTATCTTCACTCTGCTTCACTGTTTTCTATAGTTGGGTAAGGGAGAGGAGGGTGCCGATAGACTGTACACTTAACTCTGAGTTTCCCATATACAGTGATTGCTCTGCTGTCCTGCAAAGCATGTCTGTCTGTACTGGTTATCTCTCTATATGTCTGATAGATGGACAGACAGAGAATAATTATAGACAGACAGACTGACATATGTGGGGTTTAGAATGTGCCACAGCTAGAAGCCATGGGGAGTTGCCCCAATCTGGTGCAGGGACTGGGGCATTTGCCATTACATTCCATCTTTAAATGAGAGGGAAGGGGGTAGGTTATAATGGATAGTGCACCCCCTATTATAAATTAAATGGATAAGAGAAGTCACAGAGAAGTTCCGTGACCATATAAATGCACGAGGCCGCAGGACACGGAACTCTAATATCCTTAGAATTTACAGGGCACGGAACTCTAATAACCTTATAATTTACAGTAGGGGGCGCATTATACAGGGCACATAACTCTAATATCCTTATTATTATAGAGTTCTGTGTAACAATAATAATATAATTTACAGTAGGGGGTGCATTACCCACTATATATTATACTGTAAAGGGGTGGATTCTTTCTTATAATGCACAAGTCTTTGGACTGTGTCTTTTTTAAAAAAAAAAAGTCTTTGCACTGTGTCGTGTTTTTTTTTCCCCCCTCCCATTCCCTTTATACACAGTCTGTCTCCCTTAATTCCTTCCTTAGTGTAAAGAAGCATTAACAGCATTTTACAATGTCAAGCAGACGCAATCTATAACTGAATACATGTAAGTAGCACTTACACTGGGTTGTGTGTGTTGCTTTATGCCTTTAGTCCAGCACACATTTTGTTTAGGAGCAGTATCCCCCCCTCCCTCTTTTAACCACTCCCACTTCCATCCAACCTGACTTTTTTCCCACAAACCAACTGTCAAGCCTGCACACAGCATTCCAACTGTCAAAACTCTGTCACCATTCCAGTTACCGTAAAACTACTCACAGAAGAATAGTTTTTGAGAGCAAGGAACTTGATTGACAGCTGAAATATAAGAAGTTTTAGATTGGATATCTAAAGAAATAGGGGGCAGATCAACAAAAAAAAATGATACAACGGTGGTTGGGAAGAATGATAGTTTCCAGTTATGGTCAATTTAAAATAACCTATTTTTCGGTATAGATGCCCTTTAATGTTCCTCCATATGATAGTGTCTGCAGTGATAGTATTCAGGTAGGAGAAAAAAATCCGGATACCTTGCCTATGGGAAATGGCATGGTCTCCTGGTCTGCTGCCTGAATACTATCACCGTAGACAATACATGTTAGTTATAACACTTAGCTACACAGCTGAGTGACCTCTTCTATTCCTATTCTAAATCCAGAGCCGTATGTATTATTAATACATATTTTTTTAGTAAAATTAGTATAATAAGTAAAATGAGTTTAGGGTAAAACAGTTTTTTGGTAAATGTGACCAAACACAAAATAGATTTACCTGCTTTGGTTCCATATTATGGACGTGATCTTTCTGTTTTTCTTCATATAATAATCGCAGTCGAGATATAACCAGCTCATTTTCTTGCTGCTCAGATCGTGGGCGAAACTTCTACAAATATGGATAGATTGGTTAGAGGAACTTCAAATATTTCAAATTTGCTGCAAAACATAAAAACATCTTAATATTTACCAAGCTAACTGTATAGAATTAAAAACTCTACAGCGCAAGCCAGCATTCTATTGTATTATATGTAAAATGGAAGCCCTACATCTACATTCCTTCAAGATTATATTGTTATATTTATATTTTATACGTAGCAGCCATGATCATATGTTGCTTTAAGTATCGAGGCAGATGATCTCAGGAGCTCAGACTGGTATGGGGGCTACTGGCGGAAAATGAAGTGTTAAAACTGCAGACATGACACTATGATTAGAATCAGACAGCAAATATCAGATTCAGTTCTATTGTTCAACATTCTATAGACACAAGCTCACTGTTGCTCATCCTTTAAAATGCACATTGTTGTGTATCCACTAGATGGCATCACGATTCATTCCTCTGCATTGAAAACTTGCATTAAAAATTATTAACAAAATATATATATATATATATATATATATATATATATTCTGCAAGTTTAATGCAGCTTAATTGAAGGTCCCAAAAAGAAGATATGTCTTCAACCAGAATAGTTGTGTTCTCTTGTAAATTTAAAAAAGAAAAACAACTACTGTATTTATATAGGACATTTTCTGCTCTACCCAACATATTTTGTACAAATGTGGCAAGTAAGACACTGTTGGAATAATGTAATATTTTTAAAATCCTGTGGTACCCAACATCTGAGCTTCTTTCTTCAGGCTGCATTTTATGTTTTTTGTGACTGGTAAACAATAGCAATGCAGGTAAAAGACATACTAAAGTATAGTATGGAGGGTATAATGGTCAGTAAAAAAAACAAGCTTTCAAACAGCAGAAAGGTCATGTGAGCTAATGCAGTAAATAAATCCAATTTCGTCACATCCTTGGCACTAAGCAGTCAACCTTGGTACCTGGCAGAGCTAGGAGTACCCTTTAATAAAACGCAGCTGCTTGCTAATCTGCAGGAAAACTGTTCGCAAAGCAAATGTTATGTGAAGAAAAGCATGAGACCAGAGAGAAAATAGTAATGCCAAATAGTAGCCACAGAACCTGGTATCATGAAAGATAATATGGCAATCACACAGCAAAATGGCATTTAGATAAACAAAAGCCCTTTACATGCCATGCGGCAGTGTTCTAAGTATAATGTAATACAATCTAATTACAGTTCATGAATTAAAGAGAAGCAGCAATTAAAAAAAGATTTCCTCACTATAACAACAATTATTAGCAGCTAATTATCTTTACCATTCTCGTTAATCAAAAGACTGAAAACGTAATATATTATTCACAGGAAATTATTTAATTAGGTAGTAATGTGCAGGTGTGATCAGATTCCATAATAATGGCCAAATGGGCAGCATGGGGTCTCAGTGGTTAGAACTGATGCCTTAAACAATGGGTCTTTGTTCAAATTCCTTTCACTGCTATGTATGCAAGCAGTTCCCACTTTTTTTTTTTCCAGGATTCCTTTTGGGTTCTCCAGTTTTCTCCACAATCAAAATGACATACTGGTACGAGGTTGAGTGTGGTATTGTACTTTTAAGGTCAAGCCTGATGTGAAGGAATACAATTTCCATGTGGGCTATATTTTGCATATCAGAAACATAAGTGGATTATTTTCTTATGGGACTCTTTCATTTACTTTTCTTTACCTTTTTTTTAAAGTTTGCATTGTGTTTTTTTTTTCCCTATTAAAGGGTATCTCCACTCATATTTTCAAGGTTTGGTAATCAAGTTCTATTGAAGAACAGGAGGTAAAGGAGCTGTGCCTTACCTTCCGTTCTTCAATAGAACAAACAGGAGACTGGTGAATGAAAAGAGTCCCATAAGAAAAGAAACACAAGGGTATCTTTTAAATATGCATTAACTGTGCTTTGTTTGTTTTTTAATTTAGTAACATGCCCTTATTTCTGTAGAAGACCTTGTGTCCTGGTGACTATTTGTCTCATATTTAAAGGGCATGTCCACCCCCAAAACTAAATTCTCCCCCACTATTGGCCCCACTGTGTAGTGTTTAAAAATCCTTACCTTACATCCCAGCTCCAAATGTTCTACAGCCGCGTCCATGATTGGCTGCCTCCCTAATCCTGTAGGTTTTCCAGCAACACATCTCTAACAAAGCAAAGCAGTGGAATTGCACCTACTACATGCTCTGCAACCTTGAAATGACATTTTTAAACATGTTATATTTTACTTATGTATTTGCCTTTGTGCAATTTGAAATTTTAAAAAAAATGGATACACTGGTCCTATAAAGTAACAATTAGATCATTGTATCTGCCAGTATTTAAGTCCAAAATTACCCCGATCAGACCATAACTTGCAGAAATGCATCAGCAGTAAAAACAATTTAAAAACCTTTAAAAAATTTTTAAAAAAAAGTAAAACAAAAAACAACAAAGAAAACAAAATATCAGCTGCAAAATAACAACCGTGAACCTGACACAAAGTTAAAAGGGAAGTTTCAGAATTTTGTATAAACTTCATCATTTACAAACAGCAGCACAGGTGCAAGTTTCCATTGATAGTTGACCGATTGCTGTGGGCCAATGCACTAGTGAACACACATATTTGCATTCAATCAGGGAAAGATGTTACTTCCATTTTGTATCAGTCTGAATTTATTTGTCTGTATCTTTAGACTAACTAAAATTCAATAAAAAAAAAAAAACTCCGGTTACTGTCTTACCTGAATCTCCTCAAATACGGAGGCCTGCTCCTGATTGGACAGTGTGGTAAGGTGCTTTTGCAGTTCAAGTTTAGCTTTCGTCGGAGGAAGCCCTGCGAGAAGGTAAACACAAAGCAAATGGCATTTTAGATCAGCTAAAGCATTCTACTACTCTATAGAAGGTGTAAACATACATATATGGTACCAATTTTTGAAATACTATGGGGCTGATGCCAAGTTTGCAGTAACCAATCAGATGTTCGCCAATCACTGGGTTACTGCAGTTAGATAACATCTAATTGGCTGCTGAAGTTTTTCACCTTTTATTGCATCAGCCCACTACATGGTAACATTAAATCCAGTGTACAACTGTTCATTTAAAAAATTAGAAGTCGTATTTGAAATTGAAATAATAAGTTCTAAAATGTACAGCCAACAATCTCCATAAGGCAAAACTCACATACCTTCTATTCGCTCACACAGTTTATGAATGCATTGCATGGGGCAGCCATCGCACATCTGTGGGTGAATACTGGAGTTCTGCTGCACAGCAGCTACGCTGAAGGCCTGCTTCAACGTCAACATGATCTCATCCACCTAAAGCACCACAGAGACCATTATTTATATAAAGCTCCATAAGGCATATTGGTAATAGCATTACAAATATTCCCATTATCCAGTTTAGAATGCTCCCCTGTCTGGCTATGTAGAGGAACAAAGATTTATCTCCTGTGTTCTTGGCAATGCTTAATTCTGCTATGCAGAAACTTCTGCAAAACTAGTGAGGAACAGTAACCCTTGCTTTGTTGTATATGTGTGTGTGTAGAAAGGTTTACAATGTCCACAGAATTCACACAGCAAACTTTTTAAAGACGCAGTACACATTAAAAACCTAATTTTTAAGCTTTAAAGCAGCAGGGAGGCAAAATCTACTACATCAATAAAAACCAAAGATAATAAATATATTAAAGCCTTTTTACAGATTTGCACTGGCTTCACTTGTGGAAACGAGATATGCTGGACCTGGCCAATCAGGGGGTTTACCTACTCTTCTATATCACATATGCCTTTTTAACTTGCTCCGCCTACTTTGTCCTCAGTGTATAGCAGCTGGCAATGTGAATGACACAAACATTTTCTCTCATACTCATCACCACATTGTCAGGCAGAGCATTTTACACACTACTGGCCACACAATACATTTTTGCACGCATATATAGATCAATCCTGCAGCAAGCAAACTATACTGTAGCAGTTGGTCATGGGAATAATTGATTCTGCCAGAAAATCCCAAGGGAGCCAAAAACGATGGCATGTGTGCACGTGGCCACTAGAAAATCTATCCTAATACAGGTAAGGAATTTCACAAGTCTTGTGTATAGTCAGTAAGCTGAAGGTATGCAAGTAGGGTAATCAGTACTAGGCTAAAATTGGTAAACAATACAATAATAACATTAACTCCACATTTACCAGTGCTCCATTTGTACACTGAAATACATAGCAAACAAAATGGCAGCCTCCGTTCAGCAATGGTTCCCTGCAGATAAAACCAAAGTGGTCAACATGCTGGATTCCCTAAGGAAAGAGAAAGAAAACACAGAATATCAACACATGCAAATAGACAAAAATACTCGAAAATGTCTAGAAAACTCTCTAACTCTGTCTGTCCGTAAACACAAATATACATAACAGACAAAAGGTGTGATGCAATGATAGGCACTATCATTCTTAAAGCCATTGAAACATGGCCTTCAGACAAGCTGTACATCACCTGTGTAACTTCCCTAAAGTCCCACTAAGGACTATTATTAGAATTTACTAATAAACCAGTAAGCATTGCATTTCATTCCTTCTTTCCAAGGCAGAGAACAATTTGTCTTTCATCATGTAGCACTCAAATGGCAATAACAGCAATCAAGCCAGAACAATCACTGTACATAGATGATTGTAAAGTATGGCTAATGGTACACAGAACATATTAAACAGCATTGCAATAACTAGGAGCACTATCCAAACAAGCCACAAATTGTCAGCAATAGCTTGAACTACCCTACATCTAATGGTCATGGCTGACCTTGTTTAAATTTGCTGGAAAAAGCATTTAGCACAAATAGAAACTTGTGAATTTGTATATAAAATAAAGTGCAACTAGTGAGCAGTGTAATGCATATATACAAACCAGAATCCTAGTGCACATTAAATTCAATTTAAATTCCTTACATTGCACATTCCCAATATAAAGCTGCTTCAAAACCCAGTCCTTCTCGATTGATAAATGAAAGCAATTACCGTAATTAAAAATTATTTTAAGCCCAGCTTCCACTTGCTTTAATTTGCTGGTTCCTGCTATACTAAACCTTGCCTTTTATGGGCTGAAAAGGTTGAAGCTTTAAGTACCCTACTCAACTGAGCACATGGCCAAACTTAAGGTGAAGTACACATTCCCAAGACGTTTGGTTAAACCCCAACTAATGAAAGGGAAGAACTTGTAAAGAACTTTCTAGCTAAAGAAAGCAAACCAGACTGCATGGATTCTATTGTTAATTATAGGAATAGGAAAACCCAGAAAATATTTTCTGTCACCCTACAGTGGGGCTTTAGCTTAAAAGAGTATTAAATATAACCCCAATAATTAGGGCTTACATGTAACTGAATGTCCTACTTAATACCTTCAAATACTTTATTTAAAGTAAAAAAAACTAATTTGGTCACATTTGTATATAGCAAATGATATACAAAGCATTGCTTTCCATTAACATGCATGAACTTCTCCCTGCCAAACTTGGCTTGCGGGCAGGGTGGAGGAGGAGGAATGTTAGTGGGTGGGTGGCGAGCCTTTGTGTAGAGATCCAGGAGAGCCTGGTGGAATTGGAGGCGTGTTCTGGGCTGGTAAGCGGCGTTCAGGACGGGAAGAGGGGGGGGTCACTTAGGTTGCCGGTCGTGGGAGTTTGGCGTGAGACCACCACAAAATGCGGGAGACTCCCGAGATTGGCTGGAGGGTTGGGAATGCAAACCTGACTATTCTCTAAAACACTCAGGGGCCAATGCAATATAAAGTGCAAAGGTTCGAAGGGCCCATTTAACATTTCATATATCTATTATCACTCACTTACATACCTACCTTACTCATACAGACTGCTATTGTTTATTAAAATGCACATTTTTTTGCTCTGTATTTAAATTTTAGCAGTTTTCCCTGCGCTTATTCCATTAATTTGCGGCAGCCAATCGGCTGTTAGCATTTTACTAGTTTACTGTAGTTAGATAACATCTGATTGGTTAATTTAGATTGTTCCCACAGGCAACCTTTGATTGCAATAGCTCCTCTATTTCTATGGAATGACTTGTCTCTGGTTTGTTCTAGAACACACATACACACAAAAGATCCGCTGAAAGTAAATTTTGTTTAATCATATCTGTGTAGCAATGGCCAGCTTGATCCAGAATTGACTTGCAGCAGTTTCATAATCATAGCTCATATAAACAAGTGCTTCAAATTGTTGTTAATTGGGCATAATGTGTTCTGAATCCCTCATACTAACAAAGTAGTATTAGTAGTAAAGTAGATCTATATCCTTACTATAACAGCAGCTCTTTAACCATGAGGATGGGACTGACCTAGAATGACTGATTTATTTTTTCACATCAGGAAAGTATAAGAACTGTACTTTTATCTGTTGTATTCAATTAGATCAACTGGACTTGAAGTTTAGTTCTTGAAGACGTTTCGCTAGTCATCCGACTGGCTTTCTCAATTCAGAATGACTTGTACAAGAATCTGTGGCAATTATGTACCCTGGAAAATCCCAATTAGCATATCACTGCCAGGTGTTAAGGGCGTGATTGGATAGTGGCTAAGAGGTGTTATAGTTCTCTTCCATTCTGACAAAGGTATCCACCTCCTTCCTCTGCCCAATGAGCTTTTTGTTAGCTTGAGCTTGTGCAGAGGGGCCGCAGGGGAAATTGCAGTCAATGATTGGTTGTAATGTCAGCAGTCACTGCCTTGATTGACTGCGTGGGGTGAGGAGACAGCTTACTCTGACTGAATAGATGCAATAATGTTCCTTAAATATCTCATTACAAATGCATGTAATTAGCTGGTAAGAACAGCAGTTAGGGTTGCGGGCAGATAACTGACAAGTTTCAGACATGCCATTAAAGTTTAATTTTCCTTTGTTATATTCTTATATTGCAAAACATCAAGAAGTATCATGTTACCAACTTTTCTTTACCTGAGAACAAAATGATATTTCTTTAAAGCTCTTTTCAATTACTATTCGTTTACTGTCTGGGCTGATCAGGTAGACTTCAGATTGGCCAATCTAATAAAGCAAAATAAAAATATTTTTACAATACAACCATTAGCAAGTATGGTTAAAGGTACATTAACAGTAGACATTACTATAGTGTTTATACAACCCCTTTAAATAAGTAAACACAACAATTTTGGTTACCTCTGCCCCTATAGTGCCACCTTCTAAAATGTATTGCTTGGCATGGAGAGCAGGGCTATATTTGGGTACCTGGAGTAGGCATTTTTTTTTTTTTTTTAAAGTCACAGATAGTAGTCATAGCAAGTAATGTACTTCTCAGGTGTTAAGCAGGCGATACATGAGTCAATGGATGCCATACACTGGTCTGGAAAAATCCTTCAAAATGCACCACTGACCTTCAGTAGAATCCAGCTTTAAATCAGCTGAAGATGTGGTTGATTGAAAACTATCCATCGCCTCAAAAAAAACCAAGAAAATCGACCCATGTATGGCGGAATTTCAGAATAAAGCCCAGGGCGTGGTCTGACTAGTGTAATGTCCAGCTGAGCAATTACAGTAAAACATGTTTGTTTGAGCATTTTTTAAAAAATGGAAGTTTTGGAAGTTTGCAGCAGATTCAAGTTTTCAGAGTTTAGCTTTTAGTACAAGTAAAATTCTAGACACAAAAGAACTTTAAATTATATGATCCAATCTCAACGAGAGACTCCGTAAGTGAAAGTTTTAAATGATGCAGAGACACATATATAAAGATTACACTCCTGTTGGCTCAGGTAGAGTAACTGTTCAATGAGACGTAATAATCATGCACAAAGACAAGTACAAGGAACAAGTAAAGTGATGTGAATGAAGGGGGGGGGCACAGAGGAATTCTTGTCTTAGCTGGCACAAGTAGTTAAAGTGTATTTTGTTAGTTACATTTTTTACAGTTCTATTTTATTTTAGAGGTGAAATCTCCTTTAAAATAACAATCAATGGATAAATATGATTTATAAAATATTTTTGAAGATATGTCAGCAGAGGTACAAGCAGAAAGGAAGTAAAGGTGACCATACACTACAGCTTACCTGCCAGCGTTCCTACAATGTTCTGCATAACCGTCCTGCCCAATCATTGATCATAAATTACCCAGTCAGGGAACATCAGCAGATGAGAACCACTGAATTAGTACAGAATTGACTGTAATGTCTATCAATTGTATGACCACCTTAAGGAATCTGATCAAAAATCTAGACTTTTTAGAGCCGTCATGTACGGTAAATATGTTGGATATAAAACAACAACAAAAAAACTGTCTGCAAGGAGTAAAAATTTGAATAGAACTGGCTAGCATCAAATATGATACTGTCCTCACTTCCAGAAATGGCATATAGTGGTTGCCACATGCGGTGTGGCCTGCTAGTTATTTAAACTGCCATTGCACAATCAAGCTCTGTAGCACGAGTGACAATTGGGTGTTTTCGGTTGACAGATGGTGTGTGGGCACTCGGTCAGGCTATATGGCGCAGCCGATTATCAACAACGAACATATACTTACACCAACCGATACTAGGGCGCTCATATGACACAGGGGTCGGGGCCACAATCGCATGTATGTACAGAGCTTTAGAGTGAAATGGGGAAAAAAAAGGTGTGAGTAATTTAGCAAGGCCTTGTCTGAAAGAATGTTATTTAATAGAATTGTGTACAAAACATTGCTTTAGTTCAATCCATTCTCCAGCAGAAGTGAAATATATTTTTATGGTAAAAGCTTTTTAACCTCTGTAGAAAGCAATGCTGCTTTTGCTGCAGCTTAACACACTAGAGGTATATTCTACAATGATAAGACGTTTATACCGTGAACAGCATAGTCTGGTTTTCCTCCATGTCTGTGGGCTGTACATGCTTATGGTTCTCCAAAGATAGTCTACGTACATTCAAATTCATATCACTGTCCTCAAATGAAGTAGGAAGACTACAATGTCCATCTTTCCACTCGTTCCTAAACGAGATATTAGTCCGTAATCCTGGTTGGGAGTAGGATTTGCGAATGGGCTTGTTCTTGTCTTCATCGTTAAATGCAGAGTGAAATACAGAACGGAGCTTGTCACTAAATGATAATTCGGTGTTGGATTCTGGCTGTGGGGTCTGGGAGTCCAGTTCTTTTTTTTTTGTACAACTAACGTGGTTGAACTTGTCGATGCATTCGTCTATCAGAGCAGGTGGGGCTTTCTTGTTCGCTACAATCACACGGCCACAAAACAAAACCTCAAACTTTTTTGAGAAGGAATCGTCTGCCTCATTCAGGTGTGACTGGATCTCTTCCTGTCGTGCCAACTTTCCAGCTTGGCGGATGGAACCAATTATTTCTGGTACCTACGCAAAAAAACGAAAACATGTAAATATCATTTGGATTCCAGTTTTCTATTTCTAACAACACAACAAAAACAGGGCAGCAGGGTAAGCGGACCAGAGGAAAAATGCGCTTTTAAATTTCCTCTAAACTTCTTTCATATGGAACAGAAAATCACTAAGATTTTAAAACATTGAAGTGCCAAAAAACTTTATCATTCTAACACATGATCGCAATCATAACTTAGGGTTGTAGGCTCCCGCAGCATGTAAAACATAGTAGGTGGGAACAAAGTTCCTTTTTGTTGCCTCCAGGAGAAAGTAAGGATGGAAAAGCAAATAAAACCACTAGCTATAAAAGGTAAAACCCTGATCAATTCCCCCTTATGTGCATTGGACAAAATGATAATGAGGGCATGTCCACCCTGAAAACTATAATTACACCCACTTCTGGCCCCTCTGTGTAGTGTAGTAAAATCCTTACCTTACATCCCAGCTCCAAATGGTTCTCCTGTAATGTCCCTACAAAGTCCAGAAACCTGGCCACCAGGAGCCTGGCAGGGAGGGAAATTGTTTCCGCCTCCGAGACATCCTCTGAGAGGTTTTTGGCTCTTTATCCAGGAGACATACCCTACACCAACAGGGTTTTGGGTCTGGACAGACACCGTTATTGAGAAAAAAAGATGCTGTCTGACCAAGCTTTCAAACAGAATCATTTATAGAATACAGAGCAGCTCATTGCTGTATATATACTGTATTCAGTGTGATTTATTCTCTGTAATCTTAGACGATGTGAACAATAGGGGGTTTTGTAAGTAGCAGAGGCCATGCCGCAACCTCACAAAAATGCAACATGTGTAACAACTAAGCCCACATCACAAATACGGCCAGTTGGCAGGACTGAGTGCTTATGTACTGAATAGCTAGATAGTCCTCTCCCACGTGTTTCTAATTAAAGTACAAATCATTAGATTTGGCCAATAACATTTACAAGTCATCCTAAAGTGCTGAGCCATGACAAGTCTGAGACTGCTGAAATGAATGAATAACAGAAAGTGTCTCCTTTACTATTCAGTTTGGGTTATTACACGAAATAACCTTGGTTAGGATTTCTGCCAAGAGACTATTGAGGGCAGCTTCCCACAATCCATGTTGTGTTGGGTCAAAGGCCAGTCTTCTGGGAAAAAAAAAAAAAAAAAAAGACTTCTCCCTTATCATGGCTTTTATAAATACCAGATGGCTGACATCATGCCTATATCAGGCTCAGTTTTGTACCATTTTTGCACCCGTGAGCCATGTACAGAGGTTTTGCATAAAAGACACCTACCTAAGAATTGGGTTGCATTTGGAACTATTCTCCCGCTTGACACAAAATGCTGTATAGTGTAAAATAATATCTGTAAATTAGTTAAATTCTGCTGAGAAGTTTAGTTTTTAATAGTTATAATTAGCCATTCTCCTGTTTGGTATCCAGTCTGAATGTAAAACTACAAAGTAACATAAGTTTAAAAAAATAAATAAATGAATGAAGGTCAACTGCAGACTCATAGTAATGATTTCTTTATCACGGGCTGTGTTACATGAACAACTTGACCATGTTATGTGGGTGAAACAATCCCTTAGGGTTAGGTCCCACTATGTGCTGTGCGTTACGTTTTCTGGGTTGTGTCTGTTTTTGACAACTCATTTGTCCGCGTTCCAGTCCATTTCAGACATGGAATTTTCTGTGCTTGTCTGCATGTCCACGTTTTCAGTTTTTGGAAAATCAATAGGAAATATCAGCGAAAAAAAACCCAAAAAAACCTGTGTTCCCATAAGCTATTGTTAAAGTGCGATTCTGATACATAAGGGCCAAAAGTCAAGCATGCACGCAGATAAAAAAAATGAGCCTCATAGATTTGGAACCCTAATAAACAGTGGGAACTGATTCTCGTAATTTACATTAAATTACATTGCGATTTGCACAATGCATGGAAAAATGAACGCACATAGTGGGACTTAACCCTTAAGCTTCGTACACACGTTGGATAATTGTCGTATGATGCAGCTGACCAACAAGCAATCGCACGATATTCGTACGAAAATATAGCATCAACGATCCTCAAATAACAACGACCGTTGACTATTGTCGGCTTTTTCCGACGATCAGCCTGGAGGATTTGTTCTGCCGATTATCGTATATTTGTACATGGTCGGAAAATTATTGTTAACGTTCTCTGGAAAAATCTATAAAACGCGCATGCGCTGCTTTCGTAATTGCGTGAAGACACGAATGTTACGTTACGTACGAACGTCTATATCTAACGACTATCGTGGTGACTAATGTTGCTGTGTGTACAGATGTCGTTTCAATTATGAGGATTAACGACAATTTCGGTAAACGTTCATTGGAAGAGAGGCTCCAGCAGATCAAATACTTTTCATGCATCAGTTACTGTTCCAACCGTGCGCACACACAATCAGAACTTAAACACTGCAGTAATCAGCACATCTTTTTTTTTTTTTTTTCTGCACAGATATCATCAGGGAAAATGCATTTAAAGAATAGTGCCCGATATTGCAAAACTCAAATTTTATTATGCGTACCCAAAGTGCAACTGTACCCCAAAAATCTTTTATGACAAAATCTTTCATCCCAGGGAGGTAGGAAATCCTATTTCTGCTATCCTGGTTGGCTCTTTGCAGGAGCAAGATAGAGATTTTGTCATAGCAAATGGTTTTTGGTTTGTTTTTTGCGGGGGAAGGGTTTGGCATAACTTAAGATCTGGTCATGTCACTTAAAATTTCCTTAAATCATGGTATATGGCTTGCATCATAGACTTGCAAAATTTTCATATACTGATGCAGCCATTATAAACCCCATCTTAAAACGCGGTCATTAACACATGACAAGTTAGCATGGGATTTTAGCTATTGCGTCTCTCTGTACATATCCTTGTACATGTCTGCATGCACAGCCTATAAAAAAATAACTGAAAATTGTAACCAAATGCTCTAAAGTCTTGCGCCTGAACTTATTACAATATTCAGGGTGTTATTGTAAAATTACAGATGTGCACAATATAAATAAAATAGTACAGCATATTTAATTAGACTGCAAAATATTTCTATACCTTTAGGTTTCACGTGCCTGGTCTGCATAATTCTCATTTAAAGATCTTTAAAATGGTGAATCATTGTGTTAGGGATAAATTACATCACCACAGCTGAGTCAAAAATTCAACATTTACTGAAACAACTTCCCCTGGTAGTAAGGCTACTCCTCCATTAGGAAAGAGTAACTACAGTTTGTAGTAACTACAGTTTGTAGTTCATTTATTTTTTTATATATTTAGTTATGTACAGCCAGACATAATCTGACACCCCCAATAGACTATAAAATACCACTACTGTAAAAAAACATTTAGTTTTTGCGCTTGTGGTTTTTTCATATCATTGAAAGTGCGGCAACGCACCGAAAACACACGTTTTCGGGTGCGTTGCATTTGCGTTCCGCATTTTAAATCGCAACCGCATGCGTTTTTCAATAGTTAATGAAAAAAACGAATGCGCAAACGCAACGAAATCGCAAATGAAATTGCATGTGATTGCGATTGCGTTGCAGTGTGGCCGTGCCCTTACCCTCTAAGGAACTGGATAGGATAACTGTGTATATGTGTACCTTGCACATACCTAATCTGGTATGTAACAGGGCTGGCTAGACTACTAGAACTGGGAAGTAGTTTAGAACTGGGCATGTGCAAAAACAGTCACCGACTAACCTGTGTGATACTCGTGATGAGAAAAAAGGCACATAAGCCCCATAGTTAGTAAGGTAATGCCTTACTAACATCCATTGTTGTTCCGGTGCTTAATTCCTTTAAGGCTAACATCTCTACATCTATTTATGGCATACATTGATACAATGTCTTGCAAAACTTCACATTCCTAATAGCATTTTAGTATCTGTCATTTAATCAACCATACACAATCCAACAATCATGCAATATTGGAATATTGCAACATTGTATAATAGGGATTGTGGCGTGTATGTGCCTGATTAGGGCGGTGAGATTTAGTGGTCTAACTAATGAAAGAAGCAACCAATAGATACAACACATCACAAAAACAAGTAGCCTGAGGAGCTAATGAGACTAGACAAGCCAAAGAATGAATGTAGTACCATGTTTGGTATGTCCTAACAGCAGCAGAAATATTTCTAGCAGAAAGAAAATATGATTGAACAATGGAATCTTGCAGTTCAATGACACATCACTGAGTTATTCATAGTGAACAAGCGTTTATAACTTTGTATTACAATCAGGAACAGTTCAAACCGTGGGCAAAACATTAACTCAAATCAGCCAATTAGCGCAATGCTTTGTTCACTTTGCAGATTTAGTCTTGTACCTGCCATAATCAAACAGGATGTAATAGGATTCAAGTAACAAGAAACAATCCAATCTACTGAAATGACAATCTGGTGACGTAACCCAGCCTGGAAGAAGCATTGCTGGAATGCCAGCAGGTAAGTTGACCCCTGTAGGGTACGAAACAGAAAAATGAATCAAGCCAGTCAGTCAACAACCAGATAGAAGGTTTAGCGAACAATTGAACTGCCATTCATTTTGATTGGATTCCAATAAGGATTCTTCCAATTCCCTGACAGACATTGGTCCATAACTAGCAGGGCTTGTGCCAATATAGGATAACCAGCAGGTTTCTCTGTGAACACATTTAACATTCTCTTATTGCTCGTTCCAGAATTTGTCTTTTTCATTACAGTGGCTTTCTATATTTAGGTTAGGCAGGTTCTGCAACACCTTGCACCAGGGTGGTAGAGTTGGTATTTCTTCTCCACTGTCTCTTATCTCAAGTAGAATTCCTTCTATACAAAATTAGATTATTTTGAGAAAACCATTTCCAGGCTTTTTGCCCATCATGAAGGAATCTTGTATATTGTGGAGGATCTATGCAATTCATGATATAGACAGTATAGTGCAAGGTTATGGCATATTCAAATTACAATAGAATATATATATTTCCCCTCTAAGAAGTGACTAAAACTATAACAATAATTTATTCTAAAAAGAAAACATTACACAGTCTTTCTAGGACCACCAAGTATAAATGAATAAAAATCTATACGAAGCTTAAGCATCCACCCATACACTATAGCTGGCCGTACACATGCGATCCCACAGCATGTGTGCCAACAGATCACATTGGTATCTGTGGGAAGAGCACACATGGACCCGACCATTCCCCATACATGGTATGGGGGTCGGTCGGCCGTGAGGCCATGCAAGTAAACTACTTCAAGTAAAGGGAGCCGATAACAACTGATGGAAATTTTCCATCATTCCCGATCGATCAGAGTGCCAACTATGGTTGTTCGTTTGCACTCCGATCGGTCGGGAAAAGCTCCTACACACGAATGATAATAGATAAATCCCGTCGTTCTGTCGCCACCTTAAGGCTGGGTACACACCAGCTGATATTTTCGGCCGACCGATTCACTGCACTTTCGGTCGGCTGGAAATATCAGCTGGTGTGGGGCGGCCGGCCGCCACTGTCCTCGATCGTTGATTTGTCCGTATCGGACAAAAAATTACGATCGGTTGTTCGGTTCCCTATGGTCGTTCGCATTTTCGCCCACGGCCGAATTTGCAGCGACCGACGGACATTTGTCCCCGCCTATCGTTCGGCCGGGATAAATAGTCCCTCAGTGTCTACCCAGCATAAGACTATAATACCAGAAGACTTTTCATCCAGATGTTTGCCAAGTCTACAGTTAAATGAAACTGGTCAGACCAAAAGAAGAAGATTACATGATTGGTCTAAAATTTACTGTCATGTCTTAGCAAATATTTGTCCGATTCGGCTGAAAATGTGACCTACATCGTTCATTCGCTGCAAAAATTGCTATTGATATTTCAACCCGATTGGACCTAACGCATAGGATCATCCCATATGTGCACCGCAGACAGTCATTTTTCCAGAATGAAATATTACCTCTATATCTTCACCGATTAAACAGAAAGAAAATACCGTATCATTTTTCTACAGGGCCATAGGTTGTGGTACAAAGAAATATTTAAAATAAAATAAAAAAAGAAAGAAAACCACCAATTAAAGGATTTGTTCTCAATAGGTATTACCGCTTGTTTAAACAAAGACTTACAGATCCAAAGAACAAAAGTCTAACTGCAAGGAAGTTTGGGTACTTCACTTTACTGTAGAAATAGCCGATAGGTCTAGAACTAGATCCAGGATTGCTATATTCCCAGCATCCTCTGACACATGATAGGATTAAACATAGTATTACACAGGCTGACAGTGACACACACAAGTCAATGTATGCCAAAAAGATAGCATGCAAGTCTGCCTTAATAGTGTCTATCCCCTTTTTTCTATTGATTCCTTAATCCTGTACAGCATGCGGCCCTCCAGATGTTTGAAAACTACAACTCCCAGCATTCCTTGCCTTTAGTTTTCAAACATCTGGAGGGCAGTAAGTTTGCCATCCCTGCTTTACTGCATAGGATCTAACCAGTATGTCTAATATAGGATGGAAACAGCGGTTCAAGAATCTAGTGGTCAGCGTTGGGTGCAGAAGAGAACAATGAACTGAAGTTTATCAAACTGGAATTGATATTTTTAATTTATAAAAATGACAGTGTAGCAAGGCAACATGTCCAAACAGAGCAGCCATGATGGACTCCTCTTGGACAGTTACCGGTATGTGATAGAGTTAAGATGAGAATGAATAACATTTACTGTACCTTTGCCACCCAGCTAAATAAAGGTGACATGTCTTGACCGCAGACCTTCACTTGCTACAATTTACACATCCCCTGGTCTAATGAATCTTCCGGTTTTGTTCCACATGTTCTGGTGGGCACCATTCAGGTACAAGGAGAGGAATCCTGTGTACTAATTCAGCAGCTGAGCAGTTCCTTCCCTGCACCTTGTATGAGGTCATCCTGGATAAAGACATCCCCGTCTAGGAACAGGGAGGAGAAGGGGCTGAACTAGCAAGTTTTCAAAGCAAATCCGCCTGCTGAAAATTGGAACTTGCAGAGGAAGAGCAACAGATGACTCAGGAAGTTGAGAAAGATTCTACAGAAGTCAGTTGTGTTTACAAATAACTGTACAGTAATGTGAACACAGATCCCTCTCCTGTACAGTAAGGTGAACACTGATCCCTCTCCTGTACATTAACGTGAATACTGATCCCTCTCCTGTACATTAACGTGAACACTGATCCCTCTCCAGTTAATGCATAACTGTACAGTAATGTAAACACAGATCCCTCTCCTGTACACAGATAACTGTACAGTATCGCGAAAACAGATCCCTTTCCTGTACACAAATAACTGTACAGTAATGTGAACACAGATCCCTCTCCTGTACACAAATAACTGTACAGTAATGTGAACACAGATCCCTCTCCTGTACACAGATAACTGTACAGTATCGCGAAAACAGATCCCTCTCCTGTACACAAATAACTGTACAGTATCGCAAACACAGATCCCTCTCCTGTACACAAATAACTGTACAGTAATGTGAACACAGATCCCTCTCCTGTACACAAATTACTGTACAGTAATGTGAACACAGATCCCTCTCCTGTACACAGATAACTGTACAGTAATGTGAACACAGATCCCTCTCCTGTACACAGATAACTGTACAGTAATGTGAACACAGATCCCTCTCCTGTACACAGATAACTGTACAGTAATGTGAACACAGATCCCTCTCCTTTAAACCAAACAGCTAGAAATGGACAGGAACACCCAAAGAACAATATGTAATGCTATTCAGGAAAGTCTGTGTCATATTACAATACAACAAAATCCCTTTGGACTTTACATAAGCCGCTCAAGACAAAAGGACCCTGTGGAACACACACAATTAGTCTAAAACTACAGCTGTTACTGAACTACAGCAACATCTCTGCTAAGGATGCTGGGAGTTACAGTGCAGTAATAGGCAGTTTGCAATGAATCATATGTTCTTTAGTTATACATTCTTAAGGAAAATAGAGACCCAGTAAATGATATTGTAAAAGTGCTTTGAAGGTTACTTTTGCACACTTTTAATACTATTTTACGCATGTACAGGGGAGCCCTTTCCCTCCCACCCTCCGGATCCCTCCCTGGCTCCCCATCACCTAGCATAAAAACAATTATGTAGTGTAGGGCTCCCCTGCCCAACCCCAACTGCATTGTCAGATTTCTAAAAAAAAAAAAAAAATAATAATATTCTGGACTCTACTTACAGCCCTTTTCGTTATTGTGTCTCTCTCTATTGTGTCTCTCAAGGGGCTGTAAGTAGTGTTCAGAATCTTTTTTACAAATCTAACAATGCGGTTGGGGGTGGGCAGGGGAGCCCTACATTATACTATAATAAGTTTTTGTTTCAGGTGGACATACTCTTTAAGTATAGGTTAGACTGCAGCTCCTCCAAACATTGGACGGCTTTGGAAATTGACGTTTTTCCTGTACACACATTATCGAAAAGGACTAATCCCGTTGGTCCGACTTTATCGCAAATGTGTGTACCCAACTTAAGGCCTTCAGTGTAGCTGTACAACATGTATTTAATGCAAAAGCATTTAGCATGTAGATATCATATGTGCTCTGGTCTTAAAGGGAAAGGTGGCAACCCATAGGTCTGTGTCTGATTTCATCCAGCCTCATTCTGTTTAATACCTATTCTGCACCTTTAATATACAAACTCTATTTTACCCTCCCCTACTATATAGCATTAAATGGATTGTGTTTTGGAATAAACCTAATACCCTCAAATTATACCAGGGATGAACAAATTGTTTTTGACATTAGGTCCAGTCAGACAAGTCTAGAATAGAAGGCAATCTAGTTTCTCAATTAGCCGGTTCTATATAGACATGAATACGGTAGAAACAATTTGAAAAACAATTTAAATCTAGAATTCTATAGAAAGTAGAAGCTGGTATTCCTACCTACTTTTTTTAAATTTAAAAATTTCTTTGGGTAAAGAGGCCCATGCACACAACAATACCGATCTCGGGATCATACAATCATATGAATTGTTTTACGGACATAGCAGTGAAAGTGTGCACTGTCCCAAATTCAGCAATGCTGGCAAAAATGCACAGAATTATAAGGGGAAAGATATTTATTGGGTTTAGTGGTCCTTTAAAATTAATTGGTAGTTGTAAATTTCTAGAAGCACTGTCTACCTGACTCCATGTCCAATTACACATGAGATAAACAGACATCATAATCCATGGAGTCAGAGAATGCTCACATATTTTAAAACAAACTAAAGGATACATTTCTGATATTGTCATATGTATATTTAGCATTAGTGGAGGGTTCAGTTTGTAGGAAAAAACAAGAGAAGCTCTAAAACAACAGCATTATGTTCCTCTACCACAAGCTTACATTGTATTCATATTATCACTGCAAAGCCAAGAAACAACTCCCAAGGAGAAATTGTATTGGTGCTTGGCCAGTCAACCTTTAATTAGCTGTGGCCAAGGAAACCGAAGATTATAATTAGGATTGTGCCATTTGATTGGTCTAACAGCCAATGTGGAATAAAGACAAACCTCCTATGGGCATTGACACCTGATCCTTGTTTTACACATTTTAATACACACGTACAGTGTATAGTACACTAGTAAAGCAGCTTAAAATCATGGTTTATATTCTGTAACAGAATCCAATCCAAAATACTCAGCCATGAAAAGGAGATGCAACCTATACTATGTTTATTTAAATGCATATTCCAAATCCAGAAGAAAAAAAATATGCATTACCTCAAAAGTAAATCACACAAAACTACACATTATTTCATTAATGTACTGTGTCAGTGAATAAACTAGTTTCCTCGTATTTGCTTATACAGTGGTTAGTCAGTCTGAAGTATCAATAGCACTCCTGGTGGCCCTACCTAGATTGTTAATCTCTGTGCCAGTCTATAGTGCAGGTGATTTAGATTAAAAAAAAATATATAAGGGATAATGCGCCCCTTACAGTGTAATATAAGGATATTACGCCACCGAGGAGTCCCCTGACCATATAGAAGCACGAGGCCATAGGCCGAGTGCATTTATACAGGACAGGGAACTCTGAGGTGGCGTAATATCCTTATATCCTTATATTATAATGTAAAGGGGCGCATTATTTCTTATAATACATAAGTATAGGATTCCTTCACCCCATTCACATTTTAAATTCTAGCCTTGCCCTATTTCCACCTTAAATCCCCCAAGCTACCTTCTGTAACATAAACCCAGTAGAAAGGAACATCCCAGCCCAGCATCTATGGGGTTAAACAAATCTTTGTGGAGCAGGAGAGAGACATTGGTTATGAAGTGACCGGAAGCAGCTCCAGCAGGTTCTGTTAGTGAAGTTAAACATGGCAAAAAATGCTTAGTCATTGTCCAGGCATAAACACTGAAATGGGCGGAGTAGTGGGATATAAGAAATGAGTCACTTCGACATAGCTGAGTGATTTTTATAAGGATATATACCACTGCAGCACCCATTATTATGTATTTTATATATATATATATATATATATATATATATATATATATTTTATTATTATTATTTATTTATTTTTTTACTTATCTAGGCATTTTCTTTTCTAGTTAATTAATGGAAACTAATCCAGGATAAACAGGCAACTAAGATACAGTATCCTATAAAAATAGATCCTGACAATAATAACTGAAATTACACAAGGATAACTGAATGTTTATTGCTTGCTGTCAGTCAGTATAAAACCACGGATATCAAATAAAAGTAACATTTTAACAGTGGTTACACAGAAGTCATCTGTATTCCATGACTCAATCAAACTTAATAATGTAATGATACGGATCATTTGCTTCAAAACACAAAGATAATTTAAGTTGTTTTATTATATTATAAAAAAAAAAAAAAATATTCAACCTCCATACTCACACTTTTATAGGGTCATGGAACTCAAAAGGAGAGCTATGGATATGTTACGATTATAGGAGTTAAACTATAATAACAGTATATTGAAAAAACAAAGAATAATTTTAAGGGTGGTAGAAGACCCACGTCCTACCTTTCATTTGGTGTGTGATTTTGTACGTGAACAGCACCGAATGAGCGGCGTACCAGACAATAATTGTACATGTATGGCCATTTGGTCAGGCATAGTACGTTATTATTCCAGGATGGATGCCCAACCAAACGGCCATATTTGTACGATGATCATGCTGAATGGTTCTTTTTTTCGGACACTCCCTTGTCACTGGTCATGTGCAAACATATGAGTCATAGGAAAGACATCTGGGTCTCTTTGTATGCTCTCTACATAGAGTCACCACAGGAATTGTAACGAACACTTATGGGATGAGAATTAACGGGGCTGCTTAAGTTAAGGGTGACGGGCTAGGTGTAAAGGGATAAAAGGAATGGGGAGCTGAAGAAAAAAGAAAAAAAAAAAAAAAAAAAAGATTACCCTTTTTTTTTTTAAAGCTGGTTACACACCATACATCAGCGACTGACCGACATTTCAGTGTATTGGTCAATTGGCTCGAAAAATTGGATGTTTTTTCTGGACGCACACTACCGACCATTCAAATTGGACGAATGGGCGATCAGATGGGTCAGTAAACTACAGTAAACATTATAATATAAGGCTATAACGTCAACTCTTCCCTGCCCTGTATAAAAGCAAGGTATAATATCCCTTATATCGCCCAATTAGAACTTATATCAATCACAACACTTTCTTTAGCACCCAAGCACTTTTATATTTGTATCTCCATGATGTGAACTAAAGTTCCCATTTATAATTTTGCTTAATTAGTTATGCTGCATTTTTAGCGTCCAATACATTATAATCATCAGGTACTTTCCTACGCAACTTTAGCAAAGACCTTACACCTTTTCCCTTTATAATACAAATGCCATCTAGAGGACAAAAGGTAAAAGGCAGCTGTCTAAAAGTATACATTTTCAGGGTTTTTCAATTCTAAGTTCTTATCATTTAAAATGGTGCTAATTTTGCCTCAACCAATCAGATGTTAGCTTTCAAATGTTAAATAAGATCTGATTGGTTGGGGCAAAATTAGCACCATTTTAAACGATAAGAACTTTTATTGAATCTCCCCGTTTATATGGGTAAATTTCCCAATGCGTAAGTATTTTACGGTTAGTGCAACTTCTCTTTACCAAGCCTGCTTGTCATTACCAAACCTTAACAGGATTATCACAATGATCATAGCTTAAAATATTAGCCAAACAAATTCTTAAAATTAAATTCACGATTACCTTGAGAAGTTTTTTTTTTTGCTTTCAGTCTCTATAGTCTAGTTCAGACAGTGATCGTCGGGGTCGGAAGAAGTTACAGCAACTTGAGCAATTGAGCAAAAAAAAAAAAAAAAGCTGAAAAGAGGGAAAAATTAATTCCCGACTCCATATGGCAATCAGAATGTATCCCTGGATCAACCAGAACTTCAGTATATGTATTAATACCAGTAATTCTCAATATTTTTTAGTTTAAAAAAAACTTATTTAGCCCACTTTAAAAGCTATTCAATAAACTTGCCATTACCACAGCTGCTGGAACACAGTCCCGCAGTTCTCACTATAGAGAAACCTTCTTCTAATTTTAAAGGATGTCCATGAATCCTCTGATATGACCTATTAATAAACAATGCACCAGAGAGTTTATTTCCAAGATGTCGCTGTCGTATATATGGGATTCCAAATCTGCACCGCATTTTCCAAATGAGGCCTTACCAGTGCCTTGTAAAGAGGGAGAATAATATTTTTCTCCCTTGAATCTATTCCCCTCTTCATACAAGACAATATCTTGCTAGCACTAGCCATTGATGCCTGGCATTGCTTGCTACAGCTAAGTCTATTATTTAAAGAACCCCAAAATCTTTTTCCATTAGAGATTCACTATGGAACATATTTATTAATGGTGTAGTTGGCACAAGGTTTGTTAAACCCCAAATGCATCACCTTACCTTTACTAACATTGAATCTCATCTGCCACTCTGCTGCCCATTTTGATAATCTATCTAGGTCAGCTTGAAGCAATTGCCCATCCTTTAAAGTTTCCGAAGCTCTGCATAGTTTAGTGTCATCAGCAGAGAGACCTTGCTCTCAATGCTCCCTTCTAAGTCATTTATAAACAGATTAAAATGAAGTGGCCCCAGTACAGAATCCTGAGGCAAGTTGAAAGAATAGTGACCGCACACAGCCAATCGGTGAAAAGGGTCCTTAACCCATTTATTGAAAGTGTAACAACAAAATTACATTTCGGGGGGCCTAGCCACCCTTCATCAGAATCCTGAGGCCCTTCATTTAGAACTTTAGCCCACCTGGATGTAGCTCCATTGACCACTATTCTCTCTTATCACTTTGCGATCCAACAACCAAGCCTCTAACCCACATGTGTAAAACTTAACGCACTCGGGACGAATCTGGCCCTTCTGGCTGTTGTTTGTGACTGTACAGCATCCAAGACCTATCACGCTGTTATCCATTTGTGCAGTCCCAAGTAGCAGCACAACTATAGATCTACCTGCTAGATACCGCAATCAGCATTTTAAATAGCTGATCGGGCTCACCTTTACTAAGATAGGTGCGATCAGCTGTTTAAAAAGCTGCTTGGGACTGCACAAATGAATAGCAGCATAGTAAGGCTTGGATGTAGTCACCACTGTTACAACTAATAACTTATCTAGCCTGGCACTGGGGAGTGGAGGGAGGTGTGACAAAGATCCAAAGATCCCCCATTGGAATCGGCCATTCCATTACCGTGTCAGAAGAGTAAGGTTGGTGTTCCAAGTTAGCACATGATTGCGCCATAGGCAGAGTCCCAATCCTGCACCCGCTAAGTATCTTAAAAAAAACAAAAAATTTGGCCCACCATTTTATCTGTCTTTTTGATTTTGGCCCCTTATGTGATTGAGTTTGACACCCCTGCTCTAACCAATGAACAAATGTTTCTAGGCCAACAGTCTCCTACATTAGTCGCCTATGTGGCACAGTATCAAAACCCTTATCAAAATCCAAGTATACTTCATCCACTGCTATACCTGAATCTAAATTCTTTATAAAAACCACTCAGTTCTTCATAAAAACCAAGTAAGTTTGTCTAACAATCTATTTCTCACAAATACATGCTGACTACTACTAATAAGATCAGTTCTAAAGTCAAGGATATAATCATGTAACAAATATTCCAGCACATTCCCTACCACTGATGTTAGAATTACCGGTCTATAGGCTGTGAACGACTACAACATTGAATCTGAAAAGATAAGAAACAGTTGTCTAGATAAAACTGGACTAAGCTCTCAAGATCCGAAAATGTATTTCCACCGGTCCTGGGGCTTTATTGACTTTATTAACGTTTATCTAATTGTTTCCGTACATATCCTCTGTCAGCCAGAGTGAATAATCCACATTTTATACCCTTCATATTATTACTCCCAGATATAATTACTAGGATTCTCTATAGTGAATACAGAGGGGGAAAAATTGGTTTAGCACATTAGCCTTTTCGGCATCCCCTATAACCATCTTAGCCCCATTATTGAATGGTCTCATATTCTCAGTCCTCATCTTTTTACTATAGATATACATAAAAAAGCATGGGGTTGGACTTGCTTTGTTCTGCAATCCGTATTACACTTTCTTTTTTAGCTAGTTTAATTGCTTTCTTGCATTATTACAGCTTTTATACTTTCTTTAAGCCTGTTTCCTTTGCTTTCAAAATTTTAAAAGCAATTTTCTTTTTCTCCATTTCCCTTTTTACCTGAGCATTAGTTCTATTTCCCCAGTTTTTTCAGCTAGACTTTTCGCATTTGTAAACATTTATTTTATATTATTATTTAATTTACTTCCATACTTGCGTACATGCCTCCCTATCCTCTATAATCCCCCATCTCCTCCCTCCATGATCCATCACCACTCTGTCTAACCCTGTGTAGCCCAAAGTACCTGCCCAACAAACACCACCCCCCAACCTAGTTTAAAATCAATAACATACCAGGATAATGCTAAAGGAGGAGAGCATTGTTTATTATACTTAGTGGTCTGTGTTACCTTGCTAGCAAATATATAGACAGTGAACTCAATAATGCGTGATCCAGAAGCAGGGCCGGATTTATACTTGTTTCTCCCCTAGGCCAGCTAACTTGTACTGCCTGTACACCTGTACGCAGTCATTTATTGGCTGAAGCAGAGCTTTGTAAGAGGGGGAGGGACCTGCCCTCCTAGCAAATCGCCAATCGCTGCCCATTTCTGATTTAACAGAAACCGGTAAAGCTCTGCTGTGTGCCAACTAACGTGCATTGTGTACATTTAAAATGGGGATGCCATGCTGCTTTACACTTTTCTTTTCTAGTGGGAAATCCGGCCCTGTCCAGAAGTCATTTTAAAGGTAGAAGTGTGCACTTCTTAATAGAGGGCATTTATATGGAGACCACAGTTCCCCTTCATGTAAGTTCTAATTTTAGTGGAGAAAGGAGTGGATATTTCTACCTCCTGTTCTACTTTCCAAGCAAAGTAACCCAAGCAAAAGAGCTGTCAGTCGAAATCTCTGCTGACAACTTCATGTACCAATTGCTTTTGCTTTGCGTAGAAAGAGAAACAGAAGGTATGGTGGGGGGGAAATAATAATTAAAAAAAAATCCAATCTCTGTTTAGGTGCCCTTTAATGTTTAAACTCTTCAGACTACATTCAGACATTCATGCTGGATAGAAGTTTGAAAGATTTTCCCATGGAATCTAACCCTCATGACTGAAGCAGAAAATTTTAACATTACATAACAACGCTTGTTTACCCGCCCATTTTCTTGTGACTCCAGTATCTGTACTGCTCAGGACATCAGCTGCCCAGTAACAGAAGAGAGATAAGAGGAAACAAAGGGTCAATACCACTGATGCAGCACATTGCTGTATGTTTGGAATACCATTGTCAGGTATCTCTTTAAATAACAGCTATTTACAGGCATGTATTAATTATACATAGGCTATAAGGAAACACAACATTACTATAAAAATATATAGCACCTCCAAAACAGACCAAGAGAAAAGGGATACACAAATACACAATCCTTGTACCTATATACAATGTGCCTTGCACCAGTTACATCTGAATTGGCTATATTCATTGACAAGACAAGAGGGACGGGTAGATAGCAAAGAAAGCTGGTAAATTCAAATTAACTTAAAACAGAACAAAATGATTAAACCCGTTGCTGCTTGTTTGCAGGGGCACTTCTAGGGTTTTCGCTGCCTGAGCCAAACTTTTGAATTCCGCCCTTCAAGTGTTGCTGTGCTAAAGTGGGTGTGGCTTTGTCCATGGTCGTGGTTTTGCCAATGGCCGTGGCGTCGCTGGTGGGCATGGGTAAAATTTTACGGTTTTGAACTTCCTATCACATAGGTATTTAAACAGTTCCTCAGTCAATTACCAATAATGTAAATTACTAGAAACAGGTATGACATCCCTTTGTCAAACAGCTTGTATTGCCACTACCATATTGCGCCTTTCAGGTTTTAGTTGATCAAAATTACTTCTTTTATAGTCTGTGCTATATATGTTGGTTCAACTGTAAAAATAAATTAGAAATGCCATACTTTCTGTAGTATAAAAGATTTTAGACAAAAGATTTTTAAGCCTGCCACCACGTCAAGCCCTAACTAGCTAACAAGCATAACTAGACTTAACTAGACTTACCTAGTCTAACAAACTAAAGCTAACCGAACCATAAAAAATGTTGAAGTGGAGTTGAAGCAATGTCAAAGTACTGTTTATTGGAGTCATGCGGGCGTTGCTCACCTTAACTGGCAAACGTCGCTGCACGTTTGCCAGTTAAGGGGGGGGGGGGGATTTCACCACTGCCTGTCTGCCACAATTTTCTTGAGTGCAGAGGTGCCGCCTGAGACAAATGTCTCACTCTGCCTAATGGTAAATGTGGCCACATCTACTGGTGATTCTGGGTGTTAGATCCTCTGTGAAAATTATATCTTTTGGCATTAAAAATACAACTACTGGAGGGTGGTTCTACATATTTATCAACTATACATTGATTAGAACCAAATTACCTTTTAATTCCAACTACTACTAATGATTTTCTTAAACTAGCCATACAGAGAACCATTCAAAATTGTGCCTACACACTTCCGTAGATTTCACCTTGAATACTGTGGAAGATTGGGTTGGCAGAAAAAAATGAAAGCGATCGATAGTTGAGCAACTGATCAAAAATTCACCAATATTTCAGTTGATTTAATTATAGTTGCAGAATCGGTCAAAACATCTACGCCATGTATGGTCAACATTTAAGTCAATGCAGCTCAACCCTGTCAAAACTAAAATAGCCTCTGCCCTGGTGCGACCAAATCCAAAGTAAGTTCCAAATAGCTAGGGGATAGGCAACCAGTAGATCTCCAGATGTTTGAAAACTACAACTCCCAGCATTCCCTAACTCCAGAATCCTTATAGAGGAATGCTGGAGGTTGTAGTTTTCAAACATCTGGAGATCTACTGGTTGCCCATCACTGCAAGGCCATCCTCAAAGTTTAGGGCCTCACATGGATGTATCCTCAGATTAACCAAGTTTTGAATACTTACCTTCAGGGTTTATCAATGAACTAAAGGTTCATCTAAAAAAATCTAAAAAAAATGTTTTTATTTCTTAAAACAAAAAGAAGGAAATGCTGCTACCCACAAAAAAATTGCGAACAAAAATAGGGGGAGGGGGATTTTTTTTTTTGGAGTGTGGAGTTACCCTTTAAAGGGTATGTCCACCCTAAAAAAAATTTTTTGATATAGTATTCCCCCTGTCCCCCCAGCCCCAACCATTGTTTTATTAGAAAGTTCCCCAAACTTTACTTACCTGCCCTCTTTCCTCCGCCGCGCTGCCAGGCACTCTGCTTGCGAGATAATGCAAGCAGAAGGACGGGACCGGCAGTCGCGTCTGTGATTGGCTGAGCGGCAGCCAATCACGGATGCGGCTGCCGGGAGTTCAGTGTGGCGGAGGAAAGAGGGCAGGTAAGTAAAGTTTAAAGCGGATGGGGCTGGGGGGACAGGGGGAATGATTTACCTAAAGGTTTTTATGGTAGGGGGAGGGAATGCTAATCGGGAGGGAGAGGGAGGGAGAGAAGAGCTGCAGTACGCATGCCAAACTTCTCCCGGAGGCCAGGTAGGAGGAAGAGTCCTATATGGACTCTGCTATCCTCCTGGTGGACAGTTTTTGGGACTTTGGGGGGGGGGGGACTACAGGAGAACCTTATGGAGCTGGGATGTAAGGTAAGGATTAAACTACACTATACAATGGGGCCAGTAGTGGGGGGGGATTATAGTTTTGGGGGTGGACATGCCCTTTAAACCTGCCATACACGCTTGATGGCTGCAAGGTAGTGCTTTCCCATCATATCTCTCATGAGCAGGTTGAAGATATTGCTGCTGCAAAAGGGATAGGCAGAAAAAAATTGACCAGTCTGATCCCAATCCAATCACAAATCTAATGTACCGTGTACAGCAGGAATTAAGGCGCCCATACATTAGAACTCGCCTACCAATGTACCTGCATCATTCAACGCGATTCTGGAGAAACTACCTGACCCATTCTTTTTTTGCAACCAACATGTGATCGCAAAATGAATGGGCCAGAGGTGTCTGCAGCAGGAACGGCGGAAGGTAAGAAAACTGCCGCCGTTCAAGATATTTAAATAGATTAGGCGAACGTCTAATCTATCTTTATATCGTAGTGTATGGGCACCTTTATTGTAAAGCCCAGAATTAAAAAGGAACTTTTAGATAAGGGGTTGGCTGCACGCTCCGCCTCTCGCAGCCAACCATATATATAAATACTTCTCTAAAACACATGGGGACCTTTTGGCTCAGCAGCTAACCACCTACAACTCACCAACAACACCCTCCCATACAGACCAAAAGCTCAGAGGAACTCTCATACATTGAAATAGTGCAGAATTTGTCCTTTATAGGATATTTCATTTAATAAATCCAGCATTATGAGGATTACCATAATTAGGGTGCTTTAACCAAAGATTGAGAGTACTTCATACATCTGTGCTAAGGGATAGAGAGTGTAAAGCCGAATACACACAGGTGATATATCCAATGGATTTGATTAAAAATACCGTCCCGTGCATAGCTATTGGTCTGACAGACTGCTGGTCAATACTGAGAATTTTATTGATCACAAGGGGTTCGGAACAGTGAGAAAATATTCCAACCATCCCACCTATGGCTGCATTATCTTTGTCAGATTTCAAGCTGAAATAAACCCAAGATAGAAAGTGCAGGTGTGCAGGAAGTCAAGTGGGGGGGAGAATCAATATTATTTATTTATATTGCAGACCAAGGTAAACTAAATGAACAGCACGCAATGCTACAATACAAGGCTTCTGGGAAGATTTTGAGCAGATCATACTGTAAATAACCGAGCCAGGCCACGCTATTAAGGTACTAAGTAAGGTAGAAACAAATAATCCCTATATCCTCTGTAAATGCAGCCTGAGGAATACAGTGAAGCAGCTTTATATTAACCAGCGTCAGTCACAAAGACAACAAAAATTCCTATCATCCTGCGCTTTTCTTGGATGAAAGCCATTGAAGAGATTTGAAAAGTAAACCAGGAATCCTTCACACCCAACACCACATTCAGTTAGCCCAGCAAAACAACTCCTACCTAACACATGTTGTTGGCTACATTCAAGGTAAACAGAAGAAGAAAGTGTAAGGTGAGAGGTATACAAAAAGAAAGAACACTACTTGGTAAGAATGCTTATGAAGGTTCTCATTCATCCAGGTCATGGTATATCTGTTGTATTCTATTAGATCAACTGGACTTGAAGTTTAGTTCTTGAAGACGTTTCGCTAGTCATCCGACTGGGTTTCTCAATTCAGAATGACTTGTACAAGAATCTGTGGCAATTATGTACCCTGGAAAATCCCAATTAGCATATGACAGCCAGGTGTTAAGGGCGTGATTGGATAGTGGCTAAGGTGTTATAGGAACGCCCAGAGTAAGGTGTCAAAACAGCATTGTACATGGTCATCTCATATGTAGCAGGGGTCTCCGAGAAATTAAGAAGAGTCTTCAAAAAACACCGTATCCCTGTCTGCTTTAAACCGAGCAATTGGTACATCCGAAAGACCCAATACCGAAACACAAGAAAAGCGACATCATATATGCAGTGCAGTGCAGTGAAGAATGCTCTGATTTGTATGTGGGGGAGACCAAACAATAACTGCATCAACGTATGGCCCAGCACAGAAGAGCCAATTCCTCGGGTCAGGACTCAGCCGTGTACCTGCATCTTAAGGATAAAGGACATACCTTTGAAGATTGTAATGTTAACATATTGGCAAAGGAACGTGACTGGTTCAAGAGAGGTGTTAAGGAGGCCATTTATGTGAAAATAAAGAAACCAAGCCTAAATAGAGGTGGGGGGGTTCGACACCAACTGTCTGCCATGTACAATGCTGTTTTGACACCTTACTCTGGGCGTTCCTATAACACCTCTTAGCCACTATTTAATCACGCCCTTAACACCTGGCTGTCATATGCTAATTGGGATTTTCCAGGGTACATAATTGCCACAGATTCTTGTACAAGTCATTCTGAACTAAGAAAGCCAGTCGGATGACTAGCAAAACATCTTCAAGAACTAAACTTCAAGTCCAGTTGATCTAATTGAATACAACAGATATACTTGGTAAGAAGATGCTATTAATCCTAGTTACTCACACACACCATGTTCCTGATCTTCTTTCCTTGGTTTGGGTCCTGAGCATTGCAGGGGGCTCAACCTAAATGTACAACAACTGCCAGTAACATTGTTGCAATAGACAACAACGTATCTTTGTTTGTTTTTGTTTAAATTTATTTTATATAAAGAAGGGTTTTGTATTACATTATGTGCAAGGCAGCAGGTGTTAACTGACACTAAACTGAAAAAAATGACTTGCCTTTATCCTTTTCTATATTTTTAGTGCTGTCAGGAACTTGATCCCTTTTTGCTCTCAGTGCTCCCTGTCTCTGGAACTCCTCATGTCCTGTTCAGCTCACTCCTAGTTAGTATGCATGTCTCCTCTCTATTTATCCATCCCCTCCAAAAACTGAGGCACAGCTACGTGGAGCATGTGCAGTGGGGGAGATCTGTGCCTCACTACAGCCAATAGCATTCACCCAGTGATTTTGTGTTATAGTGAAAGTAAAACTGCTTTGCTATGGGAAGGTAAGCAGCACTGGGAGCTGTAATCGCTACTTGAATCAAGTAAGATTTTCTTTTAGCTGTAGGAGTTTGAAGGTGTGTACGTGTGTGTGTGTGTGTGTGTGTGTGTGTAGAGGGGGGGGGTTGTAATTGATTTCTTTAGCTACCAGGTATCCCAACTCTCCCTCATTCTGACTGCCGCAACTGAGTGGAGATTCTAGCCACGCTTTTGAGGACCACACCCCCAGAATGCCCCTAACTCCTCCCACCACCCCTAGAAGGCTAGCCCTGTCTCCGCATGATGTCATGCCCTGTCTCCGCATGATGTCATGCCCTGCCCCCACATGACGTCACACCACTCTAGCCATGCCCTCTTTCTAAACAAGGGATAGGAAAGTCAGAGAAGAAAATAAAAAGCATATTTAAGAATGGTGGTAATTAATCCTAATTACTGTGTGATTAAAAAATGATTTGCCTCAGTTTACATGTCCTTTAAAACAGAATACGGTATTACCCCCTTTTCTCAACTGTAATCTAGAACCAGAACATTTATATGGTGATCTAGAGCATTCCATTGGTGATCTGAAACCAAAAAGTTCCAGTGGTGATCTAAAACCAGAACATTTCAATGGTAATATATACCTAGACTGTTCCAAAAGAGATCTAGAACGAGAACATTCCAATTGTAATCTAGACCTAGAACATTCCAATAGTGATCTAACACCATAACATTCCAATAGAAGTTATAAAGAAAATAGGCAGGGCAGTTTTCTGAAATCTCATGAGAACATAAGCAGCCAAGTTACAGTGTATGGGCACCTTTACCCAATTTCACACAAGGGCAGACAAAGTGTAGATTTCTGGGGGGGGGGCTACAGCTAAACTGCAACTCCTTTAGTTTAGTTCCCTTTTAATAACAGGAAAAAAAAAACAACTACTATATTACACATACTGTAAATATATCTAGTTTGGCATTAGCAGTTGGCAAGTAAAAAAAAATTCTATTACACAAGAGATCCAGATGTGGGTTTTGTCAGGATAAATTACTCTTATTTTACTTTAATCATTTATGCTAATTACAAAAGTAAAGTTACAAAACATGATAAATTCAGCTAAGCAAGCTGGAACTTGCACAACATAGCAAATTGCTTAGAAGAAAGCAATGCACAGCAAAGAGATCTATCTCGATCTGCTTTTTATACCCCATCATCTTCCCACCCCCTCTCTCGGTGATAGTAGCCAGGGACCTAACCTGCTAGGTCCTCAACCCACCAAACTCAGATTTCTGAAGCTTGTTCTGGACATGAACCCATCACTTTCCGAACCAATATGAAGACATGCTCTGTATTAACTGATGAGGTGATTTGAGAGGGTTTAATTGTTCTTTAATCTGCAGCAACCAAGAAAATTGATAATTGACAACACAAGCCCCATAGTATGCGATAACGCAAAAACAGATTTAGCACAATCTGTTGTATGCGTTGCATACACCAATAGAAGTCAATGGGACTGAGAAAAATGCTTTGTATTGCATTCAACAGAACTGAGATGCGTTTCGGCATGCAACTTTTCCTCAATGAACTGAAGGCAGCCAGGGAAGGTGGGGGTTGCAGTGTTTAAACATCTTGAAGCCTGCAGATTGGAGATCAGTGCCCTGTACCTGTATATACGTATACACGTAACACACACGCAAAAACTAATTTCTAGAGGAATATAAACATCACTTATGTGTGATCCACGATCAGACCATGGTTTTTGAAACCAGAACAGAATGAACTGATAAGAATGTGGGAGCCTGGAACACAAATATAAATGTAAGTATAAATAATATCACTAAAATGGCCTTGCAATAGGTTACATTTTCTAAATCTTTTTCTAACACATTGTATTTGAAAAGTAGAAGGAGAAACCCATTAGATTGAAACTACCTTACACCCAATGAACCCAAAGTAAAGCCAAATTCCCAACAGAAAATAAAGTAAAAATAACAAAAATATTGAATGGGTTCCAGAACAAGAGGAAGCTGAGACGGTTCACACTGTTGCGGTTTTCTTCCTTCATAGACATATTAAAACAAGAAGCATTATATTAAAAGATCCTTGCTGTGACATTCAAACTGAATGATGGCATTATTACAGGTGAACCAAACAAAATAGATGGTAATTGCCTTTGGCAAAACAGACTTAAAAGCTGCTAAAATATTTAAGGGGCATGTCCACCATAAAAAAAAATTTTTTTATATATGGTAGCTCCCCCCTGCCCACACCTAACCTAACCTAACCTGAGATGCAGCCAATCACAGATGTGGCTGCCATGAATAGAGGCGCCGCAGGAACAAAGGGCTGTAAGTCCGATCTGAATGCTTTTTTTTAAGAAATAACATGGCAGTTCAGAGGCAGAAACCTTTTCATCAGAAAGACAGCTCCTACACTTCAGTTTCCTGGACTTTGGACAAGCACTGCAGGGGAACCATAAGGAGCAGAGATGTAAGTTTTTTTCCTTTGTTTTTTAAAATGTTCAGTAGGGCCAGTAGAGGGCTAAATTTTAGTTTGGGGGAAAGACAAAAATCTCCCCTGCCTTAAACTGTACCCAGGGTGAGGGGCACGCTAGGTCCACACGACTGTTACTTTGAAACTTGTTTTTTAGATACCGTACCTTTGCCACTTAGTCTGGCCCCAACCCCGTCTTAAAGGGCATTTGAACATCATAGGACACGTTCTGTAGATGTGCAGCAAAACATTGGGGAAGTAAAATTAGCAAAGTCCCATGGGTGAGGTCCTCACTTTGGGTATAGTTGACATAAGGTTTTTTGTTTTTGTTTTGCAAGTTTGGTTCACTTTTACCGTAATTAAAAATTCCACCTTTGTTGCAAAATTCTACATTAAAGTAAAAAAAAAAAACAGTTTAAAGGAAATAAAAAATACCAATTAATTAAATGAATAAAAACTAATATGAGACAGTACTAACAGCACACCAAGTAACAGTGACTTCATTGTAACAAGGTTACAATTTCCCTTATTCATTTCCTGTAGGTTTTTAGGTTTGAAGCCAATAGAAAGTATCTTTACAAGGCCTTAAAAGAACGAGGAAATGAGCAAGAGGTTGAAAACATAACGGACACAGAAATCCATAGAAAATTACAGGAATATCAATCCCAGTCATACTGGGTTACCGCTATTAAAAACTGTGTTTTACTGACCAGGTAAGTCACAGGGAACAAATAAACATCCCAAGTTTAACCCTCACTCGAGTCTTGTCTCTTGACCAGAACATGGTCTATATAGTTATATATCTCTGGACCTGTCAGTCACCCAACCTGCCCTTCTACTAGAACTATGAAAAAAAAAAAGATGACGTAAGTTAACCATCAATCCTTACCCTCCCTATAGCAAATAAACATTGGATTTCCTTTAGAACCATGAACCTACCTGTAAGAGTCTAACATGGACTGAAAATTAGAGATCAAAGAAACTGGTGAGTTTTGCACCACGAGCTGTCCCAAATTCCATGGAACTGAAAATCCTAATTAATGCAGATTTTTTTACATTTTCAGCATCGATATTTGACATTGATTATTCCCTTTCCAACCGATTTTTCCTTTTTCAACACTGAAATTACAATTATTTAACACTGAATTTTCACCTGTTGAAATTCCAAAAGTACCGGTACCCGCTGGATGCCTGGATCGGGGAAACTTAAAATTTGTCGGTTCTTGCCTCAAAACTAGTTTATTAAAACAGATTTTGACAAAAGAAGCCAGTCAGAAAACTTAATGGGGGTGATGTAACATATTAACCCAACATGTTATTGTATTCAACACTTCAGTTGACTGGGCTGCAGAATACAGGGCCACGTTCCCACGTTTGTTTCTGCGCACACACACATTTTTACACATTTAGGGCTAGGCCACACTAGCGCGTTTTCTCGCGTTCGCGTACATTTTTTTCGCTAACATTGAAATCGCGGTAACGTGAACGTTCCTGCGATTTCAGATGCGCATGCGTTTTTGCTTTAAAGTTAGCGAAAACACGAGCACAAACGTGAAAATAACGTGCGCTAACGCACAGAAAGCGTGCGCGCCAACGCGTGTGATAACGCACGCGAAGGCATGCTCGCTTGGTGCATTGTAGTGTGACCTCAGCCTAAAAATGGAAACTACCAATTTAACATAGTACGGAACCTAATAAACATTTGGGAAACAATGTTATATCTGTCAGTCCTCCAGCTGTTACTGGACTGTAAACAGTAGTCTCCATATCTGTTCTTAGTACAGAACTCAGCGAGCTATGCACTATGTAATAAACATCAGCTCCCACACACGCTCAGGCCTAACAAGTACAAGTTAGTGACTGGGAAGGAGACAAATAACAAATAACAGCACAGATTTAATAACACTACGACCACCCTGTAGAGCTGTCTTAGAAGCATTTAACAGTATTGCTTGTGAAAGTTCTCATTCATCCAGGTCATGGTATATCTGTTGTATTCAATTAGATCAACTGGACTTGAAGTTTAGTTCTTGAAGATGTTTTGCTAGGTATCCGACTGGCTTTCTCAATTCAGAATGACTTCAGTACAAGAATCTGTGGCAATTATGTACCCTGGAAAATCCCAATTAGCATATCACATCCAAGTGTTAAAGGCGTGATTGGATAGTGGCTAAGAGGTGTTATAGGAACACCCAGGGTAAGGTGTCAAAACAGCATTGTACATGGCAGACAGTTGGTGTCGAACCCACCCACCTCTATTTAGGCTTGGTTTCTTTATTTTCACATAAATGGCCTCCTTGACACCTCTCTTGAACTAAACTTCAAGTCCAGTTGATCTAATTGAATACAACAGATATTTAACAGTTATCTTACGCAAATACATTTAATCCCTTTATCGTTCCATATTAATAAATATGCCATACAAACTAGGATAGAAACTTTGTAATACGTGTCTATGGAGCTTATCTACCAAGAGGTGCAGAAGTTTGTCTGTGCTCTTAATCTGCAGCAACCAATTAGATGCTACTAAATGATTTTGGTTTCTGACCAGTAAAAAGCTGACATCTAATTGGTTGCTTTAGATAAAGAGCACAGGCAAACTTTTGCATCTCTTGGTGTGTGAGAATATTTTACCTTTTCTGGATAGTTTCAGGGTTTATTATTCGTTAGGCATCCAACAAAAGAACTAATAACACCACATATCAATTTGTCTGTGATCCACTAGTTTAGAAACCATGTGATCAAATTCATAGGGTAAATTATTGTCCAGCTTACATATTTCTCTAATTTTTCTTACATTATAGCCCAGAAACAGCTTGATACACAATTACTGTATCACTGGCCTAACACTTTCCTATGTTCTGTCTGCAATGTCAGTAGAATCTTTGCTCAGACACATGCAGAAAGAGAGATGGACACTCTTTAATGAACTACTCTGTAGCCCTTTTTAGTGGGGGTAGTGAGAATGTGATCAGATGTTAGCTTTCAAATGGTAAATAACATCTGATTGGTTGGGGCAAAATTAGCACCATTTTTAACAATAAGAACTTGAAACTCCCTGAATGTCTATTAGCCAGAATGTCAGAGGTAATTGTCAAGGGCCTGTAATTTGCAAACATAAGCAGCAGAGCTGTTGTTCGCCCACCAATCACACTGTGGTTCAATATGTGCTTTGTTTATGGTACAGATGTTCAATAAAACTCTACAGCAGCATTTCCAACCTCTTTATCCTTGGTAACCCTTAAAAAAAAATTAATGTTTGGGGGGGGGAACACTAACTTTCTCAGTCATCAAATAATCAAAATACAACATTCATACAAATAAAACAGGAAAATCAAGACATATCTAAAAAGACATCTAAATAAAAATCACTCAAATGAATCACAAGGGTGGATCCATACAGACCTTTGTTTGAGGAGTCCCATAGCAACTTCTCAGGGAACCAGAGAGGTCCCTGGGCCCCTGGCTAAGAAACATTTCTCTACTAATAAACTTGAACTGTTTATGCGTTAGAAGATGCTGGAAGTTTATTAATATTGGGAGAGATGCAGGTTTTTTTGTGTTAGTTTATAGGACTTTTTTTTCTTGCAGGCTTTGCATTTGGTCTATCTGCACTTGGTTAATGGTCTCCTTGTTTTGTTGGCACATTTGTAATCCACTGCACACTCTATGGATCAGATCAGCCTGACTGGTCAGTGGTTCAGCCAAATAACAGTTGAGGGTAACCATTGAGAAGTGGAGATCATAGGAGAAGTGGAGATCATAAAGAGACAGATAAATGGATTTGCTTGTACTGTCCCAGTGCTGGTAACATGGTGTCTAGTGGTTTGCACCAAATCGCTACAGATGTCTTGAAAAGATGAGTCATTCGTTCAAATAGACATCTGTAAGGGCTTTGTATGTTCCCCCTGCGCTTCTTTGGGTTTGCTACCACAATCACAATAACACACTGTATAAGATGTGTCTATAGTATAAAACACATCAGAGCATATTTATGAACCCGCAGTATCGGTAATGGCTGCTACCTTTGGCCATTACCGATTGCATTATAAGTTTCTGCCCCGTACCTTCATTTTATGGCCACCTTATTCTGCAATGGTCCATAAAAACTGCAATAGGGCAGCATCAAAGGACAATACTGAATAGTAATTGTATTTTGCACAAACAGCATTAAAACTATATCCTCCATGGCAAGTAGTTAGTGTTACCGACACACGGTGCGCGAATGAAGATTCTAAATTTCATAGAAACACTAAGCAGTGACGTAACCACCAGGGGAACAACCCAGAGCCAATAGGGACCCCAACGCCTCACCCTCCCTCCCACAGGTGCAGCCCCAGTTGGGTGCTATGCTGGGAGCTGCTGTAAATTATGCAGGAAGGGGGTCCTATTTTAGTTTTGATGTGGGGGGCCCCATGACTTCTGCTACCACGTGAATTATTATTAGTACTGTCAGTCTGAGAACAGTAAGGGACAGAGAATCACAGGAAACAGTCTGAAAGGGACAGTTCCACATCCCCTTATCCCCCTCCACCCTCCCTACCCCTCCATCTATTTTAACCACCAATGCAGTTTTAAAGTAATAAAGCTTTTACATTATAATATTAATAACATAAAATAGTCATACAAAATTCCAGCCCATAAGCAGCACGAGGATTACCACCAGAGGTGTAGCATGTGACTCTTTCTGTGCAACATTTCCCAGCATCCCCTGACAGCCTAATAAAGGTCAGGTTGGTTCTGGGAGAGGTAGAAAAGTAGTGACTGAAATCTCAGTAACCCCTGGACATGTGAAGCCAGTCCTGCAATACAGGGGGTGCAGCCCATAGAGCCCTATGAAGATCCTGAAACATAAAGATAGCAGTGTACCTTGATTTCCTTCTCCTGCCCTGTATCCAGGTGAATGGAGATCAGTTTTTGCAGTCTGGCCTTCATAGCAACGGCTTTATCCATGGAGATCCATTGAGTGCTGGGACCCTGCCTACCACTAGCCGTCCTGCTCCTTCCCTAACATGCCTGTTCGAACTCTCACTTCCTAAAGCTCCAACTGTGAGTCTCTGACCAATCCCAGCACGGCCCGGGGGAAGAGCTCCACCCCCTCTTTCCTTCTCCTCCTTTCAGTTATGGAGTGATCAGTACATGGTCATTGTGCGGCTCTATGTGGGGGCTCCTTATTCCTGGAGGGTTTTTACACACTGTGTAAAGGGGAAGTAAAACTAAACAGATAATATTATTTGGGTCACTTTTACATTGGTAAATTTATTAGTCAGATTATTAATAATTTGGTAATTAGCCTTCAAGCATTAAAGGACAACTCCACCCTCATAAGAACATCTTTTAGAAAGAATGGCCTCTTTAAAATATATTGATATATAATACTTTGTCCTATGAATTCATTACTGTATGCCTGCTATGCTTCTGGATGCCTCATGAAAACTGAGCAATTTAGAAACCTGTACAGAGCCTGTACTGAGCCTGGGCATGTTCAGAAGAGGCAGACAGGGGATTAACATTCAGTCATTGGCTGTGATGTCAACTGTCAACTCCATAACTGACAGTTGCTAACTGGAAGAACCAGGAAGCAGAAACAGGGGAAACAGGACATTGTGCAGGATTTCAGGTTAGACTTATATATTTCAGATTTCAAACTATTACCGTTTAGGGTTTTGGGGGGAGATTTACCTGTATGTAAGTTTTAATTTTAGGGCTGGACTTGCCCTTTAACAATTCATAAGTGGAATAAGTGACAGCCCTCATGTTCTCGTTTTCCATTGATATGATAATAAAAGCCCAACTGTTTTACTGGCTGGGACTTTTAACTGGCACTCTAAAAGTTTGTAAGCTACAACTTAATAATGCCTTAGTTGCAACCACAAAAAAATGTGGAGTACCAAGGTTCAACATCACTTGGTGATATTTTGAAATGTCAGTCCCAATGTACTGTACATGCATGTAGTGTTCCCGTCTCTTCCTTTAAAAATGGGCAGATAAAAAATCCTACCAGCAATGACTGCATCACTGTGATGTCAAACATTGGCACTCCAGCTGTTTAGAAACTACAACTCTCAACATGCTTTGTTACATCCCACAAACATGGCATGCTATAGCATGGCATGTCTTTCAAACAACTGGAAAGCCAAGGTTTGACCTCAAAAGATCCCAAACCATGGTTATATGAAATTGAATATGTCAATGTGTAAAATGGTTTCGATAGTCATTCCCTGCTATGCTGTGTAGATTTTGTGATTTCAGGCGGCACTAGACACTTTCTGCCTTTATTTGGTAAGTTTCCTTCTAGGTTTATAAAGCTGCTATAAACCAGAGATCTAAGATCATAAACAAAGCAACAAGTGTGCTATAAACACTCCATAGTTTCCATATATAGAAGAACGAATACAAATTTAACATAATAAACAACAGCAGATTCTAGCGCTACAGATGAACTACAACTCCCAGGATCCCTTTAATCTATATAGTGCAAGGGTGGGGAATTAAATTTCACAGGGGGGCCGCATGAGAAACTTGGATTGTCGTGAAGTGCCGGACCAATAGCTTCAACTCAATTCTCATTATAGAGATTGTAAACTAGATTTTATAAAAAGATTAAATTAATATCCTAGGTTCATTGGATGTTTTTTTATTATTTATTTTAATTAAAAGAAGGTGTGTGATATTTTAGATCAAATTCAATTAATAAATTGATCAAATCATAATTTTTTTATAAAATAAACGTAATAAAAAATAAATCAATTATCCAGTATGAGACAATCATTTAATAGTCTGATATAGTTTGTTCCCTATACATTCATAGCATTGGACTGTAACAAATCTGCATAGTAAACACTTCTTCCAAATATTAAATTGACCTAATATCTAGTTGATGTATGGCTAGCATTAGTTTGACCATATCTCATAGTCCCTTACTCACTGTACAATGGCTTCAAATCGATATTATTTTCCTCTGCAACATACAATATCCCAATGCATATTTGCTCTGAAAGTTCAATCCAGTGACCTGCAAAGGTTAAGGTGCCCATACACTGCATACTCGCCATCCGATGTACACGCAATGTCTGAAGAACACCCTTAAGTTTTTGCGATCAGATGGAGCATGAAAACGTTGCAGGAACTTTAGAAGATAAGAAGCACTGGGCTGAAAATGTCAAATCTATTTAATGTCTAAATAGTGTGTGTCCGACAATAGAATGATGCTGGCACATTTATAATGGACTTAAAACTGGACTGTAAGTGAATCTGTAGTATTCATCAACAGACTCTTGACGACTATTGCAGCAAAATGTCCAAACAAGTCCAGTTGATTCAACGAATACTACATATATACCATGACCTGGATGAATGAGAACCTTCACAAACGGACACTAGGAATGCTGGATAGGGTGGCCCCAGATTTTTGCTGAGGGCAGGGCAAAAGGTGGGGTGGACAGTGGGCATGGCAGAGACAAGCTTAGGGGGAGTTCCGGGTCGGAGAGTGGGTGTTCTAGCATGGGGCTGCCACAGCCATTCTTAGGACGAGACTTCAGCCTTGACTGCGAGACTCGGGATATTGTCCTTGCAGTTAGGACAATCCCATCCAAATATGGACACCTGGCAAACCTGGGTAGCACTTTTCTGTAAACAGGTTTGATTGCAGGCCCGGTCTGCGTTGCACAATGGTGTACTTAAGGCCATTTCAGTAGACTATCAATTAATGTATGGGTGCTCATTTGGCCAAAACCTTTTGGTCGCTGGGTCGGATCATCAACTATTCCCATCTGAGCGCTCATACCCTTAACGATACTCAGCTGAAATGGTCAGTCATATACCATCGTCCATCATGAGTCGGGCTTCGAGATTGCAGGTGTGTACAAAGCGTTAAACCCACTTCTCACTTGCTGAGAGGAAGGCCAAAGCCAACCCTAAATGGACCACTAAAGGGGACAGAAGTGTTCGGAAAACACAGATACTTTACAAGCAGTTGTTAATAGAAAACTGATACACGGTTCCATCTTTTTAAATTCAATTTGCATTCTGTCAAACAGTAATGAATACTATTAATTTGTTCAATAATCCAACAGAAAAACCCTTTTTCAACAAAGCTTTGTCTCCATAGCTTGTTAATAATTAATTAGCCAGTTTAGCATTCCTGTCAGACCACAAGACCACAACATTCCTATAGACAACGTTTGAAGGATTTAAATGATTGAAAGTAGATGAACAGAAAGTTATGTGCTGCAGACATTTGTGACTTCCCTGGTTGATCATTTTATTGTAAGGAGGATAAAATAAACAGGTGCATTTTGTGACCTAATGTGTCATCTCTCACTGATCAAAAATTCTACTTTTCTTATATTTGGAACCATGACCATGTCATGTCACCAATTTTACCGGAAAGTCAACCATTTTGCTTATCCTGAACTACATTGGGAGGTGTTTTATCTATGTTACTATGGAGACATTACATAACCAGGAAAATCAACAGCTTGGTATCCCATTATTTGTTTCTGACTTGATACCCTCTTCAAGGTCTATAGGGTTTGAGCCAGTGCCATGACTGTGCCATTACATCCAGTTGCAGAGGATCTTGGGAAAAGTAAACAATCATTGACTGAATTGAGGGCATATTTGTTTTAAATTCCATAGCTACTTTGAGGGGAATTAAAGCAAATTTCACACTTTCTAGTTTCTTGTCCTCAGGACTGTAGTATATGACGGTCCTGCCCCTTTCTACTGCTTGTGGCTAGCAGAGAGCCAGGAACCGATTACCGGGGGATCAAAGGTCTGTAAGTAACTTTTTGTGGCTTTTCTTGCAAAAATAACTCAGCAGTTGGGGGTAGGATGGGTGGACTGCACATGGTAAAAAGTTTAAGTTGGGGGTAGACATACCCTTTAATGCGAAGAGTGAGCATCAGGGAGCGGACCGCTCCGGAATTAGGACTCAGGCTTGGTAGGTGTCATCACAAAACTTTTATTTCAATCATATGTGAACATCAATCAAAGCTGTAAAAGCATCACAAAGGTGCAAACAAACCAGTGGTCTGACGCGTTTCCCGGCATTCCTGCCGCTTCATCAGAGACCCATAGAGGGAGAGAATATCCCATGATTCCCACTCCCTTAAATATCCAAAAACCCCAATTAACCAATTAGTGACTAATTGGTAATATATCTGCAAGGTGATACATATAAACTTGTGTGTATCCAAACCCATACAAACCATGGTGTGCATCTCCCTGTAATTAATCAATAAAAGATCCCACATATTGTGTATGTGTGTGCAATTGTATAATGATATTAATAATTATGTGTAACTCTATAGTGTTCCAGTAATATCTAAAAACATTATCTAAAAATATTATGCTGTGTGACATGTATTAATATCCCAATGAATTAATAAAAACCAGCTAACCGTGCGATAAAAGCACTAAAATGTGAAATATATAAAATTTATAAAGTATACATATATAATATTAACTACAATTAATAATCAGTTATTATGATCACCATCCTATCATGTATCTGCTGATTCCATAGTTAGATCTGCACAATATAAGTGTGAATATAAATATTTAAATGTGAACACAGTCTTAATCATATTATATACATTAATGGTACAACTTAATAATAGAGGATACAGTGCACTTTATATAAAAAACTAACTATATATATATATAAATATACCTCAGAGATATGTATAGTTCATCATTATATATGTCACCCTCATGCAACATAATATATATATCCGTAGGACTATACATATAATCCATGCAAAACAAGCTAATACCTCTATAATTATTCATAAACTAATAATAGCAATATATTGCAATAATTATAAGTTGACAATGGTCTCTACACATAAGCGTGAATATACACAAACAGCCTTATTATAAATCCATATATCTATATAAACATAATAAGTATAAATAATCAATAAAGATATTAGTCAAGTTGCATATCCCATGCTTTTAATACGGTTATACATGTACACCCCATGCTCATACGGCAAATATTAATACGTAAGTGATACTGAAATTATCTATTGGCTGGTTTCATATAATCCAATTAATCCAGTTAATCCATATCGCAACTAAGTTCCATTTCCAAATTAAGACCTTGTGGACTTAGTGTTTGTAACCTGAAGATCCAATAGGCCTCTGTTTTCAATAGCCTCTTGTGTAGATCCCCTTTACGTATAGTTTGTCGTACCTTATCTATAACCTGAAATTTTATATTATTACTACTCCTATGTTCTTGAATCATATGGGCCGAAATTGCTGATTTTTTGTCCCCTTTCCTAATCGCATTGATATGTTCCATGATTCTTACCGCTGCAGCTCTAATTGTTTTTCCTACATATTGCTTATAGCATATTTGACATGTAGCCATATAAACCACAAACGTAGATTTACAATTTACATATTGCGTTATATCAAAAACTTCTCCTGTAGTGGTGCTCTTAAACTTATTGGACACCTCCAAGTATTTACACAGATTACATCTGGGGTATCCACATATATAACATCCTTTCTCCATAAGCCATGGTTTCTTTGTATTTCCACTAGTTTGTTTTATAAAAAGACTGGGAGAGACTATGGATCCTATGTTTTTTCCTTTTCTGTATGTAAATCTGGGGCAAGGGCCTATACAGTCCTTAAGCTTCTGATCCATCATGAGTATGCCCCAATGTTTTTTTATAATCCTGCGGACCAAAGGGCTATGTCTGTTGAAAGTACTTATGAAATATGGAGATTTTCTAATCGTTTTCTTATTATCAATTCTCTTCGTTTCAACAAAACCGCCTTATCATATGCATTTTTAATAATGTTAGTATCATAACCCCTCTCTATAAGTCTATCCCTTAAACACATAGCTTGGGTATTAAATCTCTCCCAACTACTGCAAATTCTTCTTAATCTTACGAATTGGCCATAAGGTATGCTATTAATGGTGGAAACATTATGTGCAGATGATGCTTGTAACAGTGTATTACGAGAGATAGGTTTCCTATACAGATCTGTGTATATCTTGCCATCCTTGGCCATTAGTGTAACATCCAGGAATTCTATATTGGAGTGTTTTTAAAATGCAAATGTAATTTTTCCTTGATCATATTTTAATCCACAGGATTGGACATCAGAAAAATCTGTGAGTTTGCATGTCTTTATATTTCTACCATAAATATTTCTGTGGTTGTGTAAACACACGCAGAGGCAGTTTTACAGGTAAAAAAAGATTGATTTTTGTGGTATTCTAAACAGCAATTCTCTGCTGGTCAATGAGCGGCTAAGTAGGTTAACAATGGACTAAAACATTTTATCCTGATTTATAGTCCACAACCAACTGAATAAAACTGCATCTCTCTTGCCTTTCTAAGCAACTCCTAACCAAAGATACACCTGTGTGAAATAGGTCAAATCTTTCCCTTTAATAACCCACTGGCTGACATCTTTACTCCTTTACCCTTCGCCTTCCCTTTAGCTTTTGCTTTACACACTAGCCAAAGCAACAATGTGCTGCATTCCTGCCTGTTTTTCTTTGCACTATGCGTTTGCAGTCAATATTATGCAATGAAACTTACTGTTTTTTGTACTTACTGTAGTTAAGTAAAGAGATGTTAAATATTCCAGTAAAAATAAAAATCAGTATATATGCCCTTTAAGCTTGTAATAATCATTTTCATTATTCTGAGAAAGCTGGGTTAAATAACCTGTAATATGCAGTAAGGCACATATACCGTATACAGCTTACACAGAGATAACAAATATGCAGGAAGGCAACTCCTATAGCATTCAGGGCCCAAAGTTTCCCATTGCAGTTAAAATGTGAATAAGCATTACAGGGTTGGTTTTAAATAAAGGCCAAGTTCACACATGGAATGAATTGGAACTCTCAATAGAAAAGCAGATTAAAAGTTTGACTACCTTTTAAAAGGATAACTATATTGTGCTATATCGTTTAGCTGAGGAGCTACAGCTTGTATAGTTCATCTACCAGGTTAGTGTCCTGAGCCTTCCTGAAGCCAGGAGGAAGCCTGGTAGAAGAAGAATTCTTTGTGCTGGTGCTCCTCACATAATTGCTATTAGCAGGTACGTTTTATTATTGCAACCTCTCTTCCCCAGAGACTTTTCATTTGCACTATAGTTCTCCTTTAATGATGAATGACCACTAGGTGGCATTATACCACAACTCATAGTAGATTTAGCTTATAATAGCTAATAACATTTTTTAATTAATTTTTTACCCATTTTTAGCCTAATTGTGAAAGGGATTTTTTACTATATGTAAATGGAATTGGATTTCTACATTCAAAATATATAAAAAAAAAAAAACAACTGTTAAAAATAATGATTAACAATTAATTAATGGAATGCATGGGAAAACTTATACCAAATGTGGTCATTGTGGATGTGATGGTTACTTCGGTGACTGCAAGGTAACATAAGAAAACAAGAATCATTCGTGTTTCAGTGTAATGGTGTCCCATAGTCTACAATGTTCCCAACACAGGTATGAAAGTTTAGATAGATATATCAGTTTATTAGACATATCAGTAAGTAAATTTTTTGTTTTTATTTCTTGTCCTTCCCTTTACTCATATCTTATTTTATGTAGCACAGCTGTGGTGAGGGACTTCCAATCTGAATCACACTATCCCACTGCCAGACCCACTAACACACACTCACTGGTCTACAGGAACCTTTCAACTTACCTGTTAGGCAGAAAAATGATTAATGGAACTTGCAGCCTATTTAGAACTTTAAATTAAAGTAATTGGATTGTCTGTGATATCATAATAAGTAATTAATGAAAACAAAATATAAAAAGCTTGAGCTGGCAGTGTTCCTGATCCCAGACATCCCACCGTGCCATTTAAGGCTTGGGTGGCAGAGTGACATGAAGGGGGGCAAGGCAAGGTGTCGTGACATTTGTGACGTCACTTAGGGGGTGGGCGGAGGCAGAGTTAGGGGCCTATGGGGTGGAGGGAGGTTCAGGGGCGTGGTGGCCAAAGGGGGGCGTGGCGGGGTAGGAGATTAGGAGGGGTGGGATACCTAAAGTAAAATATAAATGTGTTTCAAACAAAGTTAAACCCTGTTAAGCAGAAAGGAAGGTTAATACAGAAAGGGAGGTGTTGCACCTGTATAAATCTATGGACTGGGTGCTAAAGCCCCAGACACGTCACTTAAAACAGAAATTGTTTCTTGTAACCCATGAATACCAGGTTAGAATTATATACTCACACCTCCATTTGTGTGGCCCAGGTGCAGCAGCAACATTTTCATGGCAGAATGCATGCATTGCGATTGAGAACTATTTTGCAAATCGAAAGCACAGTGCGCACAGAAACATGTTACAATGGCAAATCATTCCTTGTGCGTTGCTGTAGGGCCTCAGCCTTAGCAAGTAAACCCAAGGAAATTTTAAACTGCCTGGTTTTCATAATATAATGTACACAACAAGAGCTCATCATCTGCCATAAAGCCAGTTGTAATAATACTACATTAGATCCTTTCATCATTTACAAGGCAATAACAAATCAATAGACAGGCGAGTTATGAATGCAATATCCCTGAGGGTATATCTTGGCTCTTGAAAGCAGCTATCTCTTAGTTCTCAATTTGATATTTAATTACAGTCACAGATATTAACCACTCATGTCATTACAGAGGACGCTAAACAATAAATCTCAGCAGTGGTGAAGAATAAGTGTTGAAATAAGTAGAGTCAAGGAACAGAATCTCCCGAATAACTGGTAGAAGTGTCATTGGAAGAAGGTTATGCAGTTAAATACTGCAGTTCATTCATTGCAACCAGGTTTCTAATCCTGCACTTTCTAAAAGCATATTAAAGGGTATCTCCACTGGTAAAATAATAAGCTGTGTCTTACCTCCCGTTCTCTGCGTATAGAATACAGATTCCGTCGGGACCTGCCAGAGGGCACAGCTAGGGAGCGAGAGATCGGGTAAGTTCCGAATCTTCTCTCCCGGCTCCTACAGGTTTTACCTCCTATTCTTCAATAAAATTGAATAGCAAAAAAAGATTTTAGCAGTGGAGATAGCCTTTAAAGGGGGGGCAGAAGCTGAGATGTCTTGACAAATGCCCTTGGTATAGGTATTATAATAAAGTTAAGTATTGTTTTTCTCATTTCTAACACTTGAACTGATTAGATTATAAATAATAAGGTATCACTTAAGTAAATATGTCACTATAGCATGACCCGCAGTTACTTTCACCCTCCCCAACTCATGAAGAGATTCAAATCTAACATGGAGATTCCAAGTAGTTAGAAGCTTCCTCAATGGAGGACACTGAGCATTTGCGAGGGTTGGGAAAGAGGATTAAAGGGCTTGAATTGATTCCACACAAAGGTTAGAAATTAATGATACTTAATTAACTTTGTAAGGAAGACTGTCTTTTTAATATGTTTATATTGGCAAAACTTCAAAACCTCTTATTTAAAAAAATGTAACAGAAAATCACAGCATCTAAATTTCTGTTAAAACGATAAAGTGATCTCACTAATTTAAACCAACTTGTCAGTACTAAGTTAGATTGGCCGATGCTTCCTACACACGTACGAGCAAACAAATTTGATTGGTTACAATCACTTCAAAGCTGATTCCATGACTAAAGGTGATCAATATCATTCAAACCTAGATGGATCAGGCCAAAATATTTTAGGCGAGTGTGCAAGCCTCCAATGGATTGTTAGGGAATTACGATCATTATTTGTTGGGACATATTTACAAGCATGCACATTTGTTGGAAAAACAGTAATTAATTGGATCCGTAACAAATCCAACATTGATTCCTTTGCGAGGTTCTTTATGCAATTAATTTTCACTAATCAGTAGCTTGTTTTATTTAACAAGCCAATCAAAATGTAAAACGATCTAACGCAAATCGACCTGTGTTACTGTGCCACACATTGACCTGCCCCCGTGAATGATCCAATACTCTTAATGACCCCAAGCTGGAGGGTGTTAGTGTTCAGATTGCCAGGTTCACACACTAGGGAGCTATTTATGTTGTTTAATATCCAAACATTATTCCACATCAGGAAGTGGAGGTGATTGTTGATTCAGATCTGTTACACTTGGGTTTTCATTTCGGAGCAGGAATTATTCTTTACTGTAATATTTTATTTAGTCAATTCAACTTTAACTATTTTTCACCTACAAACTATGAGTCACGTTCTGTCTGTAAGAATAGTGAAGCCCACACTGGTAAGTTACTAATAGTGAAAGTAGTGTGGTATCCATGGCAGGAAGCTATGGCTGAATTGTAAGCAGCTATGACCTGAATTAAAAAAATACATAACGGTAAAATGTTTTTTTTTTGGTATAAAGCAAATGCATTAAATTAGCCTTGGCAAACTTTATTTAGTTTAAATGTCTGGTCCTGGATTCATTCTCTCGAAAATGTTAACATTTATTTCATTCCTACAGCAGTTATTATTATTAATTTGGCTTAAAAAAGCCGAATTCCTGTTCTTTCTATTTCTTCTTCTTCTGTTTTATTCTTCCGCTTTTTTGGACTGTATCTCCTCCCACAGTTTTTGAGCTAGAGACATGAAATTCGGTAAACACATAAACAAAGTGTCTAACTACCACTCTTATAGTAAAATTGTATCAGAGCTCGGCGAAAGGAAACTTACTTTCCCCCTGTAGAGGGCCGGGTGGACACACCCCCAGCCCTGTTCGCTGGGGTAAAAGGCAGCTAACATCAGTAGAAAAACTACATATAAACACGCTGAACACAGCATAAATAGGAAGGCACAAGGTAAATGCTTACCAAATGTGATGAGTGGTCTGGGGGCACATCAGCCCCAGACCCTTCGCTAAGGGGGTAGGCAACCCAGAATAAAGACCGGAAACTCTTGTAAAATCAATATATTTATTCTTTAGATCTCCATAACATTACACAGACAGGACACACCTGTTGCGTTTCGTTCATCAGAAGCGTGTCCCCTACCACACGTAACTTCCTTTTAACACGTGAGCAATTAACATATTAGCATATAAAATGGAGTACAACACCCATATATAGGAGAAGTGTGCTATCTTCTAGCTACGGAATCCGCGGAAGCATTACAGCGTTATCGCCGAATTTTTGGGATATTCTTTCCCATAGACTATAATGGTAACAATCCTCAAATGTGGATATTTTAAAACAGTTTGTTTCATGGTCATAAATACAAACGGTGATACAGACACCAACTGACCCACTCTTCAATTTCTGTAGCAGACATACTTAAAGGGCAACTATAGTCAAAAATAAATTTTGATCTATAATCAAAAAAGTGTTTTTTTTAACTTCCAACCTGACACAGGTACATACACCACACATTCCTTTCCAAAATGCGGTCTTTCAAGCCAAATTCAAAGTTTATACTTAAACTTTCCCTTTCTAGTTATTGTTGATTTATATAGCGCCAACATCTTCCGTAGAGTTGTTTGACACATACAACCTACTGTATAAGTATGTTTGATTGTGAGGGAAACCGGAGTGCCCAGAGGAAACCCACGCAAACACGGGGAGAACATACAAACTCCTTTCAGATGTGTCCATGGGTGGATTCGAACTCAGGACAGAGCTGCAAGGCATCAGTGCTAACCAGTTAGCCCCTTGCTCCTACACCTATTAATAGTACCCAGGGTGAAAACCTAAACCACAAAGCTCTCACCACTGGGAACTTTACCGATCAGCTGGGATACCTTTCTGCTCCAGTGCTCATCTATGGAGTCCACAGTGTAGCCAATAGGAAGAATGCAAAGAAGCGCATCCTTCAATTGGCTACATCTCTGACTGTCACTAATAATGGCAGAGGGTCAGAGTGGATTGGAGTAGCAAGTAAATCTTCCTGTAAGTATTCCAGTTGAACAGTAAAGGACTGTGGTACTATTTATGCCGGGAAAATCTACCTCAATAAATATCCGAAAAACACTAATTAATAGCCAGGTGGACCATGACAACGCCGGAACAAGAGTGATGTTATCGCTAGACGCCCAAAAGGCGTTTGACTCGATTGAGTGGCCTTTTCTCTGGTCCTGTCTGGATCATTTTGGATTTGGGCCTAAATTTTGTAAGTGGATCCAACTGCTGTATGGCCGACCGGTAGCATCACTTAAAGTAAACAGCTCATGCTTGCACCCATTCCCTTTGATGAAAGGGACTAGGCAGGGCTGCCCAATCTCGCCATATCTCTTCGCCCTAGCAATTGAGCCACTAGCCATCCGACTCAGGCAAAGTAGAAACATCACAGGCCTCCATCTAGGCCAAAACTCAGTGTTGTTAAGTCTATACGCGGATGATTTAATCCTATATCTGGCAGACGCTGACCAGTCCCTAAAAGGTGCACATGATATTATCGCAGAATATGGACCATTCTCAGGCCTATACATTAATTGACGTAAGTCTTGCCTATTTCAAATAGACAACAGCATAAATTTTTCCCCATTCGCCAGAGCACTAGTCCCTCTGGTAAAACAGTTCAAATATCTTGGAATTACAATAACAGAGAATCCACAAACTTTCTACTCCTCCAATGTTGCCCCATTATTAGAACTGGCCAAAACAAAAACACAAATTTGGAAAAAACTACCCATCAACCTAATTGGCAGAATCAACTTGATTAAAATTATCCTTCTCCCCAACATCCTATACACCCTACAGCATTCCATGACCATAATCCCAGACTCCTTCTTTACAGCATTACAAAGCACACTACTGTCCTTCATTTGGGGTTCAGGACGCAACAGGGTCAGGCTCAAGATACTACAGAGACCCAAGGCTGAAGCTGGGTTGGCGATGCCAGACTTTAAATTATTATTATATAGCGGGCCAATTAAAATACTTCAGAGCATGGCTACTGCCACCAATTACCGATCATGGTACCTTTGACACATATCCCACGGAAGATATGGAGAAAATGTTGCATTCATATTTTTCTACTACCCCAATAGCGTTTCTGAGTGCCCACCATAGCACAAGTGCAACATCCCTACATGCACAACAACTACATATCTGGAAACAAACTAACAAGATATTACAATATACAGGCATTCCTGAAGAAACCACTATGTGGCACAACCCAGCATTTCCACACCTAGCATCTTTTGCAGCCTCAAGGTATTGGAAGGAGAAAGAAACATTATATTTCAGCCAAATTACTGAAAACCATAAACTAATTCCATTGCTTGGTATGCAAGAATGATTCCGTCTCCCCCACACATCATTATTCAGGTACCTCCAACTGCAATACTGTATAATTTCCGAATTCCAAAGCACCTCACTCCCCATACAGACGCATCCTGTCATCCAAATACTTAAATCAAGAGGTGAGAAACAACTAATTTCCAGACTATACAACTGTCTACTGGGAGCTAGTAGACAAGTAGAGGTAGACAAATTAATAAATAAATGGCAGGCAACAATACCCTGTGCGACAACCCTGGAATGGGAAGACATAGCTGAATCGCACATCACAGCATCACCCTCAGCGCCCAATAAGTTAATGCAGTTTTATATTGTCCACCAATCATATTTATCCCCGGTACGAATGTCCCGTATATCCCCCTCCTACTCCTCTGCATGCCCAAAATGCCAATATAGCCCCGCAGACTTTTGGCACATGCTTTGGAGTTGCCTACGTATTTGTAGGTTTTGGGGCAAAGTCACAGCATTATTGACCGAGATACTGGGCAGAAACGTTCCCTTGGAGCCCAAGCTCTGTGTCCTAGGGGTCCCCGAGATAGACATTTGGGATAAGTCGCAGCTATCATTCCTCCAGGAATCCTTATTCTATGCTAGAAGGACGATAATTCTGCTATGGATGGCCCCACCATCCCCAAGGTTGATGTCTGGAAAAAAATGATTATGAATATGCTTCCAAACCTGAGATTAATTTATCTAAATAGAGGCTGTCCCAAAAAATTTGATAAAATCTGGTCCCCATGGATCAACCATTTTGGGGTTCTTTTCTAGACCAACCAAGAAATGTGTGTGGAATAGCAATTATGATAACTATGCACTATGTACCCAATTTAATATGTAGTACGACAAATGTACCAGAATGTGTATCAAATAACATATTAGCAATGCACTATGCTCTAAGTGACTGGAAGTTATTTATTCCCTTTGTTCCAAGTTACCCTTCCCTCTTCCCCCCCCCCAAAAAAGGCATAAATTTACCCAATGTAACTGTATATGCAATATGCAAAATGTAACAAGACGAGTACCATTCTATTGTTTGATATAAGTATATTGTACAATGCTGTATAAACATGCGTGTAACTCGTTGGGTTTGCAAATAAAATTCAGTTTAAAAAAAAAAAGGACTGTGGTACTGAGTACTATGCGGGTGTAGAACAGTGGAAAAGTGAATATAATTGTCCTTTAAACACAAACTAAATGCAGGAATGTGTCATGTATAGCTATGAATAAAGGAACCTTGCACAGAACAGCCCTAAAATGAAAAATGCTGCACAATGTCCTGTTACCTTATTCTTCCAGTTAGCAACTGTCAGCCTTGGATATTGAAAACACAGCTAATGACTGAATGCTATTACTCTAGCTGCTTCCAATTAGCGTGAGCAAGCTTTTAAAAAGACCAGAAAGCTCGGAGAGTAGGCGGAAACCATTTGAGAAGGACTAACCTGCAAGTCTGTTTTACAGTAACAATGCTCTCTTTCCATTAATACGGTAGGTATCTGTTTATATAAAGATACATTAAAGGGCAACTAAAGCCACAGAACAACACTTAACCAGAAGGCAGAACACCTTGATATAAAACCAGTAATCTGTGTCTTATCTCTCATTTTGATATGGGCACTGGGAAATTTACCTAAATAATATATGGTTTGTGCTTTACTTCTCTGCATTCTAGTATCACACAGTTTGGTCAACGACTATTATGTTCTGCTCATGCTCAGTCCTTAGCTATGGCACAAACTTGTTACAGTTGGTCACACCCATTAATAATCTCTAGCCAATCCTTTTACAGGACAGATAAAGCAAGGAAGCATGTGACTGAGGTCAGGAGGTGTGGTCTGACACTGCACATACACACAGATACTTCATCCAGTTCTTAACAGGCTTTGATTTACTTTAACACAGTTTACTAAAGTGGCATTTTATAGTTTATTGGTGTTTTTAGGGGGGTTGTTTTCAGATTCTGGAGTATAAAAAAATGGGTTTAGTTCTCCTTTAAGATAAAGTAGATTTGTATACAGATCTGCATAAGCTAGATGGTAGTTTGACTATTATGGGCAGGAAATTGCAGTGCAATATGTAATTAATTAATTTGGCTTGAAGAGCCAAATTACTGTTCTTTCTATTTCTTCTTCTTTTTCTTCTTCCACTTATTTGAACTGTATCTCCTCCCACAGTTTTTGAGCTACACCCACCTACTGACCTACCTTTCCATTCCCATGGAAGCCATACTTAAAGGGTAACTATAGTCAAAAAACGAATTTTGATCAATCATCAATAAAAGTTAGTTATATGGTCATACATGGAAAAACACATACCCCCAACCTCACATGGGTATACACACCCACTGACCTACCCTTTGATTCCTGTGGCAGACATATTTTAAGGGTAAATAAAGTTAAAAAAAAAACAAATTTTGATATATCCTCAATAAAAGTGAGTTTTATGGTTGTTAACAAAAAAAAAGACTTACCCCAACCTCACATGGGTACATACACCTACTGACCTACCCTTCCATTCCTGTGGCAGCCTTACTTAAAGGGTAACTAAAGTCAAAAAAACTAGTTTTGATTTATCCTCAATAAAGCATATTTTTATGGTTGTAAACACAAAAAAGACATACCCCCTCAACCAGACCCCGGTACAGACACCTACTGACCTACCCTGCTCCGTGGCAGTCATATTTAAAGGTTAACTAAAGTCAAAAAACTAATTTTGACCAATCATCAAAAAAGTTTGTTTTTTTTAACCCCCAACCCGACACAGGTAAACACGCCTACTGATCTACTTATCCATTACTGTGGCAGCCATACTTAAAGGGTAACTAAAATAATCAAAAAAGTTAGTTTTTTTAACTTCCAACCTGATCCAGGTACACACGCATACTGACATACCCTGCCATTTTCATGGCAGCCATATTTAAAGGGTAACTAAAGTCAAACATTTCTTTTTTGACTAATCATCAACAAAGTTTTTTTTTTTAACCCCCAACCTGACACAGGTACACACATCTACTGATCTACTGACTCCATTACTGTGGCAGCCATACTCAATGGGTAAGTAAAGCCAAATAAACTAATTTTGACCAATCATCAATAACGTGTTTTTTTTTAACTCCCAACCTGACACAGGTACACACACCAACTGAGGTACCCATTCATTCATGTGTCAACCATATTTAAAGGGTAAGTAAAGGGTAAGGGTAAGTAAAAAACAACAATGTCCTCATCATTGCCATTATTGAGTTTTAAAATATGCAGCCAAAATTCAGCTTTTCAAGCCAAATTCAAAGTTTATGCTTAAACTTTCCCTTTCTAGTTCTTTATACATTTATATGAGAAGGCATGTTTTTCACTTTATCTTTTCTTTAAAGGGCATGTTTACCCGTTTTTTGAAATTGTTCTGTAGTGTAGGGCTCTCTCCCCCACCCCCAAACACTATACTTATTTTAAGCAAAACTCTACTTACATTGCCTCTTTCCCCCGACGTTCAGTCCCGGCCTTCTGCTTGCATGAAACTGCAAGCAGGGGACTGGCAGTCACGTTCGTGATTGGCTGAGCGTCAGACAATCAAGGACGTGGCTTCTGGCTGTACTGAACATCGGGGGAAACAGCCAGTGTAATGATTGGGAGAGTTTTGATTCAAATAACTATAGCATTTGGGGGTGGGGGATGGAGCTTTACACTACAGCAAAGGGGATTGGAGATAAGGGGAGGGAGAGAGAAACGGAAGGGAGAGTGAGGGGGAGGGCTGCAGTGTGCATGGCATAATTCTCCCGGAGGAGAGACAGGAGGCAGAGTCCTATATGGACTCTGCCAGGCTCCTGGTGGTCACTTTTTTTGAGGGACATTCCAGGGCAACCATTTGGAGCTGGGATGTAAGGTAAGGATTTTATTACACTACACAGTGGGGCCAGTAGTGGGTTAAATTGTAGTTTTGGGGGTGGACATGCCCTTTAATTGCCACACCAAGCAAACAGCACTTTTCTATAAAGGAACGTGTAGGATCTTTCATTCTCAAACAATAAACAGCAGTACTCTTTCATGTCAGCTATAGGATGGTTTGATATTTGAAGGTTTAAAGATTTAACTAAATTACAAAAATTGTAAAAGCTTACTTTAAAGATAACTAAAGGTCAAATATCGAAGATAAAACATATTCATTTGATTAGGTTTTGCAATGCATTCATAATCTATTGGCCTACAAAGTCTAACTATTGTCTTGGATCCCCCACTTTCTCAAATATTGGACTTACTATTGTTATTATTAAAAGGCATGTTCACCCTTAAAACAAAAAAGTGGTTAATTGTCAGTTACCTGCCCCCAACCCCTAATTGATACATTTTGCACTTAATTACCAGCATTACTAACCAGATATTTAAGGATAATAATTATCCCCATTCTGGCAGAGTAAGCTGCTCCCTCTCCTATGCAGTCAATCAAGGCTGTGACACTTCTGGCTAACCTGCTGCCCCCTCTGCACATGCTCAAGCATATAAAAATCTCTTTGTGCAGAGGGTGGAGGCCAGAAATGAAACCTATCATTCAATATCTGGTTACAAATGCATGTAATAAACTGGTAAACAACTGATAGCAGTTGGGTTTGTGGGCCAGTTTTTTGTTTTAAGGGTGGACATCAGGATATCCATATACATGAATATATACTATAGCATGGCAGTTTTCACAATGTTCAGCTTGGCCATTAGCTATGCCATATAGATTTCTACATTACAGAGATATACATACCTTGAAATGATCAGAAGATTGAAAAACATAACATGTGCTTTGTTGACCTGTGGGGGTCAGCTCTCTTAAGAAACAAGCAAAATAACTGGGGTCCTGGCTGTTATGAATCAACTTCTGGACAAACTGTGGCTTACATTCAAAAATGGTGGAACAAATTAAAGGATCCCATTGCTGCGTTTTGCCTCGGACCGGCTCACAAATGATACTAGTGGAAGATACGTATAATTGGATCTGGCGGACATTTTCTGAATGCTTTGGAACCTGTAGACTCCTTCTCTTTATTTCAGCTGCCACCCATGGCAGCATTGGCAGAGTTGTTAATGTATTCACAGTTAAAGAGCCAATTAACTTGAGAGGAAACTCAAGCAAAGCCCCTTTGGTTGCTGATTGTGTGGAAGATTTAACGGTTATAGGATCCATTTTTCTAAAATGTATTTCAATCCTTAAACTTCCATTTGGTAATGATGTCACATGTCAGCTGTGGAAAAACCTATAAAACAGTTAAATTGACATATATTTAATCCAAATAAACAATGATAAAAGGAGACTGAATAAAACAACAATACATTGAAGAACATGCAAATCCAAATCGCTGTACAAGTTAAAGGAATGTTCTTGACCAAAAAAACATTTTACAAAGGATAAATTGTTACAAATCCAGTATAGTTAGAAGGTAAGCTCAGAATCGACCTTCTCACTGGTAACAATATTGTGGGAATATTTTTCTTCCATGTTGTGAGAAGCGAGAGCTGCCAGTCATAATAAACCCATTAGCTCTTTAATGAAAGCAAAAAGCAGAGCATGGATAGATTTGGAATTTAGAGGTTACTTAAAGTCACGTAGAGATGGGAAGCTCCAAATAAAGGATTATTCAATAAAAGTTCTTATCATTTAAAATGGTGCTTATTTTGCCCCAACCAATGAGATGTTAGCTTTCAAATGTTAAATAAGATCTGATTGGTTAGGGCAAAATTAGCACCATTTTAAATGATAAGAACTTTTATTGAATAATCCTGTTGGTATTTTCAGTGCATTACCAAAAATATATGAAATAGACTAATAGCTAAAGAAAGCAAACCATATAGTAGTTTCATTTACCCTTACCAAAGGATAGGCTTTTATGCAGATTTTTATATATATATAACAATTGCATTTAAGCACAATAGTCCCATGCTACCACCAACATTAAAGTGGAACAAAAGTGCTACGGAACCTGGAATTTCAGCAGATGAAAAGGACACTTACCCCAAAATTGCTGATTTCCAGTCTGCTCTAGCCGGCCCTCTGCAATTGCCAGGTGGGTCAGCCTATAAAAGTATGATACCCTCTGCAAGAAATGCATCTTCCCATAGGCACTGCTTCCAGTGGATCACTGTCCCAGAGGAGTGGACATTTTAGGAAGAACTTCAGTCTAAGTGGTGTACTTTTAAAATAATGATTTGAACTAAATATTAATGCAATGGCAGGTGTTGTTCTAATTTGCTTCCCATGCTCCTCTGCTGCTGGTAACAACTTGTTCACTTGGCACCACCCCCCTAGATTAGAATGGGGCTGACATTACCAGCTGTAGAGGCCATTATATGAGGAGTCACGTAAACTTAATTAACAATGAAATGTTAGTTCTCCTTTCATTGCAATATCTGCCTTAAAATTCACAGGTACACCAGACATTTTCCTTTTACGGTCCTATCCTTTCCACACTATTTTAATACATTTTAATTGCTCACATAAAGAGATTCTGACCTTTGTGTTGGCTGAATTCACCCCCTTGAAGTTTGCGTCCAGTACAGTGTGTGCCTGTAGGATGGGAGCCTCACATTAATGGTTTCAGTCAAGGTTACTAAACCAGAAATGGAAGAGCGGCTGGTCAGAGTCTGTGCTGTTGGGGCGTAGACGGCATCGTGTTACTTGAATGTCTAACAAACAGAAGTGTCACAAGTTCATTCAGAGCCACACAGCACATGTCAGACCTCCATTTACAGATCTCTTCCTATTCCCATTAAAAGGAAACCCACTGAATAGTTTTCTTGTTCTCTCCTCACTCCAGTAAGCATATACATTGATATTATCTGTAGAAAGGGCGTCACATCTGCATGGTTGTATGACATAGTTGCACAGTTCATTTGGAATGAAAATGTCCATCAGATTCAACTCTTCCATGTATTTCCCAGCATTATCCAATAACTAGGGGGGGAAAGTAATATCCACCGATACAGACTTGGTTCACTCTTACATACGAGTGTGCGCATTGCGTTTATACGTACAAGCTTCTCTTTAACATGTTAAATACTTCACATATGTAAAGTATAGGACACCTATATACATATGCAAAGGACACCTATATGCATAGGACACATATATACATATGTACTAGACACCTATATGAATATGTACAGGACATCTATATACATATGTAAAGGACATCCATATGCATATGTATTGGACACCTATATGCATATGTAGAGGACACCTATATGCATATGTATAGGACACCAATACGCATATGTACAGGGCACCTATACACATATGTACAGGACACCTATATGCATATGTATAGGACACCTATATGCATATGTACAGGGCACCTATACGCATATATACAGGGCACCTATACGCATATGTAAGGACACCTATACTCTATGTTATAGGACACCAATACGCATATGTACAGGGAACCTATACGCATATGTATAGGACACCTATATGCATAGGACACCTATATGCATATGTACAGGACACCTATACGCATATATACAGGCACCTATACCGCATATGTTAGGACACCTATACTCATATGTAGCCGGCAGTATACGCATATGTACAGGACACCTATATGCATATGTATAGAACACCTATACGCATATGTACAGGGCACCTATACGCATATGTACAGGACACTTATATTCATATGAAACCTATATGCATATGTACAGGACACCTATATGCATATGTATAGGACACCTAACCATATGTCAGGGCACCTAACACGCACATGTACAGGGCACCATATGCATATGTATAGGACACCTATATGCATATGTACAGGCACCTAACGCATTGTATATGACACCTATAGCATATGGCAGGACCCCTAATGCATATGTTAGGACCCAATACGCATATGTACAGGAACCATACCATATGTACAGGACACCTATATGCATATGTATAGGACACCTATATGCATAGGACACCTATATGCATATGTACAGGACACCTAACGCATATGTACAGGGCACCTATACGCATATGTATAGGACACCTATACTCATATGTACAGGGCACATATAGGCATATGTACAGGACACCTGTATGCATATGTAAGCACCTATATGCATATGTTATAGAACACCTATACGCATATGTACAGGGGCCTTAACGCTATGTACGACACTTATATGCATAGGACACCTATATGCATATGTACAGACACCTATATGCATATGAACTGGACACATATATATAATATGTACAGGACACCTAATACACATGTAAAGGACCCCTATATAAATATGTACTGGACACTTATATGCATATGTACAGGATACCTTTTTACATATGTATGGACACCATACACATATGTACAAGGCACCTATACCACATGTACAGGGCACCTATATGCATATGTACAGGACACCTATATGAATGTGTACAGAACACCTATATGCATATGTACAGGAGACCTATATACATTTGTACAGGACACCTATATGCATATGTACAGGGCATCTATATGCATATGTACTGGACACCTATATACATATGAAGTGGACAACTATATATATATATATGTACAGGACACCTATATACACATGTAAAGGACCCCTATATAAATATGTACTGGACACTTATATGCATATGTACAGGATACCTTTTTATGCATAGGACACCTATATGCGTATTCAGGACATCTTTATACATATGTACAGGACACCTATATGCATTGTATAGACACCTATATACACATGTACAGGACACCTATATGAATATGTACAGGACACTTATATACATATGAACTGGACACCTATATACATATGTAAAGGACACCTATGTACATATGTAAAGGACACCTATACATATGTACTGGACACCTTATGCATATGTCCAGGACACCTATATGCATTGTACAGGACACCTATATGCTATGTACAGGACACCTATATGCATATAAACAGACTATGCTATGTACGGACACCTATATGCATATGTACTGGACACCTATATACATATGTACAGGACACATATATGTCATATGTCCAGGCATCTATATGCATAGGTACTGGACACCTATATACATATGTACTGGACACCTATATATATTGTACAGGACACCTATATAACACATGTAAGGGCACCTATATAAATTGTACTGGACCTTATATGCATATGTACGGATACCTTTTTACATATGCATAGGACACCTATATGCGTATGTACAGGACATCTTTATACATATGTACAGGACCCCTATATGCATATGTAAGGACACCTATATACACATATACAGGACACCATATGAATATGTACAGGACACTTAATACATATGTACAGGACACCTATATACATATGTACAGGACACCTGTTACATATGTACAGGACACCTATATACACCTATGATTCTGTATTTTTTTAAATGAAGATGCCCATTGGCCCTTACTAAAACACAGTGGTCTGAGAATTTGCCAACACTAGAGTATATTAGAATGGTAGGCAGTTCAATATGAATGAAAATATTATGACCTTATAAATAAATCCAAAACCCTCTGGAATAAAACATAAGTAACACCCACAATATGCTTAAGCTAAAACACCTTCCCCTTAGTCTAAAGTACACACATAACTTTCTTCGAATAATTACTGCAAAACAATTATTACACATGTGTATGAGCTTAAAGAGGTAGGTTCTTTCCTTTGCTTTCCCTATTCTAAAAAAAGACTCCCTGCTAACTGCTGTAATGCCCCTAAAATATAGTAAAGGGTTATCATATCCCCCTCCAAATGCTCTCTAGAGAAACAAACCCAATGCTAGTTTATTGCAATCATTTTATTGCATTCCTTTTACCAGTTTTATACATGACTTTGTGCCTACTCATTTTCTATGGACTGGTGCCCAAAACTACACAGCATTAAGGTTTACCCCACACCAAGGACCAAAAAATGGACAGAATTATTTAATAGAATGAAAGAGATTTTAATCCTGTTGCCTGTTGTGTGCTTGTCACATAAGGTGGGTACTCACTAAAGGGGCGGGGCAAGGCAGAGTCAGGGGAGGAACATATGTGATGTAAATTACATCACGTTAGAGGCGTGGCTAGGGCGTAACTGGCCCGTGTGACGTAATTTACGTCACATAGGAGGCGTGGGCAGAAGAAAGCAGCGTTCCGGATGCACTCTAAGGTAGGTTTGGTCGCAGGAGTTTGGGTGGTCGCGCGGGTGTGCGGAAGACCACCCCAAAATCAGGGAGACTCCCGCTACTCCCGGGAGGAAGTGGGATACCTGCATTACCAATCTGCAAGGCTCTGTCTCATCTTTGACTATGAGATTACACATAGTCATGATCGTTCTCCGTATAAATTATATATAAAGTATAGGGAGAAGTTTGTGACTGCAATACTCCCTAAAGTTTTCTTTATATAAACTTTATATACGAAGAAAGATCATGACTGTGTGTTCTCCATCTGACAAAGATGACAACCGAATCTTGTAGATTGGTACAGTGTGTACCCATTTTATAACTCAGAACTTATTGTACATTTAGGGCATTACCAGATGAGACAATAGGTAGAGGTTGTAAACCAATCAACTCCTTGTTGCAGAGACATTTAGTTTTGTGTTTTCGTGAAGTCTGTCAATTCTGTCCACCAAATATCTGTACAACAATTCTGTTCACCAAATAATTTCTGTAGAGCAAATTTGTTTACCAAAACTTTTGTAAAAAAAAAAAAAAAAAATTCTATCAATTTGGTCCACCAAATTATTTCTGTAGACCAAATCTGTAAATGTTGTGCATTTTGTACATTTGCTCAATTTTCTTCATTCAGTCAAAAGTTGAGTGAACTAGTAAAATGATACATTAATTAGTAACCTTCGAATGAACATTTAGAATTGCCACATTATCTTTCCCCCTGCTTACGGTGTATAATTTTTCCCTCTATTGTCTTTTTGCTTTTTTCACCATCTTACATTTGTCTACTAATTAAGGTAAAATACAGCAAATCTATATGTTCATTTGAAGGTTACTAATAAAAGTATCATTTTACTAGTTCACTGAACGTTTGACTGAATGTAAAAAATGGACCAAAATGTCAACAATTTACAAATTTGGTCTACAGAAATGACTTGGTGATCAGAATTGTTCTACAGAAATTATTTGATGAATAACCAGACAGACTTGTTCTACAGAAATTATTTGGTAAACCGAATTGCTTTACAGAATTATTTGGTGAACAGAATTGACAGACTTGTTCTACAGAAATTATTTGGTGAACATTATAAGATTGTTGTGTTGTATAAACATAGGGGCCAACCAAAACCAGAAGCGACATTACTTACCTTTGAGAGATCCCACAAGGCAGTGAATCCCTTTGAGAGATTTACTGCATTGTAGGATCCCTGTCAGGTAAGAAGTACCACTCTGCACCTCTGCCCTACAGGCTTTAAGTTCTGTATTACAAGGTGCGCAAAACTCAATGCTGATTATATTACATAGGCTGTGCTGCGTTATTTTCAATAATTTTTGAAATAGCACAGTCAATCCAAAATGTGTGTAAATTCAATGCAAACCCGATAATACATCAAGTAACATGGGTTTCCGCCAATTTTGCCTGTAAACATGCGATGTAACATTTCCCTAATAATTTACTTTGTGATATGCAGTAGATGATGCTGTAGTCGGTTTTGTTATTTAGCTGGATTTTACAAGGGAAAATGTAGACTCTAAAGTCAGGTATCCCACCAATCCCGGCAGTTGGGAAGACCACCCCAAACTCCTGTGACCGCAAGCACCTGTATTTTCCACCCCTTTATTTTTGCAACGCCCCCGAATTCCCTCTATCCACACCCTAATTCCTCCTCCACCCCACCCCAAATTACGTCATTTACACCATCCACGCCCCCCTCCTGCTCCCCCACTGTACATTAATCCTTGTACATTTGTTCACCAAAATAGATTTTGGTTAAATAATAACAACATTACCAGCTGACTTTTCCAATCTAAGTTTACTGTATAACAAACATCTGACTGTTAAAGGAATAGTTCACTGCAATAGTGAACTATCCCTTTTCACATTGATTGAAGCCAGGGAGGTTAAGGAGCTGTTGCCTTACCTCCTGTTCTTCAATCAATGTTTAATAGCCGAACGAACTTCTGAACTTCTGAACTTCTCCTTCACGCGATCCAGCGGGGCCGCTCTGACAGTTCCCGTCATACATGTTGTATGAGTTGTGCAATCTTTAAAAAAAAGATGTTTCACATAAAATATAAGAAAGCAAGTGAAACATCATTTCATTCAGCTCTGAGCAAGGCTGAGACCTCCTGTGCCAGACAGATTTGCGTGAAAAGCTAACACAGGCATTACCTTCATTTTTCCTTGCGATTCTGGAACACGGATGCATCCATCCGCAAAAAAATTGTGATCACAGTGCAGCACATGCCACCAACATGGACATGCACTGCTCTACGATTCTCAAGCACTAACGGATTGCAAGCACATCGTTAGCACGTGAGAAAACGTGGCACTGGCCTAGCCCTGTCAAGAAAATCTGAACTGAGTCTTTAGTTCTCCTTTAACTAGATAAGTGCCCATTTTGAAAATAGATCTAATGTATATGTTCTTTATGGAGAAGTATTTTATATTTGTGTGTTTGTTACAGTGCAGGTATCTAGTCTGCGATAGTGTTTGTACAGTCAATACTTTCAAGATGCACAAATAGACAAGGCTTTAAATAAAACATTACCGTAATTTATTTTAATTTCTCACCATAATGATACATTGCAATCTATTGCCATTTAAAATTTCCTTTCTCCTAATCAAGGCCTGGCCTACCTGATGCACCTCCCACCTTTATGACATTTATAAGGAACATGTATTTGACAATGGTAAGTATTACAGAGACGGTTCTAAATAAATCAAGACAAGCTGGAATGGATCGTAAAGGTTACTGCATCCTGATTGTATAGACTGCAAGCTCAGCACTGACCAAGCCTAGATTAAAGGGGCACCTACCTGATAACAGGTCTGTATGGTATGGAAAGGCTGGTAACATGCAGGGAAGATCATGCCCAGGGCAACTATATGACAGCTGTAGTTCCAGGAGAATCCAGAGGCTTCTGTGAAACACATAGCAGAGCACTGTAATGAGCAAATCTGAAAGGGACAGAGGAGGGCAGGCATGGATAGACCGCGTGTGCAAGGGAGACTGAGAGGAAGAAAATGATGTTGCTAATAAAGTCTGTATGACTGAGACGAGGATTTTCAGTATGAAGCTGCATGAATTGCAAGAGGATATGTGAAGTATAACAGTAGGAAGTGAGTGTATAGAACTGATTAAAGGGTTTGTGCCATGTTCCCAAGGGGGTTGGGGTAGTTGAGGAAAAATATATACTAAAAAGATATGGAGAATCTAAGGGTAAGTGACCACTGGGAAGTTAGATTAGTTTATTGTAATATGTGCACAATGATCAGAGATAGTGTACTCTAATATATCACAGTAAGAAGTACTCTAATATAGTGCACAATGATCGAGATAGTGTACTCTAATATAGTGCACAATGATCAGAGATAGTGTACTCTAATATAGTGCACAATGATCAGAGATATTGGTACTCTAATATAGTGCACAATGATCAGAGATAGTGTACTCTATATGTGCACAATGATCAGAGATATGTACTCTAATATAGTGCACATGACAGAGATAGTGTACTCTAATATAGTGCACAATGATCAGAGATAGTGTACTCTAATATAGTGCCCAATGATCAGAGATAGTGTACTCTAATATAGTGCACACATCAGCAGAGATAGTGTACTCTAATATAGTGCACAATATCAGAGATAGTGTACTCTAATATAGTGCACACATGATCAGAGATAGTGTACTCTAATATAGTGCCATGATCAGAGATAGTGACTCTATAGTGCACAATGATCAGAGATAGTGTACTCTAATAGTGCACAATGATCAGAGATAGTGTACTCTAATATATTGCACAACTGATCAGAGATAGTGTACTCTAATATAGTGCACAATGATCAAGATGAGTGTACTCTAATATAGTGCACAATGATCAGAGATAGTGTACTCTAATATAGTGCACAATGATCAGAGATAGTGTCTCTAATAGTGCATGATCAGAGATAGTGTACTCTAATATAGTGCACAATGATCAGAGATATGTACTCTAATATGTGCAATATCAGAGATAGTGTACTCTAATATAGTGCACAATGATCAGAGATAGTGTCTCTAATAGTGCACAATGATCAGAGATAGTGTACTCTAATATAGTGCACAATGATCAGAGATAGTGTACTCTAATATAGTGCACAATGATCAGAGATAGTGTACTCTAATATAGTGCACAATGAGATGTAGATCAGCATAGCTGATCTGGACATCCCTTGAACCCCTAACATAAAATATCATTTGTATTATAGGTGCAGATAGTGACTCCATACAGCTCCTTCTGTTTACATACCAATAGTTATCTAGTAGCAGAGCTGTGCAGATCATGAGCTCTACTCTCAGAGGCTCCCACATACATACAATGACATCGGCTGACCTTGCATATCGAGAATTTGCAGCCATGTGTTGGTGGAAGTACATGCATATGAACTAGAAAGGGAAAGTTAAAGTATAAACTTTTAATTTGGCTGAAAGACCACATTTTGGAAGGAATTTGTTGTTTGTGCTGCAGATTTTAAAACTCAATAATATCAATGAAAGGACATTGTTGTTTTTACTTACCCTTTAAATATATCACATGCATTAAACTTAAGGTAGGTTCAGTTGGTGTGTGTGTATTCAATCAGGTTGGGGATAAAATACTAACTTTTTTGATGATTGGTCAAAATGAGTTTTTTTTACTTAGTTACCCTTTAGGTATGGCTGCCATAGTTATGGATAGTAGATCAGTAGGTGTGTGTACCCGTGTCGGGTTGAGAGTTAAAAAAAAAACTTTTTTGATGATTGTCAAAATTAGTTTTTTTAACTTTAGTTACCGTTTAAGTATGGCTGCAAACGTAAGGAGGGGTAGGTCAGTAGCTGTGTATACCTGTATCACGTTGGAGGTAAAAAAACAAAGTTTTTTGATTATTGATCAAAATTTGCTTTTTGACTTTAGTTACCCTTTAAAGTATGGCTTCCACAGTAATGGATAGTAGATCAGTAGGTGTGTGTACCTGGTCTGGTTGAGGGGTATGTCTTTTTGTGTTTATAACCATAAACTATTTTTATTGAGGATAACTAAATTCGTTTTTTACTAGTTACCCTTTAAATATGCTTCCATGGGAACGGAAATTGGTCAGTAGGTGGGTGTACCTGGGTCTGTGAGGGGGGTTGGGGGTTCACCATTTGTATTTAAAAAAACTGTTTTGAAATATCCACATTTGAGGATTGTTACCATTATAGTCTAAGGGGGAAATTCACAGATAACGCCATAACGCATCTGCGGATTCCTTAGCTAGAAGATAGCACACTTCTCCATATGCCCTGCACATCGGTACCGAATTTCATGTCTCTAGCTAAAAATGATGTGGGAGGAGATGCTTGTGAAGGTTCTCATTCATCCAGGTCATGGTATATCTGTTGTATTCAATTAGATCAACTGGACTTGAATGTTAGTTCTTGAAGACGTTTCGCTAGTCATCCGACTGGCTTTCTCAATTCATTCTGAATTGAGAAAGCCATCGGATGACTAGCGAAACGTCTTCAAGAAGTTGATCTAATTGAATACAACAATTATGTGGGAGGAGATACGGTCCAAAAAGCAGATAAAGAAAACAGAAGAAGAAAAATAAGAAGAAATAGAAAGAACAGTAAGTGAGAAACAATGAGACACTATGGTCTCTTTAACTGAATGGTGAGAAATTTTTGTACTGTGATATAAATTATAATAAAATACAGGCACATAGGAGATCTGTTATCACAAAGAAGTGAACACAAGATGTGTCTATTGACGGAGTCATTGATATTGAGTTTTACATGGAAGGACAGAGCTTGATAACATTTTTCTTTTTTATCCCATGTTTGGGTGCCTGCTAAGTCTAAGCTTCATATTAGTAAAACAGTAGGTTACCGTTCTTATTCAATGGCAAACCCAACATATTTAAACCACTGAATCTCTTCTGAGTTTGTATCCTGCTATATGCTGCTTACTCTACGTGGTTAGTTAATACATAGCATTTGAGGAAGAATCCAGCCAAGTAGCATGTATAAACTAACCAGTAGGCCAGCAGCATGTATATCCACATTTGAAAAACAGTACCGTTTTATATCTAAATGGGCTCAGCATCGGATTGTACTTTTTTGTCTCTAAATCCTTCTAGGTCTGAGCAGCTAGACAGAGCAAGAGGATATCTGGGACCAAGAAGTTTCTATAAACTGAGGGAATATGTGCATTGCCAGTAGTTTCTGAAAGAAAAGGTATAGCAATTATCTCACATACCATGATTCTAATCATTTGTTTAGATAATAACCCCTCTTTAACTAATCATGAGTGTTTCCAGTTACCCTATCCACTCTGCATGGATTATGTGACAACTTAACAGGGCACCTATACGCATATGTATAGGACACCTATACTCATATGTATAGGACACCAATACGCATATGTACAGGGAACCTATACGCATATGTATAGGACACCTATATGCATAGGACACCTATAATGCATTTACAGGACACCTATACGCATATATACAGGCACCTATACCGCATATGTATAGGACACCTATACTCATATGTACAGGGCACGTATACGCATATGTACAGGACACCTATATGCATATGTATAGAACACCTATACGCATATGTACAGGGCACCTATACGCATATGTACAGGACACTTATATGCATAGGACACCTATATGCATATGTACAGGACACCTATATGCATATGTATAGGACACCTAACCATATGTACAGGGCACCTAACAACGCACATGTACAGGGCACCTATATGCATATGTATAGGACACCTATATGCATATGTACAGGCACCTAACGCATTGTATAGACCCTATAGCATATGGCAGGACCCCTATATGCATATGTTAGGACCAATACGCATATGTAGCAGGAACCATACCATATGTACAGGACACCTATATGCATATGTATAGGACACCTATATGCATAGGACACCTATATGCATATGTACAGGACACCTATACGCATATGTACAGGGCACCTATACGCATATGTATAGGACACCTATACTCATATGTACAGGGCACATATAGGCATATGTACAGGACACCTGTATGCATATGTACAGGACACCTATATGCATATGTTATAGAACACCTATACGCATATGTACAGGGGCACTTAACGCTATGTACGACACTTATATGCATAGGACACCTATATGCATATGTACAGACACCTATATGCATATGAACTGGACACATATATATAATATGTACAGGACACCTAATACACATGTAAAGGACCCCTATATAAATATGTACTGGACACTTATATGCATATGTACAGGATACCTTTTTACATATGTATGGACACCATACACATATGTACAAGGCACCTATACCACATGTACAGGCACTATATGCATATGTACAGGACACCTATATGAATGTGTAACAAACACTATATGCATATGTACAGGAGACCTATATCATTTGTACAGGACACCTATATGCATATGTACAGGGCATCTATATGCATATGTACTGGACACCTATATCATATGAAGTGGACAACTATATATATATATATGTACAGGACACCTATATACACATGTAAAGGACCCCTATATAAATATGTACTGGACACTTATATGCATATGTACAGGATACCTTTTCTATGCATAGGACACCTATATGCGTATCAGGACATCTTTATACATATGTACAGGACACCTATATGCATTGTATAGGACACCTATATACACATGTACAGGACAACCTATATGAATATGTACAGGACACTTATATACATATGAACTGGACACCTATATACATATGTAAAGGACACCTATGTACATATGTAAAGGACACCTATACATATGTACTGGACACCTATATGCATATGTCCAGGACACCTATATGCATTGTACAGGACACCTATATGCTATGTACAGGACACCTATATGCATATAAACAGCACTATGCTATGTACGGACACCTATATGCATATGTACTGGACACCTATATACATATGTACAGGACACCATTATGTCATATGTCAGGCATCTATATGCATAGTACTGGACACCTATATACATATGTACTGACACCTATATATATGTACAGGACACCTATATAACACATGTAAAGGGCACCTATATAAATATGTACTGGACCTTATATGCATATGTACGGATACCTTTTTACATATGCATAGGACACCTATATGCGTATGTACAGGACATCTTTATACTATGTACAGGACACCTATATGCATATGTAAGGACACCTATATACACATATACAGGACACCATATGAATATGTACAGGACACTTAATACATATGTACAGGACACCTATATACATATGTACAGGAACCTGTTACATATGTACAGGACACCTATATACACCTATGATTCTGTAATTTTTTAAATGAAGATGCCCATTGGCCCTTACTAAAACACAGTGGTCTGAGAATTTGCCAACACTAGAGTATATTAGAATGGTAGGCAGTTCAAATATGAATGAAAATATTATGACCTTATAAATAAATCCAAAACCCTCTGGAATAAACATAAGTAACACCCACAATATGCTTAAGCTAAAAACACCTTCCCCTTAGTCTAAAGTACACACATAACTTTCTTCGAATAATTACTGCAAAACAATTATTACACATGTGTATGAGCTTTAAAGAGGTAGGTTCTTTCCTTTGCTTTCCTATTCTAAAAAAAGACTCCCTGCTAACTGCTGTAATGCCCCTAAAATATAGTAAAGGGTTATCATATCCCCCTCCAAATGCTCTCTAGTAGAAACAAACCCAATGCTAGTTTATTGCAATCATTTTATTGCATTCCTTTTACCAGTTTTATACATGACTTTGTGCCTACTCATTTTCTATGGACTGGTGCCCAAAACTACACAGCATTAAGGTTTACCCCACACCAAGGACCAAAAAATGGACAGAATTATTTAATAGAATGAAAGAGATTTTAATCCTGTGCCTGTTGTGTGCTTGTCACATAAGGTGGGTACTCACTAAAGGGGCGGGGCAAGGCAGAGTCAGGGGAGGAACATATGTGATGTAAATTACATCACGTTAGAGGCGTGGCTAGGGCGTAACTGCCCGTGTGACGTAATTTACGTCACATAGGAGGCGTGGGCAGAAGAAAGCAGCGTTCCGGATGCACTCTAAGGTAGGTTTGGTCGCAGGAGTTTGGGTGGTCGCGCGGGTGTGCGGAAGACCACCCCAAAATCAGGGAGACTCCCGCTACTCCCGGGAGGAAGTGGGATACCTGCATTACCAACTGCAAGGCTCTGTCTCATCTTTGACTATGAGATTACACATAGTCATGATCGTTCTCCGTATAAATTATATATAAAGTATAGGGAGAAGTTTGTGACTGCCATACTCCCTAAAGTTTTCTTTATATAAACTTTATATACGAAGAAAGATCATGACTGTGTGTTCTCCATCTGACAAAGATGACAACGAATCTTGTAGATTGGTACAGTGTGTACCCATTTTATAACTCAGAACTTATTGTACATTTAGGGCATTACCAGATGAGACAATAGGTAGAGGGTTGTAAACCAATCAACTCCTTGTTGCAGAGACATTTAGTTTTTGTTTTCGTGAAGTCTGTCAATTCTGTCCACCAAATATCTGTACAACAATTCTGTTCACCAAATAATTTCTGTAGAGCAAATTTGTTTACCAAAACTTTTGTAAAAAAAAAAAAAAAAAATTCTATCAATTTGGTCCACCAAATTATTTCTGTAGACCAAATCTGTAAATGTTGTGCATTTTGTACATTTGCTCAATTTTCTTCATTCAGTCAAAAGTTGAGTGAACTAGTAAAATGATACATTAATTAGTAACCTTCGAATGAACATTTAGAATTGCCACATTATCTTTCCCCCTGCTTACGGTGTATAATTTTTCCCTCTATTGTCTTTTTGCTTTTTTCACCATCTTACATTTGTCTACTAATTAAGGTAAAATACAGCAAATCTATATGTTCATTTGAAGGTTACTAATAAAAGTATCATTTTACTAGTTCACTGAACGTTTGACTGAATGTAAAAAATGGACCAAAATGTCAAAATTTACAAATTTGGTCTACAGAAATGACTTGGTGATCAGAATTGTTCTACAGAAATTATTTGATGAATAACCAGACAGACTTGTTCTACAGAAATTATTTGGTAAACCGAATTGCTTTACAGAAATTATTTGGTGAACAGAATTGACAGACTTGTTCTACAGAAATTATTTGGTGAACATTATAAGATTGTTGTGTTGTATAAACATAGGGGCCAACCAAAACCAGAAGCGACATTACTTACCTTTGAGAGATCCCACAAGGCAGTGAATCCCTTTGAGAGATTTACTGCATTGTAGGATCCCTGTCAGGTAAGAAGTACCACTCTGCACCTCTGCCCTACAGGCTTTAAGTTCTGTATTACAAGGTAGCGCAAAACTCAATGCTGATTATATTACATAGGCTGTGCTGCGTTATTTTCAATAATTTTTGAAATAGCACAGTCAATCCAAATGTGTGTAAATTCAATCAAACCCGATAATACATCAAGTAACATGGGTTTCCGCCAATTTTGCCTGTAAACATGCGATGTAACATTTCCCTAATAATTTACTTTGTGATATGCAGTAGATGATGCTGTAGTCGGTTTGTTATTTAGCTGGATTTTACAAGGGAAAATGTAGACTCTAAAGTCAGGTATCCCACCAATCCCGGCAGTTGGGAAGACCACCCCAAACTCCTGTGACCGCAAGCACCTGTATTTTCCACCCCTTTATTTTTGCAACGCCCCCGAATTCCCTCTATCCACACCCTAATTCCTCCTCCACCCCACCCCAAATTACGTCATTTACACCATCCACGCCCCCCTCCTGCTCCCCCACTGTACATTAATCCTTGTACATTTGTTCACCAAAATAGATTTTGGTTAAATAATAACAACATTACCAGCTGACTTTTCCAATCTAAGTTTACTGTATAACAAACATTCTGACTGTTAAAGGAATAGTTCACTGCAATAGTGAACTATCCCTTTTCACATTGATTGAAGCCAGGGAGGTTAAGGAGCTGTGCCTTACCTCCTGTTCTTCAATCAATGTTTAATAGCCGAACGAACTTCTGAACTTCTGAACTTCTCCTTCACGCGATCCAGCGGGGCCGCTCTGACAGTTCCCGTCATACATGTTGTATGAGTTGTGCAATCTTTAAAAAAAAGATGTTTCACATAAAATATAAGAAAGCAAGTGAAACATCATTTCATTCAGCTCTGAGCAAGGCTGAGACCTCCTGTGCCAGACAGATTTGCGTGAAAAGCTAACACAGGCATTACCTTCATTTTTCCTTGCGATTCTGGAACACGGATGCATCCGATCCGCAAAAAAATTGTGATCACAGTGCAGCACATGCCACCAACATGGACATGCACTGCTCTACGATTCTCAAGCACTAACGGATTGCAAGCACATCTTAGCACGTGAGAAACGTGGCACTGGCCTAGCCCTGTCAAGAAAATCTGAACTGAGTCTTTAGTTCTCCTTTAACTAGATAAGTGCCCATTTTGAAAATAGATCTAATGTATATGTTCTTTATGGAGAAGTATTTTATATTTGTGTGTTTGTTACAGTGCAGGTATCTAGTCTGCGATAGTGTTTGTACAGTCAATACTTTCAAGATGCACAAATAGACAAGGCTTTAAATAAAACATTACCGTAATTTTATTTTAATTTCTCACCATAATGATACATTGCAATCTATTGCCATTTAAAATTTCCTTTCTCCTAATCAAGGCCTGGCCTACCTGATGCACCTCCCACCTTTATGACATTTATAAGGAACATGTATTTGACAATGGTAAGTATTACAGAGACGGTTCTAAATAAATCAAGACAAGCGGAATGGATCGTAAAGGTTACTGCATCCTGATTGTATAGACTGCAAGCTCAGCACTGACCAAGCCTAGATTAAAGGGGCACCTACCTGATAACAGAGTCTGTATGGTATGGAAAGGCTGGTAACATGCAGGGAAGATCATGCCCAGGGCAACTATTGACAGCTGTAGTCCAGGAGAATCCAGAGGCTTCTGTGAAACACATAGCAGAGCACTGTAATGAGCAAATGCTGAAAGGGACAGAGGAGGGCAGGCATGGATAGACCGCGTGTGCAAGGGAGACTGAGAGGAAGAAAATGATGTTGCTAATAAAGTCTGTATGACTGAGAGAGGATTTTCAGTATGAAGCTGCATGAATTGCAAGAGGATATGTGAAGTATAACAGTAGGAAGTGAGTGTATAGAACTGATTAAAGGGTTTGTGCCATGTTACCCAAGGGGGTTGGGGTATTGAGGAAAAATATATATAAAAAGATATGGCAGAATCTAAGGGTTAAGTGACCACTGGGAAGTTAGATTAGTTTATTGTAATATGTGCACAATGATCAGAGATAGTGTACTCTAATATATCACAAGTAAGAAGTACTTATATAGTGCACAATGATCGAGATAGTGTACTCTAATATAGTGCACAATGATCAGAGATAGTGTACTCTAATATAGTGCACAATGATCAGAGATAGTGTACTCTAATATAGTGCACAATGATCAGAGATAGTGTACTCTATATGTGCACAATGATCAGAGATATGTACTCTAATATAGTGCACATGACAGAGATAGTGTACTCTAATATAGTGCACAATGATCAGAGATAGTGTACTCTAATATAGTGCCCAATGATCAGAGATAGTGTACTCTAATATAGTGCACACATCATGCAGAGATAGTGTACTCTAATATAGTGCACAATATCAGAGATAGTGTACTCTAATATAGTGCACACATGATCAGAGATAGTGTACTCTAATATAGTGCCATGATCAGAGATAGTGACTCTATAGTGCACAATGATCAGAGATAGTGTACTCTAATAGTGCACAATGATCAGAGATAGTGTACCTCTAATATATTGCACATGATCAGAGATAGTGTACTCTAATATAGTGCACAATGATCAGAGATGAGTGTACTCTAATATAGTGCACAATGATCAGAGATAGTGTACTCTAATAGTGCACAATGATCAGAGATAGTGTACTCTATATAGTGCCATGATCAGAGATAGTGTACTCTAATATAGTGCACAATGATCAGAGATAGTGTACTCTAATATGTGCCAATATCAGAGATAGTGTACTCTAATATAGTGCACAATGATCAGAGATAGTGTACTCTAATATAGTGCACAATGATCAGAGATAGTGTACTCTAATATAGTGCACAATGATCAGAGATAGTGTACTCTAATATAGTGCACAATGATCAGAGATAGTGTACTCTAATATAGTGCACAATGAGATGTAGATCAGCAGTAGCTGATCTGGACATCCCTTGAACCCTCCTAACATAAAATATTCATTTTGTATTATAGGTGCAGATAGTGACTCCATACAGCTCCTTCTGTTTACATACCAATAGTTATCTAGTAGCAGAGCTGTGCAGATCATGAGCTCTACTCTCAGAGGCTCCCACATACATACAATGACATCGGCTGACCTTGCATATCGAGAATTTGCAGCCATGTGTTGGTGGAAGTACATGCAATATGAACTAGAAAGGGAAAGTTTAAGTATAAACTTTTAATTTGGCTTGAAAGACCACATTTTGGAAGGGAATTTGTGTGTTTGTGCTGCAGATTTTAAAACTCAATAATTCAATGAAAGGACATTGTTGTTTTTACTTACCCTTTAAATATATCACATGCATTAAACTTAAGGTAGGTCAGTTGGTGTGTGTGTATTCATATCAGGTTGGGGGATAAAATACTAACTTTTTTGATGATTGGTCAAAATGAGTTTTTTTTACTTTAGTTACCCTTTAGGTATGGCTGCCATAGTTATGGATAAGTAGATCAGTAGGTGTGTGTACCCGTGTCGGGTTGAGAGTTAAAAAAAAAACTTTTTGATGATTGTCAAAATTAGTTTTTTTAACTTTAGTTACCGTTTAAGTATGGCTGCAAACGTAAGGAGGGGTAGGTCAGTAGCTGTGTATACCTGTATCACGTTGGAGGTAAAAAAACAAAGTTTTTGATTATTGATCAAAATTTGCTTTTTGACTTTAGTTACCCTTTAAAGTATGGCTTCCACAGTAATGGATAGTAGATCAGTAGGTGTGTGTACCTGGTCTGGTTGAGGGGTATGTCTTTTTGTGTTTATAACCATAAACTATTTTTATTGAGGATAAATCTAAATTCGTTTTTTACTAGTTACCCTTTAAATATGCTTCCATGGGAACGGAAAGGTAGGTCAGTAGGTGGGTGTACCTGGGTCTGTGAGGGGGGTTGGGGGTATCACCATTTGTATTTAAAAAAAACTGTTTTGAAATATCCACATTTGAGGATTGTTACCATTATAGTCTAAGGGGGAAATTCACAGATAACGCCATAACGCATCTGCGGATTCCTTAGCTAGAAGATAGCACACTTCTCCTATATGCCCTGCACATCGGTACCGAATTTCATGTCTCTAGCTAAAAACTGTGGGAGGAGATGCTTGTGAAGGTTCTCATTCATCCAGGTCATGGTATATCTGTTGTATTCAATTAGATCAACTGGACTTGAAATGTAGTTCTTGAAGACGTTTCGCTAGTCATCCGACTGGCTTTCTCAATTCATTCTGAATTGAGAAAGCCATCGGATGACTAGCGAAACGTCTTCAAGAAGTTGATCTAATGAATACAACAGATATGTGGGAGGAGATACGGTCCAAAAAAGCAGATAAAGAAAACAGAAGAAGAAAAATAAGAAGAAATAGAAAGAACAGTAATGTGAGAAACAATGAGACACTATGGTCTCTTTAACTGAATGGTGAGAAATTTTTGTACTGTGATATAAATTATAATAAAATACAGGCACATAGGAGATCTGTTATCACAAAGAAGTGAACACAAGATGTGTCTATTGACGGAGTCATTGATATTGAGTTTTACATGGAAGGACAGAGCTTGATAACATTTTTCTTTTTTATCCCATGTTTGGGTGCCTGCTAAGTCTAAGCTTCATATTAGTAAAACAGTAGGTTACCGTTACTTATTCAATGGCAAACCCAACATATTTAAACCACTGAATCTCTTCTGAGTTGTATCCTGCTATATGCTGCTTACTCTACGTGGTTAGTTAATACATAGCATTTGAGGAAGAATCCAGCCAAGTAGCATGTATAAACTAACCAGTAGGCCAGCAGCATGTATATCCACATTTTGAAAAACAGTACCGTTTTATATCTAAATGGGCTCAGCATCGGATTGTACTTTTTTGTCTCTAAATCCTTCTAGGTCTGAGCAGCTAGACAGAGCAAGAGGATATCTGGGACCAAGAAGTTTCTATAAACTGAGGGAATATGTGCATTGCCAGTAGTTTCTGAAAGAAAAGGTATAGCAATTATCTCACATACCATGATTCTAATCATTTGTTTAGATAATAACCCCTCTTTAACTAATCATAGTGTTTCCAGTTACCCTATCCACTCTGCATGGATTATGTGACAACTTATATTTATAAAGTGTCCTGTACATACCGCTATAGGTGTCCTATGCATATGTAAAAAGGTATCCTGTACTATGCATATAATGTTCCAGTACATATTTATATAGGTGCCCTTTACATGTGTTATAGGTGCCTGTACATATATAATAGGTGTCCAGTACATATGATATAGGTGTCCAGTACTTGCATATAGATGCCCGTACTATGCATATAGGTGTCCTGTACATATGTATATAGGTGTCCAGTACATATGCAATAGAGGTGTCCAGTACATATGCATATAGGTGTCCCTTTATCTGCATATGGTGTCCTGTACATATGCATATATGTGTCCTGTACATATGCATATAGGTGTCCTGTACATATGCTATAGTGTCCAGTACATATGTATAAGGTGTCCTTTACATATGTACATAGGTGTCCTTTACATATGTATATAGGTGTCCAGTTCATATGTATATAAGTGTCCTGTACATATTCATATAGGTGTCCTGTACATGTTGTATATAGGTGTCCTATACATATGCTATAGGTGTCCTGTACATATGTATAAAGATGTCCTGTACATACGCTATAAGGGTCCTATGCTATGTAAAAAGGTATCCTGTACATATGCATATAATTGTCCAGTCATATTTATATAGGGGTCCTTTACATGTGTAATAGGTGTCCTGTACATATATATATATATAGTTGTCCACTTCATATGTATATAGGTGTCCAGTACATATGCATATAGATGCCCTGTACAATGCATATAGGTGTCCTGTACAAATGTGATAGGTCCTCCTGTACATATGCATATAGGTTTTCTGTACACATCATATAGGTGTCCTGTACATATGCATATAGGTGCCCTGTCATGTGCGTATAGGTGCCTTGTACATATGTGTATAGGTGTCCTATACATATGTAAAAGTATCCTGTACATATGCATATGTGTCCAGTACATATTATATAGGGGTCCTTTACATGTGTATTGTTGTCCTGTACATATATATATATAGTTGTCCAGTTCATATGCATATAGGTGTCCTGTACATATGCATATAGGTGTCCTATGCATATAAGTGTCCTGTACATATGCGTATAGGCGCCCTGTACATATGCGTATAGGTGTTCTATACATATGCATATAGGTGTCCTGTACATATGCATACAGGTGTCCTGTACATATGCGTATATGTGCCCTGTACATATGAGTATAGTGTTCCTATACATATGCGTATAGGTGCCCTGTACATATGCGTATAGGTGTCCTGTACATATGCTATAGGTGTCCTATGCATATAGGTGTCCTATACATATGCATATAGGTGTCCTGTCCATATGCTATAGGTTCCTGTACATATGCGTATTGGTGTCCTATACATATGCATATAGGGGTCCTGCACATATGCATATAGGTGTCCTATACATATGCGTATAGGTGCCCTGTACATATGCATATAGGTGTCCTATACATATGCATATAGGTGCCCTGTACATGTGCGTTTAGGTGCCCTGTACATATGTGTATAGGTGTCCTATACATATGCATATAGGTGTCCTGTACATATGCATATAGGTGTCCTATGCATATAAGTGTCCTGTACATATGCGTATAGGTGCCCTGTACATATGCGTATAGGTGTTCTATACATATGCATATAGGTGTCCTGTACATATGCGTATACGTGCCCTGTACATATGAGTATAGGTGTCCTATACATATGCGTATAGGTGCCCTGTATATATGCGTATAGGTGTCCTGTACATATGCATATAGGTGTCCTATGCATATAGGTGTCCTATACATATGCGTATAGGTTCCCTGTACATATGCGTATTGGTGTCCTATACATATGAGTATAGGTGTCCTATACATATGCGTATAGGTGCCCTGTATATATGCGTATAGGTGTCCTGTACATATGCATATAGGTTGTCCTATGCATATAGGTGTCCTATACATATGCGTATAGGTGCCCTGTACATATGCATATAGGTGTCCTATACATATGCATATAGGTGTCCTGTACATATGTGTATAGGTGCCCTGTACATATGCGTATTGGTGTCCTATACATATGCATATAGGTGTCCTCTACATATGCATATAGGTGTCCAATACATATGCATATGGATGTCCTTTACATATGTATATAGATGTCCTGTACATATTCATATAGGTGTCTAGTACATATGTATATATGTGTCCTATGCATATAGGTGTCCTTTGCATTGTATATAGGTGTCCTATACTTTTACTATGTGAAGTATTTAACATGTTAAGAGAAGCTTTACGTATAAACGCAATGCGCACCCTCGTATGTAAGAGTGAACAAGTCTGTATCGGTGGATATTACTTCCCCCCCTAGTATTGGATATGCTGGGAAATACATGGAAGATTGAATCTGATGGACATTTTCATTCCAAATGAACTGTGCACCTATGTCATACAACCATGCAGATGTACGCCCTTTCTACAGATAATATCAATGTATATGCTTACTGAGTAGGAAAACAAGAAAACTATTCAGTGGGTTTCCTTTTAATGGGAATAGGAAGAGATCTGTAAATGGAGGTCTGACATGTGCTGTGTGGCTCTGAATGAACTTGTGACACTTCGTTTGTTAGACATTCAAGTAACACGATGCCGTCTACGCCCCAACAGCACAGACTCTGACCAGCCGCTCTTCCATTTCTGGTTTAGTAACCTTGACTGAAACCATTAATGTGAGGCTCCCATCCTACAGGCACACACTGTACTGGACGCAAACTTCAAGGGGGTGAATTCAGCCAACACAAAGGTCAGAATCTCTTTATGTGAGCAATTAAATGTATTAAAATAGTGTGGAAGGAAGGACCGTAAGGAAAATGTCTGGTGTACCTGTGAATTTTAAGGCAGATTGCAATGAAAGGAGAACTAACATTTCATTGTTAATTAAGTTTACGTGACTCCTCATATAATGGCCTCTACAGCTGGTAATGTCAGCCCCATTCTAATCTAGGGGGGTGGTGCCAAGTGAACGTTGTTTACCAGCAGCAGAGGAGCATGGGAAGCAAATTAGAACAACACCTGCCATTGCATTAATATTTAGTTCAAATCATTATTTTAAAAGTACACCACTTAGACTGAAGTTCTTCCTAAAATGTCCCCTCCTCTGGGACAGTGATCCACTGGAAGCAGTGCCTATGGGAAGATGCATTTCTTCGCAGAGGTATCATACTTTATAGGCTGACCCACCTGGCAATTGCAGAGGGCCGCTAGAGCAAACTGGAAATCAGCAATTTTGGGGTAAGTGTCCTTTTTCATCTGCTGAAATTCCAGTTTTCCGTAGCACTTTTGTTCCACTTTAATGTTGGTGGTAGCATGGGACTATTGTGCTTAAATGCAATTGTTTATATATATATAAAAATCTGCATAAAAGCCTATCCTTTGGTAAGGGTAATGAACTACTATATGGTTTGCTTTCTTTAGCTATTAGTCTATTTCATATATTTTTGGTAATGCACTGAAAATACCAACAGGATTATTCAATAAAAGTTCTTATCTTTAAAATGGTGCTAATTTTGCCCTAACCATCAGATCTTATTTAACATTTGAAAGCTAACATCTCATTGGTTGGGGCAAAATAAGCACCATTTTAAATGATAGAACTTTTATTGAATAATCCTTTATTTGGAGCTTCCCATCTCTACGTGACTTTAAGTACCCTCTAAATTCCAAATCTATCCATGCTCTGCTTTTTGCTTTCATTAAAGAGCTAATGGGTTTATTATGACTGGCAGCTCTCGCTTCTCACAACATGGAAGAAAAATATTCCCACAATATTGTTACCAGTGAGAAGGTCGATTCTGAGCTTACCTTCTAACTATACTGATTTGTAACAATTTATCCTTGTAAAATGTTTTTTGTGCAAGAACATTCCTTTAACTTGTACAGCGATTTGGATTTGCATGTTTCTTCAATGTTATTGTTGTTTATTCAGTCTCCTTTTATCATGTTTTATTTGGATTAAATATATGTCAATTTAACTGTTTTATAGGTTTTTCCACAGCTGACATGTGACATCATTACCAAATGGAAGTTAAGGATTGAAATACATTTAGAAAAATGGATCCTATAACCGTTAAATCTTCCACACAATCAGCAACCAAAGGGGCTTTGCTTGAGTTTCCTCTCAAGTTAATTGGCTCTTTAACTGTAATACATTAACAACTCTGCCAATGCTGCCATGGGTGGCAGCTGAAATAAAGAGAAGAGTCTACAGGTTCCAAAGCATTCAGAAATGTCCGCCAGATCCAATTATACGTATCTTCCACTAGTACATTTGTGAGCCGGTCGTAGGCAAAACGCAGCATGGGATCCTTTAATTTGTTCCACCATTTTGAATGTAAGCCACAGTTTGCCAGAAGTTGATTCATAACAGCCAGGACCCCAGTTATTTGCTTGTTTCTTAAGAGAGCTGACCCCCACAGGTCACAAAGCACATGTTATGTTTTTCAATCTTCTGATCATTTCAAGGTTTGTATATCTCTGTAATGTAGAAATCTAATGGCATAGCTAATGGCCAAGCTACATTGTGAAAACTGCCATGCTATAGTATTATTCATGTATATGGATATCCTGATGTCCACCCTTAAAACAAAAAACTGGCCCACAAACACCAACTGCTATCAGTTTTTACCAGTTTATTACATGCATTTGTAACCAGATATTGAATGATAGGTTTCATTTCTGGCCTCCACCCTCTGCACAAAGAGATTTTTTATATGCTTGAGCATGTGCAGAGGGGGCAGCAGGTTGCCAAGTGTCACACGCCTTGATTGACTGCATAGGAGGGAGCAGCTTACTCTGCCAGAATGGGATAATTATTATCCTTAATATCTGGTTAGTATGCTGTAATTAGTGCAAAATGTATCAATTAGGGGTTGGGGGCAGGTAACTGACATTAACCACTTTTTTGTTTTAAGGGTGAACATGCCTTTTAATAATAACAATATATAAGTCCAATATTTGAGAAAGTGGGGGATCCAAACAATAGTTAGACTTTGTTAGGCCAATAATTATGAATGCATTGCAAAACCTAACAAATGAATATGTTTTATCTTCGATATTTGACCTTTAGTTATCTTTAAAGTAAGCTTTTCAATTTTTGTAATTTAGTTAAATCTTTAAACCTTCAAATATCAAACCATCCTAAGCTGACATGAAAGAGTACTGCTGTTTATGTTTTGAGAATGAAAGATCCTACCACGTTCCTTTATAGAAAAGTGCGTGTTTGCTTGGTGTGGCAATAAAAGGGCATGTCCACCCCCAAAACTACAATTTAAACCCACTACTGGCCCCCTGTGTAGTGTAATAAATCCTTACCTTACATCCCGCTCCAAATGGTTGCCCTGGAATGTCCCTCAAAAAAAGTGACCACCAGGAGCCTGGCAGAGTCCATATAGGATCTGCCCTCTGTCTCTCCTCGGGAGAATTATGCCATGCACACTGCAGCCCTCCCCCTCACTCTCCCTTCGTTTTTTCCTCTCTCCCTCCCCTTATCTCCAATCCCCTTTGCTGTAGTGTAAAGCTCCATCCCCCACCCCCAAATGCTATAGTTATTTGAATCAAAACCTCCCCAATCATTACACTGGCTGTTTCCCCCCGATGTTCAGTACAGCCAGAAGCCACGTCCTTGATTGTCTGACGCTCAGCCAATCACGAACGGTGACTGCCAGTCCCCTGCTTGCAGTTTCATGCAAGCAGAAGGCCGGACTGAACGTCGGGGAAAGAGGCATGTAAGTAGAGTTTTGCTTAAAATAAGTATAGTTTTTGGGGGTGGGAGAGAGCCCTACACTACAGAACATTTTCAAAAAACGGGTAAACATGCCCTTTAAAAGAAAATAAAGTGAAAACATGCCTTCTCATATAAATGTATAAAGAACTAGAAAGGGAAAGTTTAACATAAACTTTGAATTTGGCTTGAAAGCTGAATTTTGGCTGCATATTTTAAAACTCAATAATGGCAATGATGAGGACATTGTTGTTTTTTACTTCCCCTTACCCTTTACTTACCCTTTAAATATGGTTGACACATGAATAATGGTACCTCAGTTGGTGTGTGTACCTGTGTCAGGTTGGGAGGTTAAAAAAAACACGTTATTGATGATGGGTCAAATTAGTTTATTTGGCTTTACTTACCCTTGAGTATGGCTGCCACGTAATGGAGTCAGTAGATCATTAGATGTGTGTACCTGTGTCAGGTTGGGGGTTAAAAAAAAAACTTTGTTGATGATTAGTCAAAAAAGAAATGTTTGACTTTAGTTACCCTTTAAATATGGCTGCCATGAAAATGCAGGGTATGTCAGTATGCGTGTGTACCTGGATCAGTTGGAAGTTAAAAAACTACTTTTTGATTATTTTAGTTACCCTTTAAGTATGGCTGCCACATTAATGGATAAGTAGATCAGTAGGCTGTTTACCTGTGTCGGGTTGGGGGTTAAAAAAACAAACTTTTTTGATGATTGGTCAAAATTAGTTTTTTGACTTTAGTTAACCTTTAAATATGACTGCCACGGAGCAGGGTGGTCAGTAGGTGTCTGTACCGGGGTCTGGTTGAGGGGGTATGTCTTTTTTGTGTTTACAACCATAAAAATTGCTTTATTGAGGATAAATCAAAACTAGTTTTTTTGACTTTAGTTACCCTTTAAGTAAGGCTGCCACAGGAATGGAAGGGTAGGTCAGTAGGTGTATGTACCCATGTGAGGTTGGGGTAAGTCTTTTTTTTTGTTAACAACCATAAAACTCACTTTTATTGAGGATATATCAAAATTTGTTTTTTTTTTAACTTTATTTACCCTTAAAATGTCTGCCACAGGAATCAAAGGGTAGTCAGTGGGTGTTATACCCATGTGAGGTTGGGGTATGTTTTTTTCCATGTATGACCATATACTAACTTTTATTATGATTGATCAAAATTCGTTTTTTGACTATAGTTCCCTTTAAGTTGGCTTCCATGGGAATGGAAAGGTAGGTCAGTAGGTGGGTGTAGCTCAAAAACTGTGGGAGGAGATACAGTTCAAATAAGTAAGAAAAAAAGAAGAGAAATAGAAAGACACAGTAATTTGGCTCTTCAGCCAAATTAATTAATTACTATTGCACTGCAATTTCCTGCCCATAATAGTCAAACTACCATCTAGCTTATGCAGATCTGTATACAACTTACTTTATCTTAAAGGAGAACTAAACCCTTTTTTTATACTCCAGAATCTGAAAACAACCCCCCTAAAACACCCAATAAACTATAAAATGCCACTTTAGTAAACTGTGTTAAAGTAAATCAAAGCCTGTTAGAACTGGATGAAGTATCTGTGTGTATGTGCAGTGCAGACCCACCTCCTGACCTCAGTCACATGCTTCCTTGCTTTATCTGTCCTGTAAAAGGATTGGCTAGAGATTATTAATGGGTGTGACCAACTGTAACAAGTTTGTGCCATAGCTAAGGACTGAGCATGAGCAGAACAAATGTCGTTGACCAACTGTGTGATACTAGAATGCAGAGAAGTAAAGCACAAACCATATATTATTTAGGTATTTCCCCAGTGCCCATATCAAAATGAGAGATAAGACAAGATTACTGGTTTTTATATCAAGGTGTTCTGCCTTCTGGTTAAGTGTTGTTCGTGGCTTTAGTTGCCCTTTAATGTTCTTATATAAACAGATACCTACCGTATTATGGAAAGACATTGTTTACTGTAAAACAGACTTGCAGGTTAGTCCTTCTCAAATGGTTTCCGCCTACTCTCCGAGCTTTCTGGTCTTTTTAAAGCTTGCTCACGCTAATTGGAAGCAGCTAGAGTAATAGCATTCAGTCATTAGCTGTGTTTTCAATATCCAAGCTGACAGTTGCTAACTGGAAGAATAAGGTAACAGGACATTGTGCAGCATTTTTCATTTTAGGGCTGTTCTGTGCAAGGTTCCTTTATCATAGCTATACATGACACTTCCTGCATTTAGTTTGTGTTTAAAGGACATTATATTCACTTTCCACTGTTCTACACCCCATAGTACTCAGTACCACAGTCCTTTTTTTTTTTAAACTGAATTTTATTTGCAAACCCAACGAGTTACACGCTGTTTATACAGCATTGTACAATATACTTATATCAAACAATAGAATGGTACTCGTCTTGTTACTTTTGCATATTGCATATACAGTTACATGGGTAAATTTATGCCTTTTTTGGGGGGGGAAGAGGGAAGGGTAACTTGGAACAAAGGGAATAAATAACTTCCAGTCACTTAGAGCATAGTGCATTGCTATATGTTTATTTGATACACATTCTGGTACATTTGTCGTACTACATATTAAATTGGGTACATAGTGCATAGTTATCATAATGCTATTCCACACACATTTCTTGGTTGGTCTAGAAAAGAACCCACAATGGTTGATCCTGGACCAGATTTTATCAAATTTTTTGGACAGCCTCTATTTAGATAAATTAATCTCAGGTTTGGAAGCATATTCACATTTTTTTCCAGACATCAACCTTGGGGATGGTGGGGCCATCCATAGCAGAATTATCGTCCTTCTAGCATAGATAAGGATTCCTGGAGGAAGTAGCTGCGACTTATCCCAAATGTCTATCTCGGGGACCCCTAGGACACAGAGCTTGGGCTCCAAGGGAACGTTTCTGCCCAGTATCTCTGTCAATAATGCTGTGACTTTGCCCCAAAACCTCAAATACGTAGGCAACTCCAAAGCATGTGCCAAAGTCTGCGGGCTATATTGGCATTTTGGGCATGCAGAGGAGTAGGAGGGGGAATACGGACATTCGTACCGGGGATAAATATGATTGGTGGACAATATAAAACTGCATTAACTTATTGGGCGCTGAGGGTGATGTGCTGTGATGTGCGATTCAGCTATGTCTTCCATTCCAGGGTTGTCGCACAGGGTATTGTTGCCTCCATTTATTTATTAATTTGTCTACCTCTACTTGTCTACTAGCTCCCAGTAGACAGTTGTATAGTCTGGAAATTAGTTGTTTCTCACCTCATTTGATTTAAGTATTTGATGACAGGATGCGTCGATGGGGAGTGAGGTGCTTTGGAATTCGGAATTATCAGTATTGCAGTTGGAGGTACCTGAATAATGATGTGTGGGGGAGACGGAATCTTCTTGCATACCAAGCAATGGAATTAGTTTATGGTTTTCAGTAATTTGGCTGAAATATAATGTTTCTTTCTCCTTCCAAACCTTGAGGCTGCAAAGATGCTAGGTGTGGAAATGCTGGGTTGTGCCACATGTGGTTTCTTCAGGAATGCCTGTATATTGTAATATCTTGTTAGTTTGTTTCCAGATATGTAGTTGTTGTGCATGTAGGGATGTTGCACTTGTGCTATGGTGGGCACTCAGAAACGCTATTGGGGTAGTAGAAAAATATGAATGCAACATTTTCTCCATATCTCCGTGGATATGTGTCAAAGGTACCAGATCGGTAATGTGGGGCAGTAGCCATGCTCTGAAGTATTTTAATTGGCCCGCTATATATATAATATTAAAGTCTGCATCGCCAACCCAGCTTCAGCCTTGGGTCTCTGTAGTATCTTGAGCCTGACCCTGTTGCGCCCTGAACCCCAAATGAAGGACAGTAGTGTGCTTTGTAATGCTGTAAAGAAGGAGTCTGGGATTATGGTCATGGAATGCTGTAGGGTGTATAGGATGTTGGGGAGAAGGATAATTTTAATCAGTGGATTCTGCCCAATTAGGTTGATGGGTAGTTTTTTCCAAATTTGTGTTTTTGTTTTGGCCAGTTCTAATATGGGGCAACATTGGAGGAGTAGAAAGTTTGTGGATTCTCTGTTATGTGATTCCAAATATTTGAACTGTTTTACCAGAGGGACTAGTGCTCTGGCGAATGGGGAAAAATTTATGCTGTTGTCTATTTGAAATAGGCAAGACTTACGTCAATTAATGTATAGGCCTGAGAATGGTCTGTACAGGACACCTATATGCATATGTATAGGACACCTATATACACATATACAGGACACCTATATGAATATGTACAGGACACTTATATACATATGTACAGGACACCTATATACATATGTACAGGACACCTGTATACATATGTACAGGACACCTATATACACCTATGGATTCTGTAATTTTTTAAATGAAGATGCCCATTGGCCCTTACTAAAAACACAGTGGTCTGAGAATTTGCCAACACTAGAGTATATTAGAATGGTAGGCATGTTCAAATATGAATGAAAATATTATGACCTTATAAATAAATCCAAAAACCCTCTGGAATAACAACATAAGTAACACCCACAATATGCTTAAGCTAAAACACCTTCCCCTTAGTCTAAAGTACACACATAACTTTCTTTCGAATAATTACTGCAAAACAATTATTTACCATGTGTATGAGCTTTAAAGAGGTAGGTTCTTATCCTTTGCTTTCCCTTATTCTAAAAAAAGACTCCCTGCTAACTGGCTGTAATGCCCCTAAAATATATGTAAAGGGTTATCATATCCCCCTCCAAATGCCTCTCTAGAGAAAACAAACCCAATGCTAGTTTATTGCAATCATTTTATTGCATTCCTTTTACCAGTTTAGTTACATGACTTTGTGCCTACTCATTTTCTATGGACTGGTGCCCAAAACTACACAGCATTAAGGTTTACCCACACCAAGGACCAAAAAATGGACAGAATTATTTAATAGAATGAAAGAGATTTTAAATCCTGTGCCTGTTGTGTGCTTGTCACATAAGGTGGGTACTCACTAAAGGGGCGGGGCAAAGGCAGAGTCAGGGGAGGAATACATTATGTGATGTAAATTACATCACGTTAGAGGCGTGGCTAGGGGCGTAACTGGCCCGTGTGACGTAATTTACGTCACATAGGAGGCGTGGGCAGAAGAAAGCAGGCGTTCCGGATGCGGACTCTAAGGTAGGTTTGGGTCGCAGGAGTTTGGGGTGGTCGCGCGGGTGTGCGGAAGACCACCCCAAAATCAGGGAGACTCCCGCTACTCCCGGGAGGAATGGGATACCTGCAGTACCAATCTGCAAGGCTCTGTCTGTCATCTTTGACATATGAGAGTACACATAGTCATGATCGTTCTCCGTATATAAATTATATATAAAGTATAGGGAGAATGTTTGTGACTGCCATACTCCCTAAAGTTTTCTTTATATAAACTTTATATACGAAGAAAGATCATGACTGTGTGTTCTCCCATCTGACAAAGATGACAAACAGAATCTTGTAGATTGGTACAGTGTGTACCCATTTTATAACTCAGAACTTATTGTACATTTAGGGCATTACCAGATGAGACAATAGGTAGAGGGTGTAAACCAATCAACTCCTTGTTGCAGAGACATTTAGTTTTGTGTTTTCGTGAAGTCTGTCAATTCTGTCCACCAAATATCTGTACAACAATTCTGTTCACCAAATAATTTCTGTAGAGCAAATTTGTTTACCAAATACTTTTTGTAAAAAAAAAAAAAAAAAGTCTATCAATTTGGTCCACCAAATTATTTCTGTAGACCAAATCTGTAAATGTTGTGCATTTTGTACATTTGCTCAATTTTCTTACATTCAGTCAAAAGTTGAGTGAACTAGTAAAATGATACATTAATTAGTAACCTTCGAATGAACATTTAGAATTGCCACATTATCTTTCCCCCTGCTTGACGGTGTATAATTTTTCCCTCTATTTGTCTTTTTGCTTTTTTCACCATCTTACATTTGTCTACTAATTAAGGTAAAATACAGCAAATCTATATGTTCATTTGAAGGTTACTAATAAAAGTATCATTTTACTAGTTCACTGAACGTTTGACTGAATGTAAAAAATGGACCAAAATGTACAAAATTTACAAATTTGGTCTACAGAAATGACTTGGTGATCAGAATTGTTCTACAGAAATTATTTGATGAATAGACCAGACAGACTTGTTCTACAGAAATTATTTGGTAAACCGAATTGCTTTACAGAAATTATTTGGTGAACAGAATTGACAGACTTGTTCTACAGAAATTATTTGGTGAACATTATAAGATTGTTGTGTTGTATAAACATAGGGGCCAATCCAAAACCAGAAGCGACATTACTTACCTTTGAGAGATCCCACAATGCAGTGAATCCCTTTGAGAGATTTACTGCATTGTAGGATCCCTGTCAGGTAAGAAGTACCACTCTGCACCTCTGCCCTACAGGCTTTAAGTTCTGTATTACAAGGTAGCGCAAAACTCAATGCTGATTATATTACATAGGCTGTGCTGCGTTATTTTCAATAATTTTTGAAAATAGCACAGTCAATCCAAAATGTGTGTAAATTCAATGCAAACCCGATAATACATCAAGTAACATGGGTTTTCCGCCAATTTTGCCTGTAAACATGCGATGTAACATTTCCCTAATAATTTACTTTGTGATATGCAGTAGATGATGCTGTAGTCGGTTTGTTATTTAGCTGGATTTTACAAGGGAAAATGTAGACTCTAAAGTCAGGTATCCCACCAATCCCGGCAGTTGCGGAAGACCACCCCAAACTCCTGTGACCGCAAGCACCTGTATTTTCCACCCCTTTTATTTTTGCAACGCCCCCGGAATTCCCTCTATCCACACCCTAATTCCTCCTCCACCCCACCCCCAAATTACGTCATTTACACCATGCCACGCCCCCCTCCTGTCTCCCCCACTGTACATTAATCCATTGTACATTTTGTTCACCAAAATAGATTTTGGTTAAATAATAACAACATTAATCAGCTGACTTTTCCAATCTAAGTTTACTGTATAACAAACATTCTGACTGTTAAAGGAATAGTTCACTGCAATAGTGAACTATCCCTTTTCTACATTGATTGAAGCCAGGGAGGTTAAGGAGCTGTGCCTTACCTCCTGTTCTTCAATCAATGTTTAGATAGCCAGGAACGAACTTCTGAACTTCTGAACTTCTCCTTTCACGCGATCCAGCGGGGCCGCTCTGACAGTTCCCGTCATACATGTTGTATGAGTTGTGCAATCTTTAAAAAAAAAGATGTTTCATACAAATATAAGAAAGGCAAGTGAAACATCATTTCATTCAGCTCTGAGCAAGGCTGAGACCTCACTGTGCCAGACAGATTTGCGTGAAAAGCTAACACAGGCATTACCTTTCATTTTCCTTGCGATTCTGGAACACGGATGCATGCGATCCGCAAAAAAATTGTGATCACAGTGCAGCACATGCCACCAACATGGACATGCACTGCTCTACGATTCTCAAGCACTAACGGATTGCAAGCACAATCGTTAGCACGTGAGAAAACGTGGCACTGGGGCCTAGCCCTTAGTCAAGAAAATCTGAACTGAGTCTTTAGTTCTCCTTTAACTAGATAAGTGCCCATTTTGATAAATAGATCTAATGTACTATTGTTCTTTATGGAAGAAGTATTTTATAATTTGTGTGTTTGGTTACAGTGCAGGTATCTAGTCTGCGATAGTGTTTGTACAGTCAATACTTTCAAGATGCACAAATAGACAAGGCTTTAAATAAAACATTACCGTAATTTATTTTAATTTTCTCACCATAATGATACATTGCAATCTATTGCCATTTAAAATTTCCTTTCTCCATAATCAAGGCCTGGCCTACCTGATGCACATCCCACCTTTATGACATTTATAAGGAACATGTATTTGACAATGGTAAGTATTACAGAGACTAGGTTCTAAATAAATCAAGACAAGCTGGAATGGATCTGTAAAGGTTACTGCATCCTGATTGTATAGACTGCAAGCTCAGCACTGACCAAGCCTAGGATTAAAGGGGCACCTACCTGATAACAGAGGTCTGTATGGTATGGAAAGGCTGGTAACATGCAGGGAAGATCATTAGCCCAGGGCAACTATATGACAGCTGTAGTCCAGGAGAATCCAGAGGCTTCTGTGAAACACATAGCAGAGCACTGTAATGAGCAAATGCTGAAAGGGACAGAGGAGGGCAGGCATGGATAGACAGCGTGTGCAAGGGAGACTGAGAGGAAGAAATGATGTTGCTAATAAAGTCTGTATGACTGAGACGAGGATTTTCAGTATGAAGCTGCATGAATGTGCAAGAGGATATGTGAAGTATAACAGTAGGAAGTGAGTGTATAGAAACTGATTAAAGGGTTGTGCCATGTTACCCAAGGGGGTTGGGGTAGTTGAGGGAAAAATATTATACTAAAAAGATAATGGACAGAATCTAAGGGTGAAGTGACCACTGGGAAGTTAAGATTAGTGTATTGTAATATAGTGCACAATGATCAGAGATAGTGTACTCTAATATAGTGCAGTGGCCGGTTAGAATTTTCTATGCAATGTTTCATTAGCAGTAAGCAAGCAGTGAGCTGCCTAATATGTATTGATACCATAGCCAATGCTGCACATGGAAACAAAAAGTCGTTGTTTTTGTTTACATACATACTGTATGTTGTAAAAGTGGCTTCTACAAATTCTATTTATCAATTAAATCGTGGATGAGCAAATGCTGTTGATTATTGTCTAAAAAAAAAGATTTTAGATGTATAAACCAGATACAAAAGATAAAAAAGGGGGGAAATTATTTGAATTACAAAATTCCTTTCAAAATAACCCTGCTGTGCTTCTACACTGGAATAACATTCTAGGTATTTAGTGTATCTGACAGTTTCTCTCATCCACTCATAAGATTCCTTCCTGTCTCATTGTTACTGGCATAAGAGAATTCTGTAATTGAGTGGTACGAAACATGTGCCCTCCTCGCTAGAAGATGACAGATGGATTATAAAAACTTCAAAGCAGAGCATTTGGAGCACCAGGGGAGAGATAGTGGGTATTTGAACTCTCTGTCGATACCCAGGAGACAATGGCACTCTGACATGGTGCATATATCAAGGAATAGTGTAACTAGATAGACATAATCTTTCTGTTCAGTGAATATTTAACATTCTGTTATGAAGAAGTTTAATGCAAGCTAAAGTGCAACTCATCAAAACAGTAGTCATTATTGCTTAGAAAGCTGCATTCAGATTATTTAAAAAGAGAATTTCTTTAAATCTTCAGTATGTAGTGTATCTAGATGTAATTTTTTTGTAAAATGTCTGTTCAAGGCCTAATGTGTTGCCATCTGTGTTTGTGAAACAATGTCGTAGTTCATCAGGATTCTAATAAGAAAATTTTACTTTAATGGTGCAACTGATATGGGTATGAACTAATAATGTCAGCAAGGTCACCTTCTAAGCAATTACTCAAAAGGCATTGATTTTGGAACACAGATAAGTACAGAAACACAAATAAAACTCTTTTTTTCTGGGGGGGTTTACATTGATATATTTGTGTCTGTCCTTCCTTTCGTCCATCCATTCTGTCTTTCTATCTACTGTATCTATGCATCCATCTATTGATCTATCTATCTATTATAGCTACATTCCCATATCATAAAAATATAAAGCATATTTAACCTAATAAAATGAAGTTAAGATTTTTGCTCTTAAAATTCTCCATTTCCCTGAAAATAGTGAAATTGTATTGATTCAGAAGTTTAGGTCCGTTCCATGGAAAATAATGGGCAGGTCTTTTTAGGTATGTGAAGGCCCCAACACTGATTATGCTTTAAAGCGCAACAAGTCTTGTATGTAAGCCAACAGCCAACATACTGTAAAGAAAACAGTGCCTTTACTTATATTTTGATTTAAAGAATCATGAAATTTTGACTCCCCAAAGAGGTAAAAGGGGAATTTAAAACATCATTCCTTATTTAAAGCCGCTTTATTTTGATGCACTTTGTTTTGATGGAGTTTTCTGTAAGTATCAAAACTCCAAAAACATGTTTCCTTCAACTGATTTTTGAATTAATACAACAAAGCCTTTGGGTACTTATAAGTAAATCAGTAGAACTCCTTATGTTAGCCAAATGACAACCGTTAGAAATATCAGTAATGGAAAGTTAATACAACAGAAAATTATCCATTTTTTAATGGCAATGTAAGACTGACATGAAAAGATTAAACTTCATTTCTTTTATTCACAGGTAACAGCACATACTGAAAAGACGCACTGCAGTGGAAATCTCACTTTGATCCCAAAAAAGCAAAATGACAGATTTGCAATCTTCAAAAGACTAAATTTTCAGCACAATACTTCATGCTCTAACAGCTACGTAACTAGCTGTACTTATATCAACAATGAGATCATTTCAAATAAAATCTTGGCTAATTGACTTGGTATGGTTTAAAATCTTTTATTTATAAGCAATCATATATGGGCAATGCAGAAAGATCTTTAACACTTAAAAATCTTGATTAATTACAATGATGGAATAATTTGTTCAGACAGCACCATAAAAAGTAAAACAATATATTGTGCAATAAATGTTGTCTCAAATTATTTATACATTCTTCTCTTTTTGCTTAATCTCCTGTCTAATTTGCTTGATGATAGGGGTCTTGGACAGTACACTTGCAAATATCTTCAGAAAGCTATGTAAATCCACCAAAGTTGTGAACTCGTATATTTAAATTAAAGTAAGCAACTTTTGGAGTGATTTACTATTGGCTTTTTATGTCTTAAAGCTGATTCAACCAGTGCACAAAGCCGATAGCAGCTTTTTAGGATTGAATCTTTAACACCAGCATTTATATGTATATGTACTTACCAACCTTCGTTCCCTCGTCCTCTGCCTCTTCTGTTTCTTCTGGGAATGGAAGAGCAGTAGAGGCGGGATGTGGCTGCCAGTCTTGATGGTGTATAAGTTAATTTCTGGCATGATTTTCAAGCTTTCTACATAAAAGCTTGAAGAGCTCCACAGAGCATGCAAGTGTCCACAGGGAGGACAACACAGACACCAGATAACACACAGACAGCTCCTACTCTTCAGTTTCCTGGACTTTGATCAGGCACTGCAGAAAAACCATAAGGAGCAGAGGAGAAAGGTAATGTTTTTTTAACACTACACAGTGGAGGCAGAAGTGGCTGAAATTTTAGTTTGGGGGGGGCATGCCTTTTAAAGATTAGGAGTGGGTTAACCCGATTTACAGCTCATAGCATTGTCTTATGGGGGCAATAGACAGTGAAAGCCCTGTTTTTTTGTTTAGGAAATAAATGGTCGAATATATTTAAATGTGTGTTTCATAAATATACACAAACTGCAGAGCAGTTAACCTGTTTTGTGTAGCTTTACAGTTGTTCGGTTTCTTATATGCCCCTATAATGTTCTGGTATCCAATGAATACGTTAATAAGATATTTATAGCCTGAAGTCTATCTATCAAAACGAAGTGCACACTTTTATACATGTGCATGACTAGTGCAAAATAAACTTTTTTTTCTGCAATAAAGTTATATTTAGCCCTAAGAAATTACACTTGAAACAGCTTTGTTTATGAAATGTTTTCTTCCATTGTCACATCAAGTTAAAAATTCCATAGTCCATGGCAAAGCTGTCCAAGGTAATTTTAAAAAGAAATTGTAGGATACTGTTCTGACCTAATTTAATCATCTGTAAAATAGGAACAATCAGGGAGAAAACAAATCAGATATTATTTACCATTTGAAAGCTAACATCTGATTGGTTGGGGCAAAATTAGCGCCATTTTTAATGTGAAGAACTTTAATTGAATAACCCTGCATATGTTCCTATACTGTGCTCCTCAAATTCCCAGAAACAGCTCCCATTATTTCTGGGAATCAAAATGGAAAATTACATTAGACACACACACAAACACCTAAAATCCTAATTTTTATTGGGTGAAATATAAAGATAATGGTTTATTGTCAATGCATCTTAACACTACCCCCACTAGCTAGCAGAAGGAGGAACATATTTTTAGTCATCAAAAGTGGGGGGATACTGCATCTCAAGCAAGGTGTAGTAGAGAGGAGCACACTACTTCAGTGATTAATTCATTAATTCTGTGCAAAGAAGACTCAAGGTCTCTTCCTCAGGTATAACTGGTAACATGTGCCAAACAATCATTTATACCTTATGGCCCCACCTACATGCCATGTGGCTTAGTGATTGACAACCAAAGGCACCAAAATGAGGCTGCCCTATTTACAATTGTGCAAAATACAATAATAAAACAATTTAATCATAACAATTTATTCATTGATATAGTGCATCAATCATAAACACAAATGTAATAAAAACATCATGAGTTAAGTATAAAAAAACTTTTAAAACATCCCATAGCTTTAAAAGTGTAACATATACAATGCTGCTTATATCTCCCCTTGGTGTCTTGGATGCACTGTCTTCACTTTACTTTTAAGGACCCTGTGAAACATTTGTTTATGATGCACAGCAACTGAACCCCAGATAGCCAGAGAAACCAGTCTTAAAGAATATGGTCACTGTACTTTTTTTTTTTTACAATTAGTTTATTATATTCTATACATCTTGTAGAACCTCAAGCTAAAATTCATTTTGGATTTTTTTCTAATAATCTAGCAAGCATGCGAGCAGGGATCCACTGAAATGTCTTAAAAACCTGTAAGACATTTGTACAATGATCGTTCAAAATTGGATCAATTCTACACTCACTATCCATTACATGTGTTCAATAAAATGGCAAAAAAGTATAAATTCTTAAAATTTTTAGATACAGACTTGGGGTATGGCTTTATGGCCTTGCAAAGTATAGGGATCTTATATCTTATACTTATCAACTAAGCAGGTTGCAACCCTGGATAAAATACAAATGTAATAGTTAATGTCATTATTTTAGCACTACTATTTAATGCCAGTTAAAGACTGGCATTAGATTTGCACTGGGGATGAATCCCTTTCAGGATTTAAACCCAGGCGCAAAACCGCTATTAAATACCGGAAGGCACATTTACCCAGAGCGATTGCGGGCTCCGGGTAAATGAGGCCCTATATGTTAGGTTTCTACATAATGCACAAACAGGGAGGTTCACCATTGGGTGCAGTGGTAAGAATTGGAGTAAATAGTACTGGGTACACACAGTGACGATAAGGCCCCAATACTGTCGGTATCAGTCTTTATCGTCACTTTGTGTAGAGCATTTTCCTCATGGTCATTTGGAAAAGACCGAAAACTTCCCTCGGCCGCGGACATCTCCCTGTACTAAATAGGGGAGTCAGCCATGGTCGTGGGAAACATGCAGTCCCAAAAGTTCTCCCTAATCTGTGTAAGGAGAACATTCGGGACTGTGTGGATGCTGATCTATCTTTAGAAAATGACAGAGAACATCTTGCAGATCCTGTCTGTCATCTCTCAAACATCTGTCATGAGTGTACCCACCTTTACAGATTTCAATATCAGTTTTTCGGCAATTCTTGCATGACTTTTTAACGCCAGCTTATAGCTGCTGTAAAACCAACATAGGGGTTAAATCCTTTGGGATTTATCCAGAGCTGCAAAACTAATATTAAATCTATGGGCTCTGAATATATCTCCCTAAATGTGTACTTTCAAGAATTTTTTGGCACCCCAAATAAAATTTGGAAAGCAACTTACTATTACTTCTAACATTTGTTTGTTTTTTATTTTGCCCTATTTTTTCCTTTGAATTTTTTTTGCATGGTCATAAAAAATTGGATTCATGCTCACTGAAACATTCATAGTTTTTAAACTATGCTTCACAAAGTGTAGTATATACTAATTAATGCAAATATTTTATATATAATGTGGATCCTATAATTTTTTTATAGCGTTTATTTTTATCATTCTCCCCAGCCACTGAAATTCTTTTGTAACCCTAAAATCAATCAGAAAGAAGAAATTACAGTGACTGTTTGATGGGTTTTTTTTTATTTCCTGAAATAACTAGATGTAAATTATGTATCATCAATGCTCTTTTAAGAGGGATACACCAGAAACATCTATCTAGAAATATCTATCTTGAATCATGTTTTATGGGGAAACCACAGGTCAGATGGATTGTGTACATCTGCTGGCTGAAAACAATGCACCATTTTAATGAAATCGTCAGTCTTTCAAAGCAAAGAGTCATACTCACGGCTGCTCTGCATAAATTAGAATTTAGTCGATAATGATATAGGGTAATAGCATGAAAATTGGATTAATACATTATCAAAGATGCTTCTGGACATCTGGATTTTTGGAGAAAATGCTAAAATTATAGGATATTTGATAGACAAAATGGCTACATTTTTAAACACTTTCCATAATTAGTGCTTCAGTTATGAAAAACAAACAATTCCTTTTACTGCTTTGACTTTTGCAGGAGACATTTTAAGATATTTTAAATAGCGATGATATGAGAATGGAGAAGCAAGTAATTTATCATTCTCTTTCTATAGTATAAACAGATAATGCTCAACTGGATGACCCGCTACTCTGAAATATTGCCATTTCTTTTCCTTAGAAACCCAATAATGTATGTCACTTGATTTATGTCAGTTATAACATAGATTATATACATTAACTATGTTGCTAAAACCTGCTACTTTTTCCTTCACAATATAGCGAAAATCTGCAGGTTCCTTTCTCTTATGACTACCACTATGCTTATGCATGCTCTCATTCTATTGTGTCTGGACTGTTGTAACTTACTACTTGATGGTTTTCCTGCTTTCCACGTCTCTCCGCTTCAGTACATACTAAACCCTGCTACACATATTGTGTTGCTCTCTAATAAACAGTATCTTAAATTTCCTCTGTACCGGACTGCAACCTGGCTCCCCGTTAAACAGTGCATTCTATACAAAATCCTTCTCCTAACATTTATCTGTTTGCTCTGCTGCACCTCCTTATTTTCCTCTCTAGTGTTGCCATATGTTACCACCTGTACAGACCCCCAACTCATACTGCTTGCTCTCGCCTTAAACCTTTCTCTCTTGTGGCTTCCATCCTCTGGAATTCTATTACCCTCTCTCTACATCAAGTAACCTCAATTAACAAGTTTTAATCTAGCTTAACATCTTACCTATCTCGTAACCAGCACAGTATATGAGTTTAATTTGCACTGCACTTATACCCATTCCCTTGTATCTGTATGTTACCCTCTACAGGGCAGGGACCTCCTTTCCTCTCGTGGCAAGGCTCTAGCACTTATATAGCTACATTCATATAATTTATATGTTTATGTACTGAATTATTTATGTATTTGCCCCCTTGTATGACTTTTTTGTATTTACTACAGTGAGTCCCCCAGTGGCGTGTAATAAATAAACTATACATACATACATTATATGACACTTTGGGGCTTCAATATTTTAGCTAAAGACTTCAGCTTTTATCTCCCTGAAAATTAAAAGTTTAAATGTAGTATATGTATATAAAATGATATAATGTATTTTTTTAGGACCCTCAAATTCTACACATACAGAAATCATTATAGCAAAATGGAAATTATACTGATATTATATCAATTATATCCCTATAGCTTTAATATAATCCAAGGGACTTGTGCTTACTTGCTTCACACAGCGAAAATACTACAATTGTTTAAATTTACCTGGTGTCACAATACAAATGTGTAACAAAGTTTAGGAGAATGTTTATAGATGTTACAGTACTACACAGTATATGTGCCTTGTACCATATATCCATTTTTGTGTTTATAAGATAGACACAATCAGTGAATTATTTTGCATTTCTAACTGCAAGTGTTGATCACTTTGTTTACCATCAGAGAATGTTAGAAATCTAAGATGAAAGATTCATTTTATAGTTACTGTGACACTGTAAATAATTCATTTAATATACAGCAAACTAATTATTGCAATATTTCCTTTTCTGTAATTATAATATTATAAATTAATATATGTTATTTATAGTATCACACATATTTGCAAAGTAATATAAAGATCTGTTTACAGGCCATTTGCTGCATGTTTTTAAAAAAGTGGCCATTGTTTTTTTTTTTTTTACTGATCTGGCAACCCTGGCCATAGCATGCATAATAGTTTGCTCTGCACCCGTTCTGTGTCCAACACCTGGATCTGTATATTAAAGATATTTTTAACATAAAATATTTAAAAATGAATATGCATAACTGGGAAACCAGGTAATATAGCAGACATGTAATTACAATCCAATTACCTGACATCCATACTCAAAAAGAGGTTGGTTTGACAGCTGCTTGAATTACAAGTGTTTATGCTAAGTATTGTCACCTTTGTTAACCTCCTGTACATTTAAGAGGAATTAAAGGGCATGTCCACCCCCAAAACTATAATTTAACCCACTATTGGCCCCACTCTATAGTGTAATAAAATCCTTACCTTACATCCCAGCTCCAAATGGTTCTCCTGCAATGTTCCCCCAAAGTCACAAAAACTGTCCACCAGGAGCCTAGCAGAGTCCATATAGGACTCTGCCTCCTGTCTCCCCTCCGGGAGAATTTTGCCGTGCGCACTGCAGCCCTCACCCCCCCCTCCCTCTCCCACCCCTTTTGGTCTCCCTCCCCCTAGCATAAATCCTTTTTTATATGTTGTAGGGCTTCCTCCCCCAACCGCATTATTATAATTGCCAGAAACTCACCCGATCTTTACTTACCATCCCTCTATCCTCCCCCGTTCTGAACTGCTGGCCGCCGAGTACGTGATTGGCTGCCTCTCAGCCAATCACAGACGCAGCTGCCGGTCTGGCCCCCTGCTTGCAGTTCCATGCAAGCAGAAGGCCAGGCAGTGCTGCGGAGGATAGAGGGAAGGTAAGTAAAGATCAGGGGAGCTTCTGGCAATTATAATAATGCGGTTGGTGCTGGGGGAGGAAGCCCTACAATATATAAAAAAAATTTAGAAGGGTGGACATGCCATTTAAGGGAATGTCCACCCTTAAAACAACAATTGTTCACTTGTCAGTTCCATATCATCCATTTGTGCATTAGTAACCAGGTATTTAAGGATAATTACTGCCCTCATTCTGGCAAAGAAAGCCAGTTCCTCCATCTATGCAGTCAATCAAGTGTGTGACTGCTGACATCAGAGCCGGTGATTGACTGCTCTTTACTCTGCTGTCTCCTTTGTACATGCTCATGCTTAGAAAAAGCTCATTGAGTAGGGGGAGGAAGCAGCTACATCTGCCAAAAAGTAAAACAACAGGGGCAATATTTTTCACTACAGTTTAGGCTAGAAATGCATGTAAAAAGAGCTGAAAACACTAGAATAAAATAATAGATAGTTAAAGGTAAAGTAGGTATTACAGCTAAAGGCACCCTCGCAACCGGTTCAAAAATTAAGTTTTGTGCTGTGAGTAAAACCCGATATTAAATTCTGGATGGAGGATTTACCAGGAGTGATTGAGGCTCTGGGTAAATGTCCCCCTTGGTGTTTCAAAAACCTTATAAGTGCATAAAACATTCTTTAACATACAACAAAATCTAAGTAATAACAAGAGAAATCTAAGCTAAAAGTGAATTTAACGTAGGCTTGAATAAATTACAATAAGGCCTGTGAAATTTTAAGCACGGAATGTGTTTATCTATTTGACTATAAAATAATGGACAACTAAGCTCAATTACCAATAGGTCAGATATGGCACTTATTTAATCTTAATATAGACAAAATAATGAAGCACACTAAAGTTTTCTATAGAAATGAAAATGGAAATTCATCAGCAGATGATAAAGCATTTTTGTCAAAAAATGTATTTTACCAAAATCAAAAATGAAAAGGTAAATGCAAATTATTTTCTATAAGGAAAATAAATCTTGATTGGCAACATTTAAGGCAAAATACTAGGGATATTTCATATTCCTCCCATAAATACACTTTGGAGGGTTAAAGAGCTCCTATGTCTAACTCCCCTTTGCTGTCTTTGCAAAGTTGTCAAAGTTTCACTTTTATGAAGTTTGGGCATTTAGGCCCGGCTTCCTCTCCATCTCACACATGTAAAGAAATAATGGATAACCCTCATCTCCCTAGAAACACAAACAGGCTGCGTGCGCAGGCTTAAGAAAGCCATGATCAATTAGAAGGTTTGCTGCAAAGACAGCAATAGAGAAGTACTTGCTTCACACAAATTATTTTTGTATACAGATGTCCTATAGTAGTCTCACTAATTATGTAATTCATTCCATGCATTAAACTAGCTAAAACGTATTTTATAATTATTTTTTGAAAGCCTGTTCTTACTTTTAACATACTTTTTGAATACATTTGTTTCCATCCCAAGTCTTTCTGGTTAAAACCAAGTATGATACAACTGGAGAAGGAATAGGGCCCAGCTAAACCGTCTACAATATGTAGAGTACTGATATATCACTTAAATGTTTTGTGCTTAAAGGAAATGTACAGAATATTAATGAACAATCAATTAAAGGTTACACCTCTACCTACCCCTACTTAGGTGTTAGCCTAGTAAGACATTTCTTAGTATAAGACCCCATTTAACATGTCCAGACCCCTCAGGATACCCTTATATAAGCAGAGAGAAACAGTGAGAAAAATATGTCATATGCTATCAGGGAAATACATTGTTTTATAGATGTAGAAGCAAATGTTTTAAATGCTGAATTTTAAGAGGTATCAGTGCTGTGCCTGTTTCCTTAACAGTCCAAAACTTAAAGGAGGATTTTAGGCAAAGAAAAATAAAACTATAGGCAGCAATAGGCTACTAAAATAATACCACTGGCACATATCCCCCACCCCAAAATTGGAAGCTATCACACACATGAAAGCATCCATAGCAGATCATAATCCTCCTTTCAGGCAGATTCTTGTGCCAAATTAATTTTAACATTTCTGTGTGCAATTCTCTTCTGCTGCCAGTGCCTCATTGCATCCAAGGAATTTATCATCCCGATAGTGACCTATCTAAATGGAAAGAATAATCCCTCATATCACCCTTTTCATACCATAGATTTACAAATATTCAACCAAACTCCTGAGACCATCGACTATCTCAGCTAATCTATTGGAGCCATTTGGGAGCTTTATCTTTAAAGGGTAACTGTGGTCTCCAAGTCTTTCAAACTGTCACTTTAACTGTCTTAACTGTCATTTTTTACCCCCAAGCACTTCCTGCGGCTCTTCATTTTTTCCCCACAAGCACTGTATTCTTAACTGAGCATGCTTCTCCCTAGGAGCGGATGGTGTGGCAGAGGTCTGGTGATGTCACACAACCTTCTGGAAACAGGAAATTTAAACTTTTCACTCCAATGTAATTTCTCACAGGCTAAAGCCAGAGATTTGATTGTCAGCTTATAAAGGAAATACTGCAGGCTTTCATTTAACTCCAACTTGTTTGGAGACCACAGTTGCCCTTTAAGGCTGGGAACAAGCAGATTTCCCATGTGTATTTTAATGTATCGGTTATTCGCCCTGAAAAAGCTGAGTTTTTTTCGTAGCCACCCATGACTAATGAAGTTTGCCCATTTTTTAGGAACAATGCCATTTTCTTATTGAACAAAGCCCTGGTGCATTGCAAAGCTGGCTGCAGCTCTTGGTGCATTGCAAAGCCCCATTAACTATTGTGGCACAAACACCAGCCAATAACTGCCATTTAAAAGTGCCACTATTGGCATATAACATCTCTTGCAACAAAGTCCCCACAGGAGATGCTTGTGAAGGTTCTCATTCATCCAGGTCATGGTATATCTGTTGTATTCAATTAGATCAACTGGACTTGAAGTTTAGTTCTTGATGATGACTAGCGAAACGACTTCAAGTCCAGTTGATCTAATTGAATACAACAGATATTCCACACAGGAGAGTTGCACCTTTTGGTGCATCACCCTGAAAGTATAGTAAAAAATCTAAATTTAAAGGATGATAAAACCACAATCTACCTTACATTTATAATATTATTTGATTTTTATTCTTCTCGCTATGAAGTTTGTGTATATGAAATAACCCAAAAATCAACAATAATTTACGCGATTTCCGATTTAAAGGACATGTCCACCCTGCCATTGGTAATTATGCAGGGAAGGATTTACAACTAGGCACAGTAGAAATTTATCTAGGGATGCCTGTGATAGCAGGGGCTTATATCATTCCCCTTTTTGATTCCCAGTGTTGCCATTTTAATTTGCAGCTCATAAAGTTTTTAAAAGTATCTGACATTCCCCTTCTTTAGAATTAACTAGCAAACCTACGATTCTGTTCAAAATCGTCCCAGCAGCACGTGCATTCTCCCTGACCTGGCATGCATCCCCTCCTCCCACGGGCACAACCTTTCCTGCGCGATGCGCACCCTCTCCTTATAGCCGCACATGCACACACCCGTGTCACATGACCAGCGCGAGCAAATGGGTCCAGGGTCCATGGCTGAAAACTCTTGTTTAGTATAAAAGATATCAAAAGCAGTTACATTTTTTTTACAGTTTAGCATAATATATATGTTTCTCCCTAGATTGAATTGAGAAAGCCAGTCGGATGACTAGCGAAACGTCTTCAAGAAGTTGATCTAATTGAATACAACAGATATGTGGGAGGAGATACGGTCCAAAAAAGCAGATAAAGAAAACAGAAGAAGAAAAATAAGAAGAAATAGAAAGAACAGTAATTGTGAGAAACAATGAGACACTATGGTCTCTTTAACTGAATGGTGAGAAATTTTTGTACTGTGATATAAATTATAATAAAATACAGGCACATAGGAGATCTGTTATCACAAAGAAGTGAACACAAGATGTGTCTATTGACGGAGTCATTGATATTGAGTTTTACATGGAAGGACAGAGCTTGATATACATTTTTCTTTTTTATCCCATGTTTGGGTGCCTGCTAAGTCTAAGCTTCATATATTAGTAAACAGTAGGTTACCGTTACTTATTCAATGGCAAACCCAACATATTTAAACCACTGAATCTCTTCTGAGTTTGTATCCTGCTATATGCTGCTTTACTCTACGTGGTTAGTTAATACATAGCATTTGAGGAAGAATCCAGCCAAGTAGCATGTATAAACTAACCAGTAGGCCAGCAGCATGTATATCCACATTTTGAAAAACATGTACCGTTTTATATCTAAATGGGCTCAGCATCGGATTGTACTTTTTTTTGCATCTAAATCCTTCTAGGTCTGAGCAGCTAGACAGAGCAAGAGGATATCTGGGACCAAAGAAGTTTCTATAAACTGAGGGAATATGTGCATTGCCAGTAGTTTCTGAAAGAAAAGGTATATAGCAATTATCTCACATACCATGATTCTAATCATTTGTTTAGATAATAACCCCTCTTTAACTAATCAGTTGAGTGTTTCCAGTTATCCCTATCCACTCTGCATGGATTATGTGGACAACTTAGAGTGGACCTACAGGTTATTGCATTCATGTACATTATTATCTTTCCTGATGGGGTTCCTTTCCCTACCCAGGATTCCCCATTTTATCTGATGACCACTTTAGATGTTGTACAGGTGCTCATTTGGGTGGAATATTGAGTGTGTATGGAGTACAGATCCATTACATACATGTATTAGCATGGATTTAAGGTGGGTTTTAAGAAATTTTGTGGCAGAAATATAAACAATGTACTGGACCTGAAATGACAGGAACACATAAAACGTGGGAAATCTGTCAGTTCTGAATGCCTGCCTGGATTGTGTCCCCCCCCATTTGTGCCCTGGGCTTAGCTAATATGAAGACAAAAGGCACATGTTCCCATTGGCTGGATTCTGGCTTTAGGAGAGTATGACCCTCTACCAGTGATTGGAATTTCCTGTCTCTTGGATCTTATTCTCATCAAAAAAGCTTTAAAAAAAGATAATCAGGCAGAATATTAAAAGAAAAAATCAGAATGTTCTGTAATGGCTTCTGCAAAGGTGAAATGTCCAGTGCTCATCAATTGTACACAACAGCTGCACGGCTTGTCTTTCATTGTGGCCTCTCTCTCAGACACTCACTGTGCTCACCATGTTTCAGGCGGGGAAACAATCTATAATTATAGCTGACAACTGTTAACGTGAACATGCTTTGAGTTCATTAGGTTACTTACCGTAAAACATGGGGAAGTAAAAGGAATTTTGCAACAATAGTGAAGTTCTTCAAAACTTAAGTTATTCAGACTTGGAAGAAGGTATTAATCTTACCCAGAGCAGCACCATATGATTATTTGATAAAATAGGTTCCCCAGATGGATAACTGGGAGAGAATGTAAAACCATTTAAAGCTTGTGTTTATCAGTAGGAAAGACAAAGTAATACTTTTCAGTTATTGCAGTTATGTTGTGGAATGTAAATCCAAGGGTTATAAATAGACTCCATGCAAGGAGAATCCCACACACTAAAAAACTCCTCACAGCTGTGTAGACAGACTGTACTCTAGCCCAGGATGAACTGTACTCTAGCCCAGGATGAACTGTACTCTAGCCCAGGATGAACTATATTCTAGCCAAGGATGAACTATACTCTAGCCAAGGATGAACTGTACTCTAGCCAAGGATGAACTATACTCTAGCCAAGGATGAACTATACTCTAGCCAAGGATGAACTGTACTCTAGCCATCAGACGGTGTCCACTAAGGAAATAATTACTAGAAATTTTCTGTAAAGATTATTTCAGGGGAACTAGAATAAAGATGTTAGTATCCTATATACAAATAGATATAGATATAATTCTATACATTACCGGTAAGCCTTTAACCCTTTCGCTGCCAGCAGAATTCACCACTTTGCGTGCGTTAAAAGAATTTTCAGGATTTTATTTGCTTCAGTCAAAGTTTACAGTAGGAAACCCCCCAGTAAATCAGGAATATTATACATTGTTTTTTTCAGCACAAAGTGTACTTTAACATGGCAACAAAATTTTGTAACTTTTCTGGAAATTTTACTGGAATTATGGTTAAAATATGTCAAAAAAATTTTAAATTTGCAAATTTTCATGGATTTTTCACATTTTTACTTATAGTTATCTTAAAGGGCATGTCCATCCCTAAAACTAGAATTTAACCCATTACTGGCCCTACTAAGTAGTTTACAAAAATCCCTTACATACCTTACATCTCTGCTCCAAATGGTTCTCCAGCAATGCTTGTCCAAAGTCCAGGAAAGTGAAGTAAAGGAGGTGTCTGTGAGCCATCCGGTCCTTGCTGATTCCTCAACCTCGACAAGGACTGTAACATGCGATGTGGAGCCCTTTACTGCCCTCCCTCCCTCCATCATGATCCATCCTCTTCAGCCATTGAACCTAGCATAAAAACATTTGGTTACAAGGTAGGTGCCCCCTTCCCACCCCCAACCGCCAAAATCTTTTTGTAAAATAATGCCCCCATCGTTACTTATGGATCCTTCTCTCCCGCGCCATCTTGAATGACGTTAGCCACATCTGTGATTGGCCGCGTCTTAGCCAATCACAGATGCGGCTGCGAGTCCAGCCCCTGCTTGCAGCTTCCTCAAGCAGGGGGCTGGATTAGAGACGGTGCGGGAGAGAATGGTCCATAAGTAACCATGGGAGCATTATTTTGCAAAAATATTTCGGCGGTTGGGGGTGGGCAAGGGGCACCTACCTTGTAACCAAAAGTAGGTTTTGGGGCTGGACATGCCCTTTAAGGTTACACACAAAAATCTTACTGTTTCTAAAAGCTCTGATACTCCCGAGTACAACAATACCAGGTATTTGTAGGTACCCCACATTTCCTGTACAGGAGACCCCCCCAAACTAAAACTGCACCTTCAAGAATATTACACCAAATTGAAATGTATAACCACTACTGACAGTTAACATAGAATATCTTCCAAATTAACTAAAATATCCCCACAAGTGAGATATTTTTAGAAACTACATACCCACAGGATATTATGAGTGAGGTAAGTTTTGATCAAAATGCAGATACCCGGACGTAGCTCTTTGTCCAATTGTAAGTTATTTTCTCACATTTTCCTTTTTTCCCCTCAACTGTAAAATCAGAGACAAAATCAAATGCGAATTTCAGCTAAAAACTGCAGAGGAAAGTTCAAATGCATCTCAAATATGAAAGCCTAACCCCTCACGAATAAAACGGTATGCCACATTCATGTGTATTCCCAGAGATATGGGTACCAACTAACCCAGAGCGTGACCAGTGCCAAATGTCAATAACAGCAAAAATAAATTAGCCAGCTTTGCAATTGAACAGTCTGCAGTTTTTCCCAAAAAACACCCCCCAACTCAGAAACACCACCCACAAACTATATATTCCTCAAATCTACACACCTTCAGCTATGTAACGCTGTAGTGCACTCATTCATACCACCAATGGTGTGGCAGCAGTTCTTCGTAGAAGCTCGCACTTTTCGCAGATTTTCTAAAAAAATTAACATCAAATCTCCCAAATTTCCTGAATCAAACGGTATGCCATATGTGTGGTTACACACGCGGACATGGAAGCAAAAAGCCACTAAGTGAGACATTGCACGATGGCTCAGAAAAAGCGAAAATATTTAGCCAACTCCGAATTTGAAGAGTCTGCAGTTTTTTCCACAAAACAACTCTGTAACTCAGAAATACCCCTCACAAACTATATATTCCTGAAATCTACACACCTTCAGCTATGTTACGCTGTAGTTCGTTCATTCATACCATCAATGGTGTGGACGCAGTTCGTCATAGAAGGTCATACTTTTCTGAAAAAATGAACAGAAAACAACTTCAAAAGGTAGAAATCATGCCAAAACCTTATGGAATGTAAGAAAAAGTTACCAAATATCAATCTTCCAAATGTCCTAAATTAAATGGTATGCCATATGCATGGTTATACATGCGTACGTGGAAGCAAAAAGCCACGAAGTGAGACAATGCACGATGGCTCAAAAACAGCAAAAATATTCAGGCAACTCTGAATTTGAACAGTCTGCAGTTTTTCCCACAAAACACCACCCACAAACTATATATTCCTGAAATCTACACACCTTCAGCTATGTAACGCTGTAGTTTGTTAATTCATACCATCAATGGTGTGGGCACAGTTCATCATAGAAGTTTGCACTTTTCAGAAAAAAATAAACAAAAAACAAGCTCAAAAGGTAAAAATCATGCCAAAACCTCATGGAATGTAAAAAAAAAGTTACTAAATATCAATCTCCCAAATGTCCTGAATCCAACAGTATGCCATATGCATGGTTACCCATGCGGACGTAGAAGTGAGCCAAATCACAGTGGCCCAATTACAGCAACGTTTCAGATTTGTCAGACTAAACGCCCCTCTATATTAGAAATACCCCCCTAAAATTATATATTCTTGGAATCTACATGCCTTCAGCTATGCAACGGTGTCATTCTTTTATGCGGTGCACACAGAAACGTGGCCACCAAGTAGCTCAAATGGGACGCATGCCCAAGTGCAATTACAAGAAAAAAATCAAAGTGCTCTGTAATTTGAACAGCCTATGCTTTTTCAAAGGAAACAGTCCAGAAACTTGGAAATACCCCCACAAACTATATATTTTTGGAACTCCTTCAGCTATGTTACGGTGCCAAGCTTTCATACATACATGAAGAATTCCAGACGCAGTAATCCAAAGAACTCTGTGTTTTTAGGAGATTTTGTGAAAAATAAAATTATATGATTCAAAGGTTGAAATCCTATCTAAACCCACTTGACCAGCAAAAAACCCCACTAAATGTCAATCTCCCACATGTGCTGAATCAAACAGTAAGCCATATGCATGGGTGCATACAGAGATGTGGCAACCAACTAACTCAAATGGGACACATGCCCAAGTGCAATTACAAGAAAAAGTGCTCTGATATTTGAACAGCCTACGCTTTTTCAAAGAAAACAGCCCCGAAACTTGGAAATACCTCCCATAAACTATATATATTTGTAATCTACACAACTTCACTTACGTAACGTTGTCATGCTTTCATACATACATGAAGAATTCCAGACATAGTACTCCATAGAACTCGTGCTTTTAGGAGATTTTGTAAAAAATAAAATGAGGGGATTCAAAGGTTGAAATCCTACCTAACCCCACTTTACAAGCAAAAAAACCCCCACTAAATGTCAATCTTTCAATCATTACATATCTTGAATCATTACAGTGTGCTGTAATTTGAACAGCCTATTCAACTTGGAATTACCCCCCACAAACTATATATTTTTGGAATCTACACACCTTCAGCTACGTAATAGTGTCGTGCTTTCGTATATACATGACAAATTCCAGACGCTGTTATTCATAGAACTCCGTGCTTTTAGGAGATTTTGTGAAAAATAAAATAAGATGATTCAAAGGTTGAAATCCTACCTAAACCCACATGGCAATTAAAAAAAAAAAATGGCAATCTCCCACATGTCCTGAATCAATCGGTATGCCATATGGGTGGGTGCAAACAGAGAAGGGGCCACCAACTAGCTCAAATTGGACCCATGCACAATTGCAATTACAAGAAAAAAATCAAAAAAAGCCACAACCCACCCCCACACACACTCCCCCTTTAAGTGGTATTTTAGTGAAAACCAGTTAGTACGGAGAGTCACACAAGTTTTTGCACACTTTACTGATCCTAAAAATTCAATCCGGTCTTTTTTTGGTACCTCTGCAAAATTTCCTACTAAAAAAAAATTTCAAGTTTCCCTTGAAATCGAACTAATAATGATCTGCGTTTACTTTACCGATATCACCGGGGACATTGGGAAGCTTGAAGAAGACAAAGTTTTTCGCTAATTTATAGCTTTAGGGTAAAAAAAAAGGGTGTGTGTATCACTTTAAGAATTTTTTGTGCATATTTTCCCTTTTTTTTTTTGATCTTTCCTAAAGATGATCATCAAACCATCTTAGGGAATGATAACCAGCATGGAATACGGGCATAAATGCCTATTTCCAATTCGAAATCCCATCGTAAAAATCACTTACCGGAAATCATTTTCCAGGAAGTGATTTTTCATTCATTGGCATAGATCAATAATTTGGTGATCAGAAGTGATCACCAAATTTTGATCTCTGTCCCCATTTTGTGAATGGAACTTTGAGTTCCATTCACAAAAAGTATAGTAAAGCTGTCACACTGACAGCTTTACTATACCAGTTACTGCACTGTGATCTGAATGGAGGTCACAGTGCAGTACCTCCACTAGACCACCAGGGGCAGCCTCCTAACACTCTTAGGGAAGGAGGAAGCTCCATGATGTCACCAGAGTCTCCCTTTCCGCTCCGATTCTGGGACCGGCTTCCTGCTATGCAGCTTAAGGTAGGGATAGCTCCCGATCCCCCCCCTCGGATTTGGACGAAATCGAGGGGGCTAGGGGGGCAGTTGCACAGATCGTATATATAAGATCTGTGGCACTTAAAGGGTTAAGCAAGTTCCTGAATCTTAACCATGCCAGAAACTGTTCTGTTTACTGTGGGAAATTCAATTGAGTAATAAGTTTCACAATTGCTTTACTAATCGATTTCTATAAATGATGCACTTTATAATACACTTTATATAAATGATACACTTTATAATTAAAACATTAACCCAACATGGACAAGTTACATATGAGATTTGACCTTTATTTTTCTATTATACCATTTCCAACTTCTGTAACCACATCACTAACCAACCTGTCCGTATATCTGTTGTATTCAATTAGATCAACTGGACTTGAAGTTTAGTTCTTGAAGACGTTTCGCTAGTCATCCGACTGGCTTTCTCAATTCAGAATGACTTGTACAAGAATCTGTGGCAATTATGTACCCTGGAAAGTCCCAATTAGCATATCACAGCCAGGTGTTAAGGGCGTGATTGGATAGTGGCTAAGAGGTGTAATAGGAACATCCAGAGTAAGGTGTCAAAACAGCATTGTATATGGCAGACAGTTGGCTGTGATATGCCCTGGATGAATGAGAACCTTCACAAGCAACCTGTCCGTAGAACACGAGTAATTGATAGAACTCGTCTAATGCAGAGATGTAACATACTTATATTTTTGCACTGTTGTTGATTTTGTTTCAGTAATGTAAATACCTTATTGAAATCATGACCCTAATATGGGTGGAGTTTGTAACTCTCACCGACTGTATCTCCGCTTGAAATAACTGGAGACCACACTTGATAATTCCCGTAGAAAATGGAGGAACGGCCACAGCTTTATTAAACTGTATAAATTCATCAAACAACTGATTTATTTAAAACCAGGTCCTTAGGACAATTCATCTCAAAACAATATTTAAAAGGTTCACTGGCATTTTCTATATCATATGCTAGCCTGAGGCCGTACCCATTCACTTGCCATGCTTCTTCCCAACTTCTGGGTACGTGAAGGCCATAGGCTCCACCCATTGCCTCCCAGGGCCCCTCCCCTTAGAGAGGATACCCAAATTAGTTAAGCTTCCACTGCCAGCAACTGCCAGGCAGGGTGAGGATGACCCCTTATTCTCATGCTGCCCTCCATACTTGCATGGCTGTTTCTATGGCCTCCTGAAGGCCCAAATTAAATAAATCGATGCCTATTTCGTTCAAGTGAACCCCATCCTCTTGAAACAGTACTTTATCCTTCTCCAAAGCTACATGCCTCACCGCTAATCCACCCATTCTTTAAGTGAACGTGGAAATTGATTTATTGATTTTTTCTACTGCCTCTTCTGATCAAGCTCCATCTAAAGCGAGGCACTATCTCGGACCAGATGAGAAACATTGCCAGATATTTGGCTGTCAGCCATGCAATGTCCCTCTTTATCTCTCTGATAAGATCCCTCATTGGCACTTTACCCACATCGTTGTCTCCAACATGTAAGGTAAGTATGTTTGGTGGACCTATAATTTTAAACAAGTCCAAAAGCTGTGGCCATATTTCACCCCACAAGTACCTTTCCAAAGAATTTTGGCACAATCCTCATGAAAACCCAATTTGGACCCGTTTGGCCATACTAACGATCGCTCCGCTGCCCAGTGTATATAGGTGTGGCCCACAAGCCATATGTCTCCTGTAACAGAAAATATTTTAACTTTTAAAAAAACAATAGGTGTGGTCTAATGTAACTCCTGTACCTCTCTGATTCCCATCTCCCTATGCGTTTCACTGCCTCTTAAGAAAAACCATGTCTCGCTGCCTTCATAGCTGCTCCTATTCTGAACCAGCGAGATCCGTAAGAATGTGGTTCCAACCTCAATCTACCCAGTATTCTCTTGAAAATTGAAACAAACTGATATCGTGATAACTTTGCTCCATTCTGATGTACCAGTAATGTAGTATGGCCCACCAGCCTAACTGCGATAAATTGGTCATAACAACTCACTGGGCATAATTCAAACCCAGGCACTATACCTAGAATCACGTGAAAGCCCTTTCCCCCTAGCTAGACTAAATAAAGCTACCTCATAACCTGATGTGCATATACTCGGTTGTATTCTACCTATTTCAATAAGCAGCTCAATTGACACAGGCCTCCTATCATCAAATTTTTTTGATACCTTTTACCATATGTCTCACCATAACTACATTTGGTCACATCCTGTACATTCTGTAACTTCAAGAGGAAAGACATAGCTGCTATTACTTTGGCAATAGAGGCCCCCGACTGTTGCCTGCATGCCATGTCTATTAATCACCACAGCAGAGTATCCAAACGAGCATTGGCATTATCTTCCACCTGTCTCCCACTCTGATAGTCAAACCACAGACCCCATATTGGGGTGTATGCTTCCCACATGCTAGGGGCTACAGAACCTCAATCTTCTCCTTCCAACGCCGCCCTCTCTGTGATGAACTTTAGGAGTTGGGATAAAGCCGACACTTCTGTGTCCAGACGGAGCTCCTCACCTGACTGGACTCCATCTCTCACCTGTCTTTTAGCCGCTCTGGTAACCACCTTTCCCTCCACTTTCTAATTTAAAATAGCGACCTAGCTTAGCCTCAGCAATGCCTTTTATAGCCTACCCTACAACCAACCCGACCCTTTTTTTCTCTCTCCCTTCCTATCAGCAACCTGCCTGTTCCTTCCCCACCCCTTTTGGGTTATGTGTCCCTCCCACCTAGCTATGCTCGGTTCTGTCACTAACTTTCCATTCCATTGTTATTTGGACATGACTGATTGTACTTTCTGTGGTTCAAAAAGTGAGGTTGCTGTATTTACCTGTGTAACATACACCTGAATGTGCCCAGCTGCACACAAGAATGTTCTTCAAACGTATTTAAAACCAGGATGACTGCAGCATGCCCACTTCTACTTACAGATATTAATACTTGAATCATTTTGTATTTTAAGATTACAAGTTACCCTATCCAATACAATATGTGACAAGACTTAAGAGTCATGGGTAGGTCTTATTGTCAATCAGATCAGTTTGTTGTCCTAGGGCAGTGATATCAGCTGAATTTTTACATGATTTTCCCCCAATACAATCATCATTTGTCCAACTGCAAACATACATTAATGGAGAAGAATAACAGCTTTGGGTCCACAGTGGAAATTATAATAACCCAATACACATACTGCCTATAGGGACTTCATAGAGAGTTATGTTGTGAAATTACAAATATGTACAAGAGGAACAATGTAGTAAAGATATAGAGCCCTGTACTACATAGGGTATGTGCTTAATATTACACATCTGGCTGGTGTTAAAGAAACCTCATTCAACCCCCATCCTATTTCTTTAAACATATTGAAAGCTTTAATTGTTCATCCAAGCAGATCCATTCACTTAACCCGTGTTAAATGCTCATAACCACCTTATAAATAGTTGCAAACCATCTGCTAACCTCAGTGATTGTGTTAGGGAAAGTTTTTGTGGTTCTGTGAATTTAAATGAGGGGCCTGACTTTTTATTTATAAAATAATTTAAAATGCACTTCTGGTTTAAATAAAAAAAAAAACCTGCAGTACCACGTTTCACCTATTTTGAAGAGAGGCGAAATGTTTACATAAATGGTGCAAAGAACACTGCCACCAGCTATGATTTTTGGAATAATACTATATAGACAGTGAAATGACAGGTTTTTGCAGAATTTGATATATTAAAGATGATTTGGAAAATAACAATTTTACAAGGTGTTAACACATTTTACAATATTATAACAGTCAGTGTAGTTCCTTTACTTTTAAGTAGTTGTGTTCAGTGAAATACATTCAGGTTTCAACAAAACTAAAATTATTTTGTAAGCAAATGAATTTTCCCTGTGAGGCCTGGTGCAGAGGAGACATGTACTTCATTATTATACATCCCCCACATCGGGCTGCCCAATGAACGCATACACTTTCTGGATGAGGGCATGCTCATATCAGAACCAGAGGCAGCCTTCTGCACCAGGATCCAGCTGGGGAAGACTGCTTCTACAGCGCCTAGACAATTTTACAGTTTTACAAGCTAAAAGCTTAACGGTTTCCTAACTTTTAAAAGTATACTTTCCCTTAAGTTAAGCTCCAGTTTCCTGTTGTTCCTTCCAATACAGGATGCTTATAGCTCTTAAGCCAACCTATCTTACTTAGGTTGGGTAAAATGGTTTCTTTGGTTTTGTGGTGAAGACAGTTCAATTTCTAAGCATTCACATGTTTTAAAATGTCTAATTTAAGGCAGGTTTTAATGAAATAATCCATTGCACATCAGCCCCCTTGTGATAACATGGATGGAATGACTTAAGATTAAGCCCCGAGTAAGACAAAAATGAAGCAATGTGCAAGGAATGTTAAAGGACATTTACACCCCCAACCTTAATTTCAATATACTCACACCACCCCCCAAATTTAGAGTAAGAAATGTTTTAGCTCTGGTGTTGGTGGGGTCCTTCCCCTCTTCTGAAAGCTGTGCAGGGCTCAAAAAGCTTTGCACATGCCCAAAGAAGGAATCAATGGGTAGACACTGCAGTCAGTGGCCATGACATCATCTGTCATGGCCATGACTGACGGCTCTAGCTGGAAGATAGAGGATATGTGCATTACTTGCTGTAAAGGTGCTAACAATTCTTAATCAGACTTGGGAATGTGTGAATATTACAGACATTGGTTTAGGGGGTATTTTACATAAAGGAAAAAAATGTAGGTTGGAGGGTGGATATGCCCTTTTAAGCACAGGAAGAACCTCTTAAAAAAAAAAAAAAAAAAACATCACGTTTGTTCAAATGTTTATGCAATATACGGTATATTCCTATTATGGTTTGTCACAATGGGTTTATGTCTGTTTTTTTAATCTGTTTTCCTTTGCAGTTTATTTTTCTCAGGCTGAAAGAAATGTTCTTCAATGGCATCAACAAGCTCATCCAGCTCCATCTTTAGCAAGGCCAAATCACTGGAAGCAAAAGGAAAATAGCTTTTAAGAAAATATGTACAAGCTTCATATTTAAATGTAACAAAATTAACCATATTAGGGAACACTAAACCTAAAAAGTTAACTTTAATTAAAGATAAAGCAGCAAATTACTGCCTTATTCTTAAGGTGGGTACGAACACTAACAATAAAGGGATCCGAATCTGATGGTATGGTCCCTTTATCGTTTGTGTGTGTATAACGCATTTTTCTAGCAGATTGTTTGTCATCTTTTAAAGATCTGTAGTGTGTGTACTCTGCTGTCGTAAAGTTAGAGCCCTCCCTGTTTCCCCATTGACATTAAACATGCTGGGTGTAATAGCCACAAACCATAACACACTCTTACAGATTTATTGTGCAATAATATGCAGTCTTTATGGCTAGTGTTAAAACAATCATATGATCTAAATAAGGTTACAACATACCTATTGTTATATTATAACAATTCACAGCTGACAGGGGTAGGTCACAGTAATCAGGATCAAACATTTTGAACTTACTCTGCCTGCTCCTGGCGTGGAAAGGAAAACTAGAGAATTTACTGGCCATGTGTTTCTCCTTCCATCAGCCATTTAGATTAAACCCCTAAATACACACATCTTACCTATTTCCAGGGGCTGCACACAGTTCAGTGTAATATTTTATTTTCGGCTCTGTCCCACTTGTTCTCATGGTGGCGACTCCTCCATTTGCGAAGGTAAAAGTTATCATTTGACTGCTCTTACTGGTTGGGAGGATCTGTAGACAATGTACAAATAAATGTAAAAACTCTGAATGCAAAAGGTGATTGGAGGCTGCAAGCTAATTGGATCACATTTCTTCCAGACATAAAGCTCCTGGCTGCTAGCTATCTTCTGCTAGCTATCTTCTACACCATACTTTTCTGCATCTTCCTGCAGTCGATGATGGCCCCTGCATGCCAGTGTATGTTTACCATTAACTATTACAGACTATGAGGGGTGCGGGGTACAGAAGAATCCTAACATCTTTCTAAGCATAATGTTGATTTTAGGGTTTCTTGAGGGCCAGAAGAAATGTTTTTCTAATCAGACATTAGTTCTCCATTAAGTTCCAGAAAAAATAAGCAAATCTTTTATATGAAATTCTGCTTCTAAAAAAATAGTAAAAATCATCAAAACCAAAAATGAAAAAAATTAGAACTGTTTTCACACAGATAGCGTAGTAATAATATAACAATATAATCCCCTTGTGCATTTATTCTACTAGTGTCCGGATTTATTATAGAAAACAGATCTATTGTCATTGTTAACTTACAGCTTTGTTGTCAGGCTGGTTATTATCATATCCAGTAGTTAAGTCCCGAACCCCAGAAACTTTAAATTTGCCACACAGCTTTGGATAAGTATTTTCTCCATTGTAATTTCTCAGATTTTCAAACAAGTCATTTATTATTTTCTGATCATAACATATAAAGTAGGAATTCTTGCTAATATGGTAGCCATACCTATCAGACAGAAAATGTTTTACAGTTATGTCTTTTGTGAATAAAATAACATTGGGTGCTAAATGCCAAAGTCAGTGTAAAACCCACGCTATCCGAGTCTGTGGTACCTGTGCCATTTCGGAAAATGTGCAATGCAAAACCCTAAACACCATATTCAAATGTTTAAAATCAGACCAGAACTGTACTAACCAACTTCATTCCCTCTGCCTAAGACTCTTCGGTTTCTTCCAGGAATGGGAATAGAATGAAGAAGTAAACTTCTGGCCGGATTTTGAAGATGCGAATATGGCCTTTAAGGTTAGGGGGGTCCCTACAGTGTGGGTAAAAAAAAAAGCTTAATGGTAATGCGAGTGATCCAGGGGGAGGGAGGGGGGCAGGGGTAGAGGGCCCCACAGCGCATACCAGAATCCTCTCAGTGAACAAGAAGTAATAAACCATTTTACACACAGAACGGCTCCTACAGTACTCTTCACTTTCCTGGAATTTCACAAGGCACTGCAGTAGAACCATATGGAGCAGAGGAGAAAGGTAAGGATTTTTTTACTCTACTTAGTGGGGCCAGCAGTGGCAATTTTAGTTTGGGGGGGGTTGACATGTCCTTTAAAGTTCTGGGGATTCTACGTGTATTTGGAATTTAAACTGATAAATGTACAATAATACAGATCTTAGACCAAAACATAGATGTTGCCCCTTTTGCTATGGCCCTCTGCAACGGATGAGGTCATCCCTAATTAAATCTATGGTGCTGGTGACAAATGAAGATCAGAAGGTGTGGCCAAAAGCAGAGAAGCATAAAAAGAAACAGGATCCACAACAAATGTTAGTGTTTTTCTTACTTAATCACGATATTGCTGTAAATTAACTCATCACTTTGTAACTGCATAAACTTGTATTATGTGCACTACCCTTGTTTGTAACTTGAATTACTTTCCCATATGTAGCAATCTAATTATAAAGCGCCACAGTAGCAGTTCAGGTTATCATTACACATTTAATGGGTAACATCACAATCCTGTGCCATGTATGTTCCAATTTTAATCTAACTATAAAAAGGAAACATTTTGATTTTATTTTGTTGCCAATCGTTTTTTTAAAAAAAAATATTTGCTGCAAGCAAAATGTACAACACAAATTAAAAGGAAAGTCTCTGGGTTAAAAGCGCCCTATTTACTGGGCCCATAAATGCTACAGTATTATTAGACAGTCTGTCAATCGCACCGCAAATTGTAATGTAACAATTCAAATTTCTAGCATGTCAAATAAGAGTAAAGGACCTCAGTTCGATTTTATGATCAGTTTATTTAATAAATATCGTCCCAATAATGTTGCAGTGCTCATGGCCACATTAACAGACAACTCATGCTAACAAATAGCTCCATAATTGACAGTCATGGAGTCTATGTGTTCTGCTCAACGTTACATATATTCAATTCTATTTCGCTTAAAACATTCTTACTTCTTAATCTTATGATCTTATTTGTAATCTCTGGTCTGCTTGTTTAGTTTAGTCACAATATTCCAGTTACAAGACAAAACTTACGTGTTAAATATGGTGTTAAGCTGTTGAGACAATGTGACATTTTTTGTTGCCAAATAGCTGGCAAGCTCAGCTGCAATTACTGCACCACTAACTCCATCTTTGTCCAAAACAAAGGGACAGCACATATATCCTTAAGGTAAAAGAAAAAACATTTGAATACAAATAAAGAATTTGAAAAAAAATTAGGAAAACTACATTGTGTATAAAGTTTATAAAAAAAAAAAATTCAATAAAAATACCTAGGGCAGAGAGGTAGCACTGATAATTCTTACCAAACCAGATCATTTAGGAAGTAGGAATAGTCAACCTACCTCCCTGCCCTAGTTACTTTCATTTCTAAAATGTTTGTTTTTACAGTGTAATTGTTTTACGATTAATATATTTTTGCTTTAATGGCAAAAAAAGTTTTGGAGGGAGCATTGTCTACAAGCTTCATTTGCATCATGACGCCTGATCATTACGGACGAGAATCTGTTTGTGTATGAATGATTGGACGTTTGCAGGCCGGCAGGGCGTCGAGGAGGAATCTTCCCATCTGTAGCTAGCACAGCCTGATTCGGGCAATGATTATTATCTTTTCAGTTTGACTATTGTGTATAATTTTGCTATTGGATCAGAGAAAAACATTAAAGTCTGAAACTTTGAGGTAAGAGGCGATATCTGGATTTTAGGAATTTCTGTTTTTCTTGATTTCAACTACGACACTGTTCATTATGACATTTCCTATGGTACAATCTAGGATAATAAATACGAAATAATAGAATCACTATCCTTTCTTACCTATGGCCTCCTCAAATGCAAAAAGAACATTTTTTCCTTGGTCAATAAGTTGCTTTGCTCTGTTTCCCATCCACTTAAATCCCGTCAGTGTTTCCTATAAAAAGAGGGCAAATCTTATTGGCAAAAATATGATACAGAAAACATACAGTACATCCAGAAAGTATTCACAACTCATCACTTTTCCCAAACTTTGTTATGTTACAGCCTTATTCCAAAATGGATTAAATTCATTTTTACCTCAGAATTCTACACACAACACCCCATAATGACAATGTGAAAAAAGTGTACTTGAGGTTTTGGCAAATTAATTAAAAAAATTAATGAAATATAAAAAAACCCTGAGAAGTCACATGTACATAAGTAATTAAATTCTCCAGATTTGTGCCCTGAGACAATCCTGCCTTGGAGGTCTACAGACAATTCCTTTGACTTTTTTCTTGGTTTGTGCTCTGACATAAAGTGTCAACTGTGGGACCTTATATAGTTAGACAGTTGTGGGCCTTTCCAAATCATGCCCAATCCACTGAATTTACCATAGCTGCAGAACCATCTCAAGGTTGATCAGGGAAACAGGATGCACCTGAGGTCAATTATGAAATAAATACTTATTTACATGAGATTTCTCGGGGTTTTTATAAACCTTTTTGACGCTACCATTATGGGGTGTTGTATGTAGAATTCTGTATATACATACTACATAATATAGCCTTGTGTATAGAAATGTATTATATTACAGAAAAGGTAGAAACCTGTACTGCACCTCAAAGTGGAACCCCTCCTTCACTGCAATGGCTCGGAGAATTTTGGACGACACCGTGCTTGACAGCATGTACATACTCTTTACTGCATTTGGGTCCTGGTTTTTTTCTTTCCAGCAAGTAAAAATCCACCAGCCTAACAGAGCCCCAAGCTCATTGCCAGAGAAAACCTTCCAATCACCACTAGAAAAAGAAACACACCAGAACTCTGCAAAATATGGCACCAGTATAAAGAATGTGCACGACTACACAGCATTAATATTGTAACTACCTGTTATCAGTTAATAAGGCTGTCTACACACATTAGATAAAGATGCTAAAGCTCTGTACACATGCTGAATTTTGTTCTGGCAAAACGCACAATGGCCGCCCGCCAAAAAAGCATCGCATATGTATTGCGCTCAGTCGGTGGTTGTTCCTTGCAAAATTCAGCATGTGTACGCACTGAGGGGAGGGGGGAGACCCCCTGTTTCTCACCAACTTCATTAAACAATCTGGCAGGACAGATCATGTAACAATATTGTGGGGAGCCTCCAAACATGTTAAACTATCTAAGTTATTGATATTCCTGAATTTGCTGCAGGATAATTTTCTCCCACAGGTGGTTCAGGTTCCTACTAGAAGAGGAGCTCTGTTGGATCTGGTAATATCTAACATTGTGGAGCGCATTACAGATATAAAGGTAACTGGAGGCTTAGGGAATAGTGACCATGAAATAGTGGCATTTGGACTTTGTTATCGAAAGGAAAAGTGCGCTGGGTTAACAAAGACATTTAATTTCTGGAAGGCAAATTTTCCCAGGTTAAAAGCAGCTCTTCAGAATGTCAACTGGGATAATGTATTATCAGGAAAAGGTACTGAACAGAAGTGGACTGTGTTCAAGGGGATTTTAAGCCAGTTCACATCTAAATTTATACCCTTGGGAAATAAATGTAAAAAAAATAAATCCGCGCCTATGTGGCTGAATTCTGATGTAAAGAGGCAAATGGTAAGGAAGAAAAAGGCATTTAAAACCTTTAAGGCCGAGGGAACGGAAAGGGCCTTTAGGGAGTATAAAAACTGTAACAAGGAGTGTAAGAAAGCAATCAAACTAGCTAAAATTAATAATAAAGTTAGGATAGCTGAACAAAGCATTAAAAAATGTTTTAATTATAATAATAGTAAGAAGATGAGGACTGAGAATGTGGCACCATTAATTAATGAGGATAAGTTAGTTACGGAGGGTGGCGATAAAGCAAATGTCTTTTATTCCCTCTGTATACACTATAGAAGATCCAAGTACAGATTATTGTATAGTAGCAATAATGGAATAAAAGATTTAAGTGCACTTTGGTTAACCGAGGATATGGTACAGAAAAAACTAAACAACAAAATATTAATAAATCTCCTGGAAAAAATACATCCTCGGGTACTTAGGGAGCTAAGTTCAGTTTTATCTAGGCCATCGTTTCTTATTTTTCCAGAATCCCTCATGTCCGGTGGTGTGCCTCTGGATTGGAAAATATATTCCAATATTCAAAAAGGGTAGTCGTTCACAGCTGGGTAATTACAGACCTGTAAGTTTTACTTCAGTGGTGGGGAAGATCCTGGAAAGTTTAATAAGGGAACATGTTCTAGAGTATGTTTCAAGGACTGACAAGTAGTAACCAGCATGGATTTAGGAGGAATAGATCTTGTCAAACTAACTTGCTTGGCTTTTATGAGGGAGGAAGTAAGTAGAAATTTAGACTCTGGCATAGCAGTAAATGTAGTTTACTTGGATTTTGCAAAGGCTTTTGATACAGTCCCCCATAGGCGACTAATGTATAAGCTGAGGTCTGTTGGTCTGGGGAGTCACATTAGTACATGGATAGAAAATAGGTTAATGAATAGGATGCAGAGAGTAGTTGTAAATGGGGCTTCATCATTATGGACTAAAGTGCTAAGTGGGGTGCCACAGGGTTCTGTGTTGGGTCCGCTTCTATTTAATCTATTTATTAATGATTTGGAAGTGGGTATTGTCAGCAAGGTTTCTGTGTTTGCTGACAACACAAAACATTGTCGACCATTAAAAACTTCAGAGGATGTGCAATCGTTGCAGGGGGATCTAGATAGATTGTCATATTGGGCTGCAGATGAGATTCAATGTTGATAAATGTAAGGTGATGCATTTTGGACTTAAAAATCCTTGTGCTACTTATACTATAAATGGCTCTGTGTTAAGTGAACCCTTGTTGGAAAGGGATCTTGGAGTTTTGGTGGATAACAAACAAAGGTAGCAAGCAGTGCCAGGCAGCAACAGCCAGAGCCAGCATGGTATTGTCTTGTATAGAGAGAGGTATGGATTCAAGGGGGGAAAATGTTCTTCTTCCTCTTTACAAAGCATTGGTAAGGCCTCATTTGGAATATGCAGTGCAATTTTGGAATCCTGTGTACAAAAAGGACATCTTTGAAATGGAAAGGGTTCAGAAAAGGGCAACTAAATTAATATGGGGATTGGGGGAGCTTGAATATGAAGAGAGACTGGAAAAGTTTCAATTATATGTACGCTGGAGAAAAGGCGCTTGCGTGGGGATATGATTAATGTGTATAAATACATTAACGGGCCATACAATAAACTATCTGGGGCATTGTTCACCAATAGAACATGTCAAAGGACATGAGGACATCCCTTAAGACTTGAAGAAAAATGGTTTAGGCTTCAAGTTCGGAAAGGGTTTTTCACGGTGAGAACGGTAAAGCTCTCCAGTGGACGTTGTTATGGCAGGTTCATTGGTCAGTTTAAAAAAAAAAGCTGGATAAGTTTCTGCAAACAAGGAATGTTGCAAGTAACTAGTATTGATTCATAAAGTAGAGTTGAACCAGGGAAATTTCCGATTGCCACTTGGAGTCAGGAAGGAATTTTTTCCCCCTTCATAAATTTGGTGTTTTTTTTTAGCCTTCCTCTGGATCAACAGTTAGGCAGGAAATAAGGATATTACTAGATGGGTTGGACTGGATGGACGTATGTCTTTATTCAGCCTCAAATACTATACTATATTTAAATAAGCAACTTCTTTATAAATTGGTACAATAGCACCTTTATAAGGGTCCAAGCTGCTCCATATAGCTCCGCCCTGACCCCACAACAATGCCACCCATGACGCTCTTACTTATCCCCTCTCACCCTAAAACCACAGGCATAGCAAATACTCACCAGTGATCCATTAAGGGGCAGAGTTAATATTTTCCTTATATAATCCTTCTTATACAATAATGTTATAAGATTTGGAAGATGACACAGCAAAATTCAATAAGTCAGTCCCCAATGCCTAGTTTATTCAGAGTTTATGCCATTTCTGTTCTATTAAATTGGACTTAGGACAGACCCCTGAGGAACACCACTGATAGCATTGGTTCTTCTAGAACACTGTTATTTCTTGGTGTCAATGTGCCTAAATATTTTTTCAACATACCCAATCGCCAATTTGCTTGATCCAGACAAACAGGCGACCAAGATTGGTTGTGGTCGTCTGCACCTTCAACATACAATATTTCTGACCAATCAGATGTTATCAAGTGTTTAGTACACAAGTATAAATGGTACATCTAATTGGTTGCTGCAAATAACCAGCATGGGCACATTTTTGCCCCTGTTATTAAATAAACATGTTTGTCTTTTGTGACCATCTAGGCCCACATATAGCATTCTATGCCAGGCAGAATGACATCATAGCCTGTGTGATCATACACAGGACAGCTTTACAATCCAAAATTCCTGGCTAAAATATTAATTATATGTTCTAGGTTTGGAGAAGCATTTATCGGGGATATACAGAAGAGAGGTACTGGGGTACGGACAACATATTAAAGGGTAACTGTACTGTGCCTATGTTTTCTACATTAAATAGATAAATTCTATATTTGTAGAATTAAAATGTTTTCTTTTCCTTCCCCTTTAAAATCTGGTGTAGCTTGCAACTCGCTGCAGAAAGCTGCACTTGATGAACAAATGCTAGTTTCCTGTGATTCACTGACCATATATGTGTTTCCAAATCAAGTTAACCAGATTAGATAAAACTATGTGTGTGTATGTTTTGCTATGTGTGGATATAGTGGATCTAGAATCTTTACACAGGTATATTTTAAAATGTTACTCAGACAGTCACCAGCTTCCAGAGGAACCAAATATTATAATCCTGCAGGTCTGAGATTAGACCCAGGCAATCCTGCTACATTGTGTGGTTGAAACTAAACATGCTAGGTTAATACTTATTAGTATTCACCACGGCAAGTGGTGATGGTACCTCATATATTATAACAGAAGGTACTTCACAGCATCATGTTATTGTAATAGCATTGCCCTAATAATCTAACATATAAACAAACATTTCTCATTCCCAGTTTACATAAAGAAATGGATTTATCCTTTATATACTGTGGGTGGGGCACGCACCCCAAGGAGGTGGAGTTATGGGTGTGGCGTGGACAGTCCGGGGGCATGGTTCACAAAAAGGGGGCGTGATGGGGAGGAGATTCAGGACTCCTCTCCGTCGCGGAAGATTGGAGTGGTCTCGCGGGAGACCACTACAATTCGAGGGAGACTCCCAGAAGATCAGGGAGGGGTGGGATACCGGACTCCCTAGTTACCCCATCAAATGGATCAGATTTAAAAATAGGTTTGGCAATTGGGCCCAGTAGAGCTACTAAGTCTAATTGGGGAATTTCATCTGCAGGTACAAAGATAGGAGGATTTAAATCAATACTATCAGTAGCAGTCTCCATAGCTTAATACAAAGAACAAATATACAAAGAAAACAGGGAGAATAAATGGTATTACCAGCAACGCTGCCACCAATTTGTACCAGATCACTGCTTTATGGAAGGTTTACGGGTAGCATGGCACACAGTGGGTTACACTGGTGGTCTGGCACAAAGCAGACAGTGCACATAAACAGGTTCCCACATAACATGTGCAGAAATCTGGGGTGCCCCTGTCTATGGTGCATCACTTATGAATATTGACCAGGCCTGTATATTGTGGGTCCTTGTAAGTTGGTGTACACTTATCTGTTGCCTCAGAGTTTGTATCCAATAAGGTAAATTGTCTGTTCAAAAATCTGTCCTCCCAACAGGTGGCAACAGGGTCTTATACACAGGATCTTGTGTTGCAGTCAATATCACTCAAAAGCACACACCACAATACACTTTCTCTCCTCCTACCATAGAGAGCAGGGATGTCTTGTCTTTTATTACTCACTGACACCACCTGCAGGTTGGAGGTGGTATATAATGAGCCTTGGTGTATATGTCCATTACAATACAGATCACATCCTGTGTAGCAGACAGAAACTTTTTTCGGATTACACTCTGGGATCTCAGCTCTGTAACTAAGTTTATGTATTTTGTATATAGGTCAGTGCTAAATTTTATATACATTTACTGATGGTCATTTAAATGGTAATAGTGAGATAGTACACACATACATATACACCATTCCTATGTGTAATATCCTATACCCCCCCCACCACATTGATAGCTAAAAACTGAATGCAATCTCCTGCAACCCAAACCCTACTTTTTATTGCATAGTGCCAACACGATCATTTAACCTGAATATAGTTTTACTTATTATATTATAGATTACCTATTAACCTTTACATTACCACACAGGAATTTGAAATCTAAAACAGTGACCATTAACCGCTACATTTTTAGACAAAAGTTTAAAAACCAAAACAGGGACTTAAGCAGAGCTGAATGTTATAGCATGTGACCTCTCTCTGCTACAGACAGCTGCTACACTTTCTTTCTGTTAAAAAGAGACGAGGGCCTTGAGTGCCACCACTGCTTTATAACTATAAATCTGTTCATGAGAATTCAACCAGTGAATGGTGTGGGATGCGTACACCAGCCATCTCCTTGATAGTATATGTACAATATTAAAAGAAGGATAAGGAGGTTATTGAAGAATAAGTGTAAAAAGGCAAACAATACACAACGTTTTTGGCCCAAAGGCATTTGTCAAGTGCTGCATATGCTCTGCCCAATTATTCAACAATTTACTAGTTGAATTCTCATGATCAGATACAGTATATAGTCTCAGATGCAAGAGATATCCTAGCAGTAGAAAAGCTGCTGAATACTATTGGAAAGGTATCTAGTTATCTGAATATTATATATTGCAGTTACAGGTTTAAATGGAAACTTTGATCCTGAGGACAGCCAATACAGTGGCTGAAACACATCGATCGTGGTTCTAAAATAGATTAAGTGTTGATTTGGATATTGTATATATCTGTTCATGAAGGCACTGAGAAAACTCATACCGCATGATCTTGTGCTTCAGTGGGAAATTAACATGTAAAACGTGATAATTTCCAGCAGGGATTGTTATATCCTACTTTTAATCTATTTAAATGTAAGGCTGTGGACACAAGAAGATATTTAGGACCCAAAACATCTGTGATACTGTGTTCCTGCGATCGTCCCATAGATTCTCTGGGCAGATCAGACAAAAGACTGGCAGGAAAAATCATGACTGATCTTGCAGTTTTTTATAGACTGCACGATTGGCAGTGCCAACCAACCGATAGTGGCAAATGCTGCCACCACTGATTGGTCTGACACATTGAATGGACGGCGCTGCAAAAATATCTGCCCGTGTGTACCCAGCTTAAAGATGCCCATACATTAGCGCTTACCTGACTGATCCCACGAGATGGAATCATATAATTTAATTACAAAATGAACGGACCAGACGGGACCTCACAATCGTATGTCGGGCGTGAAGAAGATACAGAAAGGCGGTTCCTCCAGAATTGATTGAATGTCGCAGGATCGGTCTACAGGTAATCGTTAACGTATGGGCACATTTAGCCATACTGGGTCTGTAAGTACTTCCAAAGCAGATAATGTTAGAGCTTACAGAGACAGTCAGATCAGCACTGTCTGAAACTATTAACATTTTAAACCGAGGGACAAATACTGGATTTCAATCTTCCAGTGAATCAGCAAAAGGAAAGTTAAAACCAGATGGTGACTATTTTCATCCCCAGGAAATATGTGTCCAGCCACAAGGGACATTGTTTTATTTTTAAATGAAAGCTTGTTTTGTATGAGAATATCTATATGTGCAAGCACAGAGCTGCTGACCTATGTACAATAAACAAATGAGGTATTGCTAGACATGTTTATAGTCTTGTGGAAGTTGTCTATATTTTACTGCATTCCTCAAGTGTTGCATTGTTGGTGCTTTGGCCTGTATCAAATTTCACATGATTAGTTGAATTAATATATTTTTAATTTCAAAAGCAAGGATTAATGATGTTCGATGAACCAAGCTACAACTGCAGATCTTAAAGTTACACTAACCCATTTTTGGTGATGTATTGCCCTCTCTTCTAAACAAACCTGTTTTTTTATTCAGAACTGGTGGTCCTCGGAAATCTGAATCTAGCCAAGTTTTCTGAATTGAAATTCGGAATATATCAAAAGAGTTATAAAGGAAACAAAATGTGGTCAAAACTGCAGCCGAAAATTTGAAAACTTTAATTTCAAATCTAGTTATGTACAGAGGGTTAGTGTGACTTTACTATGGAAATTATGTCAGTGACGTCAGTTTGTTAAAAAGGCACAAACGGGTGGATTTATATCAGTATATCTCAGTAGCCTACAGCACAAAAAGCCTGGTGCCCTTAGCCCCACCCACAGACCATACCCATTCCCCCCATTTTTTCACTATATAGTGGATGAGGGGAGATTGATAGCCATCCCTCCAACCACAGGGTGCCTACCGTGGATAGTGGTAACTCTGGGCCAGAGCACAAACGATTGGCCCATTGGTAGTGTACCAATGATCAGCAATGCCATTGAATAGTCAATGCAGTGTACTAGGACACAATATTGTGATTGTAGGGTCAGGTGAAACGAATTTGTCATACACAAAAAAAAAGGTCAAATTCTAACCAGAACTAGGTTAACTGTTCGCTGTAAATATACAGTTTTTGTTACCTTTCTTGTTTTTCTGCCACTGCCAACCGGTCAGCATCTGGGTCATTTGCCAAGATGATTCTTGCCCCTTCTTTCTCAGCCAATGCAAATGACAATTTCTGTAAAACAGTACAAGTGGGTTTAATTCTATTAACATCATTTCAAGCATTTAATAGGACATCTATACATTGCTCTAGACAAACACAATACTAAGATGTCTGTCTACTGAAACACTGTACATCTTAATAAAGCTCAATGCACTACACACAGAATGAGTGCACCCATTTTGTGATCAGGATTTCCAGCAATAGGTCCGCTGGCTACCTCCATACACATATTATCAGGTTAAAGAGAAAACATCCAGGTGTTCTTACCAAGACTCCTTTGCCTTCCTCTGGATTAGGATATTTCACAGTAGAAAATTCGGGGTCTGGGTCTTTTTGTTCTGGGACTGCAATTGGAGCATTGAAGCTGAAAGATTTAAAGGCAGACTGCACAAAAATATGGCCAACTCCATGCACAGACGTGTGGATAAACTTCAGCTTGGAATTCTTGTTAATGTCTCTGAAATAAAACAGACTGTAGTATACATATCGTACTATATAATATAATTTTGCTTTCTTGCAATTTGTCTATGGATCTCATAAAAAGAGAAGCAACCAAATCACCCTACATCAACTGAGACATAACTATCATCCTTCTATTCAGACATTTGACTTTAATGTATAGTTTTCCTTTAACAGTTAAAGGGTGGGAAACTGTAGTACAATGATACAATATACTTATAAGGGAAAAGAGGCTTAGAAATTGCAACACTATATTTAACAGATTTAATACATGCAGAGCTAGTGATGAAAGTAAAGGTATTTAAAATAAGATTACCCTGAATCCTGTCTAAGGGTTTACATGGCATCTCAGTCATCACCATACGCTACATGTTAAAAATAGAAATATAATACAAAAGAATCTCTATTGCAATCGATAGTTCCCAGCCCAACCCATGCTCTGTGGACCTACCTGTGAAAGCAGTGCTTCTGGATATCCTCAAAATATTTTTTATTTATTGACTCAAAAGGATCATGAAGTAGAGGACTCTTGTCAATAAGAGAATCATCCCAAGCTGTAGACCATGGTTTCAAATTCTCCTCAATAGACTGAGCAATCCCAATATCATGTGGAGGAATGATTTGTGCACCATTCTCCCAATAAACCTACAAAAATGGAACTAAGTGATTACAAAGCATTTATAGACTTTAGGTGCCAGTGCAACCAGTTCTGATTCAGCTGGGTAAAGAATGACTGTCATGTTACACCACTTGTTACAGCCTTTTGCTTCTGAATGAATCATGTTCACATTCAGTTTCTGAGATATACTTCATTCTTTAAATGTCTAACTTGTTTAAACAAATGGAAGCCCAGCAGCCATTTACAAGGCTTCGTCCCTGCTGACTCCAAACCTCACTCTTTATGTTAAACACCTTTTGTATATATGTATGTATGTGCTTTTATATATTTTGCAATGCGTTACAATAAGTTTATCTATTCATCTCAGGCCCTGCTCCAAAGAGCTTACAATCTAATTAACAATGTACTATGAACCAGAAGTAATAGTCATACTGCTATATGATACTACTGAGAAATAAATTAGCAACATCAGGAAAATTAATATTAAACTTTGAGAAAGTCTAAAGATAACCATACACATGGCTGATATTTAGTAAATCTTGTTAGAGCCGATGGGATTTGCTGAATATTGGGAACGTGTATGGATAGATCGCTACTACCGCTATGTACATTATGATCCTTTACTACAGTAGAGGGAGCCAATAACACTGCATGGTGCGTGGCCGCATCAAACAATGGCTCCATATAAAAAAATATGCAGGGCAATTTCCCATGTGTATTTACTAATTGTGAAAATTAAAGACCTTTGATGGAATATTCTGTGGATTTGCGACAGAAGTTTCACGTGTACGAGCAGATTTTAGGGCTGGACCCCACAGATACGCACGGCGCAATCAAAATGTCACGCACTTCCTTTGATGTTGCCCTATTGTAGTGAATGGGATGCACACCAAAAATGGTGATCGCATGAGCTGCGAGAACAGGCCAAATTGTATCTCATCGCAGCGGACAAAGTGGGGCCTCGCACATCCACGAACATTGGCATGTGCGCTAGCGCAGCGCAAAACGTGCAGAAAATTGCCTTGTGGAAAACACAAAAATTGGTCACTAACAAAACAGATATTCCGTTTTTGTGGAATTTTGGTTTTGTCTTGGAGCTTTAATAGTAATTTTTGTTCTTACCCCACCCTGTATATATTGATTCAGACAAACGAACAGTCAGTTGTGGACAGCCATAAAAAGCCATGCAATTTTTTGACCGATAAACTGGGCCAAAAAATTCCACAGTGTGTATACAGCCTTAGGTCCAAAGTGTAGATAAGCCCTAAAGATGCCCATAATTGCCAACTTTCCTGGCGACATCCCTGCAACGTTCTCCTGCCCAATCACTTCATAACCAATATAACAGGTTGACTGTAAATTGCTATCCAATCAGGGAACATCTCAGGAATGTTGCCAGGTATGAAGAGTGGGGGAAGTAGACATTACAGACAATTTCAATTTTGTTGGATCAAACTACCAATCGGCCTTCTAACTAATGGGGCCACCTTAAAGAAAAAGTTCACTCTAAAAGTGACCCAGACTGTTTCCGGATTAAACAATACTTTATCAGGCGTGCATGCTATAATATAACTGCCGAAAGCAGAGGCGTCTGCGAAGGAGCACCCTTGTGGTTAAGTTGTAACACTGCGATCCCGGTGCCTGTAACATTAAATAAAGACATAGTTCCTTTACCTTCTGTTCTTCAATTAATGCAAAAAAGTAAAGGTTTACTTTCTGTATGAACAATTCCTGTAGAAATATTTACACATTGTTCATTCACTTGACTGATAATTTTCCCTTAATTTTGGTCTCTAATCCTTAAGCCTTATCACATTATATATAGTCTCATGCATTAAATTACAGCACTTTAATTTTTCTTCAATTGAACAAAAGTACCTTGTATCCATTATCTTGTTTTGGATTGTGGGATGCTGTAACCATGATTCCAGCACACAGGCTAAGGTGGGTCACAGTGTATGGCTTTAAAACAACATAATAATGCAGTTAAGATTGGATTTACAGATGAAGTTTAGGTAGCGTACAATATAGTAAAAATGTTAGGATCTGCACACTAGGTTTAGTAAATTAGGAAAAAATGTACTGTGCACAGATTAAGGACATTTTACAACTGTATGTTAAAGTATACATGTTCTAAGTTCACCACCCCCATCCCCCCCCTTTATGGAAGAGTGGCAAGAAGAAAGCCATTGTTAACAGAAAAGCATAAGAAGTCCTGTTTGCAGTTTGCCACAAGCCATGTGGGGGACACAGCAAACATGTGGAAGAAGGTGCTCTGGTCAGATGAGACCAAAATGGAACTTTTTGGCCAAAATGCAAAACGCTATGTGTGGCGAAAAACTAACACTGCACATCACTCAGAACACACCATCCCCACTGTCAAATATGGCGGTGGCAGCATCATGCTCTGGGGGTGCTTCTCTTCAGCAGGGACAGGGAAGCTGGCCAGAGTTGATGGGAAGATGGATGGGGCCAAATACAGGGCAATCTTGGAAGAAAACCTCTTGGAGTCAGCAAAAGACTTGAGACTGAGGAGGAGTTTCACCTTCCAGCAGGACAACGACCCTAAACATAAAGCCAGGGCAACAATGGAATGGTTTAAAACAAAACATATCCATGTGTTAGTCCAGATCTAAATCCAATCGAGAATCTCTGGCAAGATCTGAAAACTGCTGTTCACAAATGCTGTCCATCTAATCTGACTGAGCTGGAGCTGTTTTGCAAAGAAGAACGGGCAAGGATTTCAGTCTCTAGATGTGCAAAGCTGGTAGAGACATACCCTAAAAGACTGGTAGCTGTAATTGCAGCTAAAGGTGGTTCTACAAAGTATTGACTCAGGGGGCTGAATAATTACGCACACCCCACTTTGCAGTTATTGATTTGTTAAAAATGTTTGGAATCATGTTTGACTTTGTATTGGTCTTTCACGTGGAATTCCAATAAAATTGATTCATGTTTGTGGCAGTAATGTGACAAAATGTGGGAAAAAAGGGGGGAAAACAAGGGGGACAAATACTTTTGCCAACCACTGTATGACTATTATTCCTTAGCATCAGCAATGTAAACCCTGGCTCTGGGAAAAAGAGAGGCGGTAGCAAACCGGGTGAACTATAAACGATCCAGGAAATTTACCCAAAACTGCAATCACTGACTCTGGGAGATTCAATATAACTGTTGCAGCTCTGGGTAAGTAACTGTCACCTGCTATCAGCTGGCATTCTAAAGCCACACAATAAAAAAGTGTCAAAACTGCTGTACTGAATCGTTTGTGGTATCTGAATTGCAAATGTTCTGTGAAAGCCACACAGCCGCCACTATTCTGCTCTTAAAGTCACACTAACCTATGGTGACTAAGTTAGACTTTGACACCAGAACCACTGCTGCAGCTATAGGAACATTTTCCTATATGTGTTTTTTTTTTTGTCATGCTGTTAGATCTTTATTCTATGTTGAGATAAAATACTTGTATGAGCCACTGGCCTGAAAAAAATTACCAGATAAAACCTTTCATAGTAGACAAACACAGCAAACCAAATTTAAAGGGCAAGTACACCCTATATAAAAAAAAAATGTATAGAACATCAGTGACCAATGGCCGCAGCTTGGAAGAAAAGGAATGAAGGGTCGACAGAAGGGTATGCGGGATATGCAGGAGCATTTGTTTTGCAGTGGGTATGCAGGAGCATTTGTTTTGCAGTTTCAGGGTTGGGGATCCTGATGTTTAATAAAACATATGAAGGTGGACAAACTTTAAAGGGCAACTGAAAACTTACATAATTCCTAACCAAAGATACACACTAATTTTTTTCAGAACACAAATCCCTGCAGTTACGTCCTCTCTCCTAATACAGTGAGCTCAGGCATGCTCAGTCTGATTTACACAGCTATTTTGTACCTCTTTGTGCTCCTTATAATAAAAGGAGAGTAAATTGAAAGGGAAAATAACTTTCTGTGGAGCAGGATTTCTAAAAAAAATATTAGATAGAGATATATTGGTTATGAATATCATTATAAGGCAAATAAGTAATAATAAAGTTTTATCATGCCCTGGGCTAAAAATCAGAGGGAAATGGGGCTTATTTAATAAGAGGTGCAAACAATTACTTCTGATCTGCATTACCCAATTAGATGCTCGATTTTTTTACTGGTCTACTGCAGTAAGGAAACATCTGATTGATGGCTGCAGAATAAATAGCAGGCGCAAAGATTTGCGCCAATTAAATTAAATAAGTCTCAACCTGTTTCCTACAATAAACGGACTCCTAGGAACGATTCTCACCACAAATGGGGTTGGGGTTATGCTGGAGAACAGATAGACTTTAATTCCTTGGCTAATAAATGTTGTGGCAGCGAGTCTTGCAAACCTGTAAAAAAAAAAAGACAAATCTATAAAAGAAATGTTAAAATCCTTTGCAATAAGATTTGTCTTTCTATTTCTTTGGATGCTGTGAATCCCGTATACTGCAAATTTATAAACTATATTAAATATATATCTCAACTAAAGCTGGGTACACACATTCCCAATCCTGATGGAACGATCAGTTCTGACACAGACGTACGTTCCATGTCTGCATCGCTCGTTTCAAACGGAAAACAATTCCCTTGGTCGCGGTCGGCCCCTATGCTTAAGTATAGAGTTGATCATAGGTAGTGTGGCAGTCACAAATGTTCTTCCTTTACTTTATATAGGTAGTACGATGGTGACTGTCAGCACTCCCAATCTGTCATCTTTGACAGATTGGTAAAGTGTGTACCCACATTTTTCCTTTTTCCTTTGCGTCTTTAACAAACCTCCTTGTAACGCATTTATCTACTTTTGGTAATTAAAGATTCTGAAAATGTTTTCCAAACATAAAAAAACTACCACAATATATAGCATTGGCAAAGGCTTTGTATGTAAATGATAATTTGAATTTGCAGTCACTAACGGACAGTCGGATGTCAGTGGTGGCAGTAAAGCACATGGTGACAGATCAATGTAATTAAAATGATTGCTTTCTGGTGCTATACACACTACATGCTTTTAATTACTGTCACATCTTATTTTAAAACGAGAATATTGCAGCCTAATAATTTCCATCAAAAACAGCACAAGTTCATAGTCATGAGCAGCACAGTGGCGTAGTGGTTAGCTTAAGGGAAGTCAATCAACGGGCCGGTCCAGGGAATCACAGCGTCACCTTGTCACGTGATGTGTCCCAGTCAGTGGGATGGGAAGGTGACTATACACTGATGGTACTGTGTGTCCCCCCGATTATAAACTACCACAGCATGATACAGCAGTGCGCTCTTTAGTTATTACACTAGGTCCCATCTGTTTATAATATATGCATATCTATGTATGTACGGTGTTGTAGGAGGGTCAAATAAATGAGAACATGTGAATGTATACATGCAATTGTAAAGCGCTACGGAAGATGTTGCCACTATATAAATCCATAATAATAATAATAATAATAATAATAATAATAATAATAATAATAATAATAATAATAAACAGAAAGAGACACCTGTAAACTTATGTAATGTTGGATTTATATGCAAAGACACACTTTGGCCATACGAATAGAAACTGAACACTTTTATACTGGAAATAGAACATTAAAAGGGTACCGTATGTATCAAAAATGTTAAATAGTGTATGTCTTTCCTGATGCTGATCAAAAGTCACATTCCTTTTATGATTACCATCAAGCTCAAAAAGGCTGTGTGCACTTTAAAGGCCTAAAATGGTAGGTAGCAGCTTGTTACCCTCCACAGCGAGCCATATTTCTGTCCCTGGCTAATTGATACTAGTGGATTTTCCAGGTTACAGTTGCTATGAAAGTTCTAATGAACAAAGACTGAAAATATACATCATACCTCTTACTACTGCCTCCACTCACGGGGTGAGCACGTGCATCATAGCCAATCACTACCCCTCTTTCTTTGAGGTCACTGATATTCTTTTCAAGGTACTTACAGAACCCCTGTAAAAGACAATACATTAAAATTAACAATTTTATTTCTATATATAAAAGTGAATGTATGTATGTTTGTATGTTCCAGAAAAACTTTAAAACGTCTGGGAAAATTATCACGAGACTTGGTATACTTATGTATAAGGTCCTGGAAACGAGCATAGGGTACTTTACAACTTATAAAAATGCCTCCATACCCCCCTTTTTCCGACATTTTTAAAGTTAATTAACCTGCGTGCTGCCATCTGGTGATGAATAACGTAATCACTGTAAGTTACAGTACAATGCTTTACTACATATTGTTCTGTTGTTCCTAATCAGAGTGCAAAGCTCCGCCCCCTCCCTGAACTTGTACAGTAGCTCTTCTGTGCTGTGATCTCCATAGCAGAGCAGGAGGGAGGAACAAAGTTATACTGAACCCATTTCTGATTGTAAGAGTCCATGGGGACGACAACATTTTTATCCTCTATCTCACTGCTGTGTACAGGGACTGACAGTAACTGATAAACTTCCTCTATGGGGCTGATGGTGCTAGAACTTATAGAGCAGTGATGGAAAACCTTGCAAGTTCAGATGGTAAACTACAACTCCCAGCATGCCTTGGTTGCTTTCTCCTACCAAGGCACGCTGGGAGTTGTAGTTTCCAAAAACATGGTCTTTAAAATGGGTGTAACCTATTCTCACGCACCGCATCTCTTCTCCCGATGTGTCCGTCTTTTCATTTTAAAGGACAACTAAAGCCACAGAACAACACTAAACCAGAAGGCAGAACACCTTGATATAAAACCAGTAATCTGTATCTTACCTCTCATTTTGATACGGGTGCTGGGAAATTTAATCTAAATAACATATGGCTTGTGCTTTACTTCACAGCATTCTAGTATCACACAGTTTGGTCAACGACCATTGTGTTATGCCCATGCTCAGTCTTAAGCTATGGCAGAAAATTGTTACAGTTGGTCACACCCATTAAGAATCTCTAGCCAATCCTTTACAGGACAGATAAAGCAAGTAACCATGTGACTGAGGTCAGGAGGTGTGGTCTGACACTGCACATATACAGAAACTTCATACAGTTCATAACAGGCTTAACTTTACTTTAATACAATTTAGTGAAGTGGGATTTTTATAGCTTATTGGCATTTTTAGGGGGTTGTTTTCAGATTTTGGAGAAAAAAAAATTAGGTTTAGTTCTCCTTTAAAATGTTGTGAGGTATAATTAATTAGGTTAGGAATTCCTGTTTATTATTGACGGACGAGGTTCGATCCCTCTTTCTCTTTTCAATAGGAACCATAATTAACTATTTATACACTAAACAGGGATTCCTATATAAATGACTAATACAGGGAGGGAGAGACAGTGGAAGGGTAGGGGGGGGGGGGAGACTGTGTCTGTGCTGGGTTTTTTGTTAACTGGCCTTATGTATTATAACAAATAACACGCTACCCACAGTGTATTATATGGATTTTCTTCACCTCTGAATTCCATTCCCCCTATATGGTCATGGAACTCCTCGGTGGCGTAATATACTTATATTACACTGTAGGTAATATTATCCCTTATGTAAAGTGCCACTTGGGTACACAGCGCTGTAGATTTATGAAATACAGAGTATATAAACAAGGGGATACGTGCAAGCAATTATATAGATAAATAACAATTAAATACAGTTTTATACATCGGTTAAGAATACATATATAAATGATGGATACATTGATATATGTGCAGCATGCCTTGTCACATTAGTAACGAGATCCCTGCCCCAAAGAGCTTACAATCTAAGAGGGTGGGACCTCAAACAGATACAAGGGTGGGTGGGTACAAAGTGCTTGAGGTGGCTAACAATCATTTGTTGTGCTGGTGCTCAGAAAGGTAGGATAACAGTCTAGATTTGTAAGTATTAATGGAAGGGAGAGAGTTCCAAATGTAGGGAGTTGCAAGAGAGATTGGTTTAAGTTGGAGGAGAAAGCGGTGTTCGTTTGGGTTTGTGAGGAACGCAGAGCACGGCCAGGAACATAAGGGACCAAGAGAGAAGATAAGTAGGGAGGTGCAGTAGAGTGAAGGGATTTAATGTTAAAAGAAGGGTATTGAATATGATTCTTTGTTTGAGACGAAGCCACCCTATGGACTGCAGTATCGGGGTTGTGGGTTCTCTTTTGGAGGAGAGTGAGATAATCCGAGCTGCCCAGTTTAAGATAGACTGGAGAGAGAAGATAGGCAGGGGGACCAAGTAGCAGAATGTTGCAGTAGTCAAGATGGGAGATTATAAGGGTATGCACAAGCATTTTAATAGTGAAGAGAGAAAAGGGCAGATCTTGTCGGATCAGGATATTTCTGCTATTCCGGAATAAAGCTCTTCTCTCCGGAAGAAACACACGTTATGTAACCTTAACCAAAACTAGAAACAGTGTATGGCATGTTAAACTTAAAAAAAATCTAGAAAAACTTTTTCATGTCCTTAAATTTAAAGATTATGCTGGTTTCCCCGATTAGGACTCCAGCATTGATTCTCACCTTATTAGTAGACCATTACTTGCTGGGTTTAGACCATGTCTACATGCACAATATCAGGCAGGTAATGAAGAACCAGTCATGCTAAGTCACTGCAAAAGGGTAAGTGTGTCTTTAGCATATGTCAGTTGTTATTTTACCAGATAAAATATTATTAAATAACGCACTTGGGGTTTTAGCTGGGTTACATAAAGTAGAACCACAATGAGCCAAGTAATTCGTATAATGTTTTTTGGGAAAGATGATTACCGTATATACTCGAGTATAAACCGAGGTTTTCAGGCTTTAAAAAAAGCCTGAAAATCTTACCTCGGTTTATACTCGAGTCAGCCTATCTCCTACCATGTCCACCGGCCGCACGATCCGCATCCTCGCTCCACAGCCTCTGCGCACCAGATGATGTCACTACCCGGCGCCGCAAAGTGAGAGGCGCCGGGTAGTGACATCATCCGGATGCGCAGAGGCGGTGGATCGAGAATGCGGATCGCGCGGCCGCCGGACAAGGTAGAAGAAACTTTTGCACAGGGACACAAGTGGCAAATACTTCCAAATAAGAGTAAAACCTTCTTTATTTGTGCATACTGTAGCAAAATAAAGGAGGATTTACCCCTATTTGCAAGTATTTGCCACTTAAGATGTTTGAAAAAACTCACTCCCAGCATGCTTTATTGCTGGGAGTTGTAGTTTTCAAACATCTTAAGTGGCAAATACTTGCAAATAGGGGTAAATCCTCCTATATTTGTGCATACAGTATGCACAAATAAGGAAGGTTTTACGCTTATTTGGAAGTATTTGCAACTTAAGATGTTTGAAAACTACAACTCCCAGCAATAAAGCATGCTGGGAGTTGTAGTTTCCAAAACATCTTTAGTAGCAAATACTACCCCTCGGTTTATACTCAAGTCAATGTTGTTTTCCTTCTTTTTTCCCTAAAACTAGGTACCTCGGTTTATACTCTGGACGGTTTATACTCAAGTATATACAGTAATTCACATGAATTAATAAGAATTATTTTTGGCATTGTTTACATACCTTCCCTCTGAATCCTCTGTACATTCAAGAGATATTAATTCTAATCTCCTGCTCTTCCCTCCCTTTTGTTTGACTTGATCAGAGACATACTGTAGTAAGAATGTGTGCAAGGGTTGTTTCAATATTTAGGCTCATTGTTCCAGTGGGTGCCCACTGCATAGAAAACTTTTCACCCTTTGATAAAATTGCATGGTTTAATTATTCAAACCTTTGCCATAGTTTGTTAATTTATTATTCAAGTCACAAAGGTCACCGGTCTCTGTTGTGCCATAAAAACGATTTATCTATAAGTAAAATAATCACCAACAGTTTTGTTCTGTGCTGGGGGGTTGACGACAAATATTGATTCCTTTGTGGGGTCTGGCAACTGTAAAGCATTTGTGCTCTTTGGTTGATGATTAAATAGGACAGGAATATCTACTTAAAGCCTACATACACGGCTCAATATTTTGAGCAATTATATAAATTCGACCGAATCGATCAAAAAATCAGTAATAGTTTTCCTTTTTCCGATCGACAACATAGAGCAGTTTATTGGAAAAACGAAGATCGGGCCAGGCAGAAAATTTAACGCCGACCCCATCTCTCCACAGATATTAAGGGGAAATTACACTTGATAGGAAATCCAATCATAAGAACATCTGATCATGTATGGCTAGTTTATCACAAAAGTGGGCTGCAATATGGGAGTATCTGCCAACCTCATGCCATCTGGTTTTTAAAGTTTTGTGGGTGATAGAATAGGGGTAGTTTGATGGTTCAGTTGTTAATACCGACACCCTGCAGTGCTTAGTCCAGGGTTCAAAGCAATGTTCTCTATAAGCTGTGCACTTGTGGGTGCTCAAACAACTCAGCCGCGCTGTCCCAACCAAGCGCCTATCTTAGGCACATTTGCGCCAATACAAAAGATAGGCACGCGATGGGGACAGCGCGGCTGTCAGTGCAGAAGCAGCTTGCAAGTGGAGCGGCAGTAAGGTAAGTTCCAGTGTTCCCTGGGCGAACTATTATTCACAGGGAGGTGGGAATAAGTGTTCTCACCTCCCTTTGAATAATAGAAACAGATGGAATATACGTAAAAAAACAAGTTTCGTGTTCCTTTAAAGTGGTAAAGGGCTTTCTGATTGTTCTGTATGTGCCTATGGTTTTTCTCTGTGCACTCTTTGTGACAGGGCCTGATGTGAACGAATAAAATACCGGTAATAGTGAAGTGCTACATTACAGATTCAGCAGTATATAAGGAAATAAATGAAACATAACACAATGCACTTTCCCTCCTGGTTCAAGGCAAAAGTCAGTGACATATAGCCTTTGGTCTGACTTATGGCTAAAGGGTAGAGCGGTTACAATGTACAATTTATGGGCAACCTAATTATGTTGCTTCTAACATACCTTTATTTATTTATGTACTAACAGATGACCCAGTGTTGCCTGTTTTTTTTCCAATGATCCAACCTGCACCTGAAATTTAACAGACCCGCACCCCGCTACCGGGCCAGACCCGTACCTGCAGCTTTCTAACTGGACCTAACCTGCAAATCGGGTAAACCTCAGGTACCTGACCCAAAGCTTGACCAGATCTCCCCTACATACCTTTTGGAAATGTAAAAGAAGGACAAATGAGGAAGGGAGATGTAGCGTGGCAACATGCAAGCGCAGAAAAATCTGACCATGCGTACAACATTATTTTTAATCTGTCACAGTCTCCTAGATATTGCTTTCAATCTGCCAGAATCTCCTAAAAAATTCCTTTAAATCTGCAGCAGTCTCTTATACATTGCATTCCATCTGCATACCCTTAAACACTACCCCTTTAATCTTTACACATATAGAAACAACAAAGTAGAGCTGCAGAAGGAGGATAATGAAGTGAACCTGATCTTAGCACAGCTCTTGTGCAATGCATTTCTCTATGGTGCAACTATCTAAAAGTGAATGAAAGCTTCACTATTTGAAGGTAAATGAAACTTTGAGCAGATCAATCTGGCTTTACATTTTTGTTAATTACCCAATTAAGCCCTGACTGACCCAGCTAGAATAAGAGCTACCATGAGATTTCACTGAATTCCACCATGATGGGAGTCCCAACTATCTGGTAAAGTTAGACTGGGAAATGAAATAAAAAAGTTAGGAAAAAGACATACGGTGAATGAAAAGAGTGTGAACGTGGCCTTTAATTGTAATGTAAAATTAAACCCTTACAGTGCAGTTGTATTGCAGTGTGGCAGTACCATCCCATTCACAGCTCTTATTATCTTTCCTTAAGTAAAATGTGATTTATTACCTTGTGCTGCATATACACATTCCATGGCTATCAGCACCCCGCAATGGGAAACTACACATTTCCTTAGCCTGCTTCCATGAGTAGCTGCATGTTCAACCCCCAGTAAAGATACTTTTCTTGGATTGGCCAGGTTACCTTTCAATCATGACTCTGGGTAAACCACAAGTGAGAGGAAAGACTGTGTGTGTGCAGTCACATGACAGTGACATCACATGTTCTGCTGCTCATCATTTTTGACAGCTCCTCCTATCACAGCAACAAAAGGATAAAATGAAAAGTAAAGCACTGCACCAAAGTGGAACAGCTGCAGGAATCCAGAAAACTTAATAGCTATCCGGGACTACAGGATTAGGGCTAGAAATGGGGACTGTCCTGGACAATCCGTGACATTTGTGAGATATGCATTACTCGATTCACCACCAGATCAAAAAAGTGTTGATAAGGGGGTACAGGAGCATTTGTAAAGTAGCATATGTTTTTTTTCCAGGTGCTGAAATGTATGTATAGGTTTCATGAAAATTGTTCCAGCCCATTGGAAGTTTTTCTGGAAAATATATACGTACATTCATGGACGATCTTCAATTGCAGGCAAAAAAATAATGGTCTGATCCCAATTGGTCACACGCCAGTCCAAAGAATTCTCTTCTTCAACCTCTTGTAGCATGTGTTTGTGTTGTTTCTTTATAGCCAAGCACATATTAGGACAGATTGAGAATCAATTGTTTGGTTTGGCCCACAAGCAGAGTTTAACTAAAAAGTCCTTCACAAAATCCTTTGCTAGTACTTGGCTAGCACTATTTTTAAATCATTCCTTGCAAGGATCTGAACAATAAAACACTAAATAATTACTAAAATAATTCTAAATTGTCCTTAGGCCTTCACTTCATTTCCTTTTGTTGTGGTCGTGAGCCAACTCACATGACGCAATTAAAAACATTTATTGGAAAGGAAACCCGTTATCACCATACAAAATAACCTAGCTGTTCAGCTTCAGCAAAATAAATTTGCAAATAGTCATATGATCTATTCTAAGTCTAGTTGTCTTGTGCTTTACATGATGGCTTTACTTTGCCCACTCAATTATCATATTCATAACTAATGAGAAACACATGAAACCAGAAGTGTAGCCCATACATATTGGTACACTCCAGAAAACCTCAACAACTCATTCAGTCTTTAGTTCTAATTACATACAAGAAAACCTGTAAAAAAATTTAATAGCAATTAAGTGAACAACTATGGTAAAATGTAGCACTTGCTGATCTGCAGAATTTGTTAAGTCCAAGTAGGAATTTTTGTCAATAGAATGTTTATCTTTGTCCCATAAGTGCTTGACTCCTGCTCAGTTCCAGTGGTAGAGGATTTAACACAGATTGTAACTTAAAGGGCATGTCCACCCCCAAAACTAAAATGTAACCCCTTACTGGCCACATCAAGTAGTTTAAAACAATCCTTACCTTACATTCCTGCTCAAAATAGTTCCCCTGCTGTGCCCCTCCAAAGTCCAGGAAACTGCTGTGTAGGAGCAGTGTGTGACTCATGCTGTGCCTGAGACTTCCTCAACCTCATCAAGGTTGAGGCATGCTCAGTGCAGCCCTCCCTGCCTCTCAGCCAATCACGGATGCGGCTGCTGGTCCCGCCCCCTGCTTTCAATTCCATGCAAGCAGAGGGCCTGAACACTGCAGCAGGGGAGAGAGGGCAGGTAAGTAAGAATCGGGGGACTTTCTAACAATTATATTAATGCGGTTGGGGCTGGGGGAGCATGCCCTACCACATATCAAAAGTTAAATTTTGGGGTGGACATGCCCTTTAAAACATCAATGTTATAAGTTTCCCATAATTACAGTTTATTGCAGATTCATCTGGTCAGCTATCTGCAGAAAACTGATTTCATAGGCTAAACAGTACTTTTTATTGGCTACATTTAACATGATTTAATTAAATCAATATAATTATCCTTCAAGTTACTATTATTAATCAAAACATACATACATAATAAAAGAGAAATAATGCTAAATTGTTCTTAATAGATTTTATAATTCTTAACTACAGAGGACAAAACAGGATCATCCGGACATCTCTGGAAAAGGATAGCGCAAGGGAAATGAGCATGTGCTGGGTCTAGGACACACTCTTTAAATGCTTGAAGCTTGGCAAATAATCAGGGCCGGATTTCCCACTAGGCCACCTAGGCCGTGGCCTAGGGCGGCACAGCCACTAGGGGCGGCAAAACAAAAGAAAGAAAGAAAGAAAAGTGTAAAGCAGCATTGCACCCCCATTTTAAATTTATACAATGCACGTTAGTTGGCACACAGCAGAGCTTTGTTAAATCAGAAATGGGCAGCGATTGCCGATTGGCTAGGGGAACAGGTCCCTCCCCCACTTACAAAGCTCTGCTTCAGCTAATAAATGACCGCGTACAGGTGTACAGGCAGTACAAGTTAGCTGGCCTAGGGGAGAAAAAAGTATAAATCCGGCCCTGCAAATAATTGACTTATGGAACGTTCTGCTGAATTCAGAGGTGGTAGCAATCTGTATATTTTAGCGTTACTTATCCTTGGCATGTCTTACCAACATCAGAATTTCCAAGCAAAATTTTTTATTTTGTTGGTCTTAAAAATCAAGCAATATCACGTATGTTTAATAGTCCTAATTAAGGAGCAAATTAAATTTAAAGGGCATGTCCACCCCCAAAACTACCTTTCTATATTTATTTGGCCCAAATGAGTGCTCCAAAACAAACTTTACAGCATGTAAATCGGTCCAGTGGTTCAAAAGTTACAGACCTTTGTAGCTGGCTTAATCCTGCAGCATGGTTGGTGATGAACAGAGACAGGTTACATTACCTTGCCTTTGGTTCTTTTCATGTTCTTGAGCATGTCTGTTAACATCTAGCAGTGAGAACAGAGACAGACAGTGTCACGAACGCCAGTTCGCTGGGCACGTGATCTGACTAATTAATCGGTATTCGCTGCCACCACTTTAAGTTACGGCCTTAAAGACGCCCCAAAAACCCTCTTGACTCTCACTGACTATGCCCACCCCTGTCCTGGCAGCTAAATGGTTAACACTACACCATTCACTCCAGTAACAAACTGGTTAATTAGCATCAGTCCTTCACAAGCAGTCACAGAGTTAATTAGCATTTACACTGCACACTCCATTCAAACACATATAAACTTATCAGAGGCTAACTGAGTTCTTTTAGAGCATCAAAGACAAAACTTATTAAATTTTAGATTTAATATTCCAAAAGGTGGACAGTGCATATAATACAAAAATAAAATAAGATGGTGTTATAAAAAAATGACATTCAATAGGTACAACAGTTATATAAAATAAAAAGGATAAAATATTCACAGACCCTACTCACTAGAAGAAGTCCTGTGTCCTGGGGCAGGATGAAACATTGGGTCCATACACACGTTCTTAGCATGTCCCCAAGTATGAACAACATTATTTTGGACTACAAGGACTTTTAAACTATTTGTTGAACTACGCCCTCCACATGAGGTGGGAGTGTCCAGGAATGTCCAGATTTACGACTAGCCAAAAGCACTCATTCCCCCTCATTTAGGCAGAATCCATATAAATGTAGATATGTACATTGTATTGGGATATTGATCACATATTCCTCTCCTGTATTAATTATCAATTCCTCCAATACCAAACATGACCTGTGTGTAATCCATATTTCCCCAGATATTAATATCTCACCTTGGCAAGGGAATAAGGTCTCCATGTTGGGTATCCTATTAATGGGCATATTATTATATTTACAAATATAACATTGGTTTCTGTCTTACACATTCCAATACCGAAATACAATTATTTTCCATGTATGACTTGTCCTTAAAATGACCTCTTAGTACCCACCAGACCCCTTGCTGTAGAGAATTCCAGATGCACGGTTCGGCCCCACATTGTCTGAGAAAGGAGATCTGGTTCCATGCTTGACTAATCATAATATAAACAATAGGACTGTTCCAGGTTGGAATGGAATGTTTATTGGTCCTAAGAACTAATAGGAATAGTTAACCCATTCTTACCAAGTCACTCTACACATTTTCCTGACAGACAGACAGACACAGACACACACACCTCTCTCCGTGAATGCTGGGTTCCGAATGGCATCCGGCAAGGAAGAATATTTTTTTTTTTTTTTTTTTTTGGTCTAAGCTGCAGCGCGGGGTCAGCTAAAGAGGAAGTGGAGCGGAAGTGCAGCCTGATATATATCTCATTAAATGTCAGGCAAAGCAAATGATTTTGAGAAAAATGAACATGGCGTTTGAGGTTGGTGCTATTATATAAAGAGAATTAGTCAGCAACTGACTAATTGCATTGATGATTTTTTACACATAACAGGAATAGACTTTGATCAGTTCATTTTAGAATAATTGTTTGTTCTCCAATACACATACATTTAGGCTAAAAATTTCAATTTCAAAATTCAGCCATATCAAAGTTTCATGTCATGGGAGAAGGTAAAGGACATAACACCAGCAAAACTAATGTTATATAAATAGCATGAAAATCCAATGGTTTGTGGAGAAACCTTTGAATGGATAGATAGTTAGATGTGAAGAAGAAATGCAGAGGTCCAACGCAATGAGGTTTAAGTTAACCACACACTAGAAATTTGATCTAAAGAACTGAACAAATTCCCCACCATGCGGCTCCAATCTTCCGTAGATTTCACCTTGAAATAGGGACTTGAAAATGGAGTCATAGGTCCGGCCCAATCTTTGTTTTTTTCGATAAACCGTTTAATATTGTCAAGCAGTCGATTATCGATATTTTAAATGCGATTCAATAGAATTTGCAGAATCCCTCAATATGTCAATCCCGTGTATGGGGGGCTTTAATCTTTTATTTAGGCATTAGAGCTGAGATGTTTATTTTAGGGCTGGAACACACAAGCAGATATTTGAGGAAATCAACAAGTGTGCAATAGCAGACACTGCATTAGCCAATATCATTGCAAAGAAGAAGTTATCTACTTAAAGGTTAGCAACACAGAGGATGCAGGGCACTAACTGTATGAACTCCCAAGGGGCTGGTGCAAATTGAACAACCAAAAAATATTACATTATAGAAAAAAGAAAGCTTCAGATGCACTAATTAACATATATATAAAACCCTTTATTTGTGATAGGGATATAAGGAATTAATTTTTTTTTAAAAACATTGGCTATATAGTGATAAAGGTAACTGGTGCTGAATTAGGTAAAGTGCTATACTGGGAAACATATATATATATACACACACACACAAGTGGTTGGTTCATATATAGGTATCAGTGCATCAAAACATTAATAGCACAAAGAAAGAGTTAGGAAAAATATGGTATTTTTCCTACCTCTTTCTTTGTGCTATATATGGGCCACTTAGTCAATGTTTTGAATTCCTTATATCCTTATGACAAATAAAGGATTTTTATATATATGTTAATGAGTGCATCTGAAGCTTTCTTCTTTGTATAATGTAACTACTTAAAGGTTATCTCCACCCTAAAAAATTTTTTTTTGTTATACTCCTTTCCCCGGCGCTCTGTTTGGGGCCTTTTGCTTGCCAGAAGGGGCCGGACCAGCAGCCGCGCCCGTAATCGGCTGCCGGTGTAGCCCCTTCTGGCAAGCAGAGGGCCAGGAACAGAGGGAACAACGTACATTTCTGCTGCTTCTTTTACAAAACAAACTTAGCAGTTGGGGGTGGGCTAGACTATAGAAAAACCTTTTTTAGTTAGGGGACTAAGAAGCCAAGATAGGTCCAGAGGGATGGACAGGGGGGGTTTGAAGGGATCCCCTGCGCATACCAGAAACCTCTCAGAGGACAAGGAAGAAGCAGGGCCCAGATGACTCACAGACTGCTCCTACTCTTCAGTTTTCTGAACACTGAACAAGCACTGCAGGAGAACCATAAGTAGCAGAGATGAAAGGTAATCATTTTTTAAATTTAAGTTTTGGGGGTGGACATGCCCCTTAATGAGTTTATAGTGTTGGTTTATAGGAGTGGCCTGTCTAAGCAGTGATAATGATCAAACCACAATAACACGAAAATGGAACACTACCATTGGAATTGTTTACAGGGAAACTATACTGAAAAAATGCCTTCAATCCAGCACGTTTTGCTCAGGAGCAGTATCCCATTAACCACTCCCTCTTCTTTTTCCCACAAACCAACTGTCAAAACTGCATACAGCATTCCAACTGACTACACTCTGTCACCATTCCAGCAACAGCAAAACTGCTCACAGAAGAACAGTTTATGAGAGCAAGGCCAGTTTATGAGAGCAAGGCGCTTGATTGACAGATAAAAAATAAGATGTTTTTGATTGGATATCTAAAGAAATAGGGGGCAGATCAACAAAAAATGGTACAGTGGTGGTTGGGAAGATTTAGTTTGCAGTAATGGGCAATAAAATAACTTATTTCAGTACAGATGCCCTTTCAGGCCCGTACATTCCTCCGATTTTACGGGTGAGGACATGCGCAACGAACAGCAATTTTGTCTGACATTTTCGAGTATGGGCGATTTGTTGGGTTCGGGCCAACTGAGCACCCATACACAAAAGAATTGTCGCCCAAAACAGCCGTTCATAACAGATTCAGGGTTATTCAATAAAAGTTCTTATCGTTTAAAATGGTGCTAATTTTGCCCCAACCAATCAGATGTTAGCCTTCAAATGTTAAATAAGTTCTGATTGGTTGGGGCAAAATTAGCACCATTTTAAACGATAAGAACTTTTATTGAATCTCCCTGATAGTGCGTCATGGGTCGGCCTTGTGGTCACACATATCTATGAGCCCTTTAGAACAGATAGAGTCCACCAATCTGGCAATTTCAGGTACTAAATACAATTAATGAAAGGAATATAGAGCTCTGTAGCAAATGTCATTCAGAGTAGAACATCTTCCCACGGAGAACAAAGGGAGATATGGAGGCCATGGTTAACATGATACTAACACTTTAGAAAATTGTAGCCTGTATTTGTAAGCGATAGCAATTAACATTTCCCATATAAGCCAATAAGAATCATTCACCAGCACCATACACTGAAAAATAATCCAATCCAATCACCTTTAGCATTCTACTATGAATTCCATTAGATAATTCCATGTACCGGTATTCCATGTAATTCACAACTAGAGATACTCTGAGTAAATGTAATAAACTGAGATATACTGAATGGCTGACTGGAGAGGAATTATTTAGAAATAAATGCATTGTTTGAATAAGCAGTTTCTGTGCAATGAATCATGCTTTGGGTGGAGCTTCTCTTTTAAATTTTCAATGAAGGTAAAAATACCACTGATCTCTCACAGTTTACAACAGCTGACACCTCTAAATAGTGGCCTGTTATTTATACAACATAACTGCCAGGTCTGTCATTTTACAGATAGGGGGAGATTTACCAGAAACCTTCTTATAATGTAAATTCCCAAGTGGTGACAATACATACGGTAATGTAGGGCAGGATATCTGCAATTATGCAAAACCAGAGGCTGCCAATTTATATTCCTCACTTACAGGCTACAGCTTAATTTACAGGTAAACTGTAACATTTCCAAGTTTAAGAAATAAAGAAATAGAATCAAATTATATGAAAGCAAAGTTCATATTCTAACATTATCAGAATAACTGCTTTATCATCAGGAACGAAAGTCAGTTAAAAGGTACTGTTCTGTATAATAAAAGCTGCACATAGGGAGGAACCTTTTGTTTTAGCTCATTTGCATTAGGGAGGATAAAGAAAGAAACATACCTGAGTTGTCTGGATAATTGTCAGTTCATTCATCTGAGCAATACCAGGGCCCATTGCTGCACGGAGACCCGCTGTACCGAATTCCATCCTTGAACCAAAGCATGCCTTCAGTTCCTCTGTCTTCCCATCAGCCACCATCTGCTTCACTAGCTCTGATGTTTTGGGATTCTTTCAGAAAAAGATACACAGAAATAAAATACTTAATACATAGTAAGACCAATTTTAACTCCTACATCAGTGACTGAAAATCGGCGGCAGTGCCCTGCTGTGTGACCTCCAAGCAAAAAGTTACATTTTGACCAATGTATTACTCCTTCACAATAAAATACATGAGCTTTATTTTTTGCAGACATATGCAGTATGGCTGCTCCCACCTTTTAATAATGAAAAGACTAAAAAACATTAGGGCATATATCAAACTTTTATCAGACATTTCAAATAAGCCCTATCGTAACCATAGAATAAAACACACAGGGGAGGTATCTATGTTGCTTTCCTCTTTCATAAATGCACTAGATCAAGATAGATATATGAAATATTGCATTTACTTCCCTTCAGTAAGTGATCTACGTTTTGAGGGCATTCATCTCCCTATGTCTGCATCAGATAAACAGTTGACTCCCAAAACGTAGGTCACCATTTGTGTGATTTACAATAAATGGCATGGTAACAAATTGAAGCTGTGAGCACAGTCTTACTTACAAATTGCTTTTTTTAATGCAGCCAAGCAATCATGCCAAGCTTTGGCGCTCAAGATGTTTAAAAACTACAACTCTCTGCATGCCTTGATAGCACAGTTGCATTTTTTTTTTAACATCTAGAGTTCCAAGGTTCAAAACCCATGGAACCTAGACACCTAGAGAGTGCAGTCTACTAACAAGATACAAACACACCTTCATATAAATCATGTGGATAATGTACCCCTACTGTAAATTATAAGGATATTAGAAGTCCCTTGAGCATTCCATAGCTTTTTTAAAGACACAAGCCCATATTGGACACTTCTGTATTTTTCAGTGAGGTCGAACCTTGGCACTCCAGGTGTTTTAGAAACTGCAACTCCCAGCATGCCTTGTTGAGCTGTAGTTTGACATCACAGGTCCATATTGTACACTAGAGAGGTGGTAGAACTGGAACCCACCCAGCAAGGCTCAGACTTAGCTTAAGGGCAGCACAAGGCACACCTGGCATATGAAGATAATACAATCTGCTATGACTGCACTGGGGGGGTGTTGGGAGTTGTAGTTCTCCAACATGAGATAAAATACATGTGGGATATCGGTCTCCGGTGCTGTTACTAATCCCTCAGGCCCCCCCTTTACTAGTATTTACACTGGTGTAACACACACACACTGGAGCCATAAGGCAAATGAATGGGGAGCGGGCATGTGACGCACAGCGCTCACTGACTCTTTTACCTTGTCCCACGTGATCCAGTCGGTAACGGCCTGGTCCATCTTCGCATCCCCGGGGGTGTACACTTGCCCAGACATTCTAGCCTGTTTCCGATCTGGTTACGTTTTGTACTGCCCCCTTCTCCCTGCACTTCCCAGAAGGGAGGCCAGTCAATGGGCCGGTCCAGGGAATCGCAGCGTCACCTTGTCACGTGATGTGTCCCAGTCAGTGGGTTGGGAAGATGACTGCTGTGTCCCTGGTTAGAAACTGCCACTTACTGCCTCACCATGATACAGCAGGTCCCATCACTTTATAATGGATCATATCCATGTACGGTGTTGGGGGTGGGTCAAATAAATGAGAACTCAGAGAGAAATTCAATAAGCTCGGGGCAGCACGGTGGCCCATTGATTTGATGCCCTGCAGAATAGGTTTCAGATTAAAACTAGAAAGGGAAAGTTTAAGTATAACTTTGAATTTGGCTTGAAAGACCACATTTGCCTCCATAAATAGGAAGTTTATTATCAACATTTAATTCTCTGTGAATAACAAAGTAACATTATTTAAAGGTCCAGTAAAATATAACAATACATTTTTATATAAATAGATTTTGATCTTTAACTTTGGAATTATCTTGGCAATTACTGTACACCTTGAATTTCATACAGATAATGCCACTAACCCAAAAACCCCAATGCAGAAGCACATCATCAGGATGGCCATTTTGAGATACTAATACCGTAGTTGGGGAAGGGGGGCACTGGAGAACAAGAAAGGACATCCCCAAGGATAAAACACTTTTGAATGTGTTTTATGCATGTAGCTCTACATATTACACAGCCCTGCCCCGAAGAGCTTACAATAATTATTATTATTATTGTGGATTTATATAGCGCCAACATCTTCCGTAGCACTTTACAATTACATGTATACATTCACATCAGGCCCTGCCCCGAAGAGCTTACAATCTAAGCTCATTTTTTTGACACATACAACCTATCAGTATGTCTTTATGATTGTGAGGGAAACCGGAGTGCCCAGAGGAAACCCACGCAAGCACAGAGAGAACATACAATCTCCTTGCAGATGTGTCCAAGGGTGGAATCGAACTCAGGACTTCAGCGATGCAAGGCACCAGTGCTAACCACTGAGCCACCGTGCTGCCCCGTGCGTACAATCTAATCACTTTATCTCTCACACACAATCTATCAATGTCTTTATGATTAAAGGGGAAAACTGAGAGAATAAACTCCACAGAGAGAATAAACTCCATATAGATGTGTAAGGCATCAGTGTTGCCCATTATCAGGCAAAGCATTTCATAACCATTAATGCCCTTAAAGTGAAGAACCATTCACATTTTTTCAACAGAGTAGGGGCCAGGCCACACTAGCGTGTTTTGTCTGCATTTTGTGATCCGCAATGCCATTTTATTTCTAATGTAAATCGCGGGAAGTAGGCCCCAGTGTGTACGCTGCCATCCGTTGCGATTTTAGAACGAATGCAATCACCATCATCCATTTTTGTCAAAATCGCACTTACTACAAGTCAATGGAAGCGCATAAAAAATCGGACAGAAGCGGATAGAAGCGGACACAATTACTATGACATGCGGGGTTTTTTTGCAAGCGCAAACGCATGTAAAAGCAGAAACAAGTGGATGGCAAAAGTGGACAAAATTTTTTTTGTGCGTCATAGTGTGGCCTCAGCCTAATGACGTCTTTTGTCTAAAGGACAGGCCCCTTGTCTTACCCCTTGTACAAACATCCGACATAATGGACAAAGAACACCCCCCGAGTGAAATATACACCCGCGATAAACGTGCGCTTTGGCCAATAGTCACGTGTGTGCATGTGCGAATCCATACACACGTAACATTAGAGTTTAGAATGCCATTTGTTGTGCGTGTGCACACGTTCGTACCTTCATATGCACAATACACAACTCAGATGTCACCGTTGAATCCTTCCTTTGCTTTCCGTAATTCATCCTGATGCCTGTAATAAAGCCAAGGACATGGTTTATCTTTATTGTTAAGAGAAAGCAATGGCTAAATGAATAGAAATCTGAGAGTGACACTTACTTTTTCACCATTCTTCTGAGTACAATGTATGTCAGAATAAGGATAATAATGGCCAAGCCGCCGACAACAGAACCGACTATTATTATTACCCAAAACTGGTAGCTCTTGAGCTCCTCTAGCGCATCACCGTTCGCTGGAAATAAGTTGGATAATAGAATGAATTGCTCAGTAATCACCAATGTAGTAAATGTTAATAGGAATTTTGGAGAATTAAGAATACTTACATGTTATTGATTCTCTGTCTGGAAAGCAAATGACATCAGGATCAGCTGTGACAGGAGGAGGAGCAGCAGCAGCAGCTCGTACATCCCCAGATTCTACAAGAATAAAAGGAGAATTAGACTGTACCTTTCATATCTAATAGGACTTACAGGCAAGTGAGCAGTTTGTACATAATAGTAATAATAGAACCAAGACATTTCCCAGAAACCTTACCGGTCGTGGGTGTCCTTGGTTGGTCGTAGTCATCTGAATGGGGATCGTTATTACCTCTGCATTAAATAAATGTTTGGTGTGAATTTGTTATATAAACTGTTAAGAAAAAGGTGCTACTATAGAGGGCTCCTTACCGTCATTTATTGTTCCTACCTCCGCCCTGATTCCTATGTGGGGGTTACCTTAGTAACCAGTAAAGCATCATAGCAACCACCCCTACTAGCCTTTGAAACCAGTAAAAACAATAACTTTGAAGCTGTGTGTTTTTAATTGAATGTTACATATATTTAACTATTTTTTTACAAATAGTATTTTTTTTATAATATTGTAATGTTATATCAAATATGTATAATGTATGGGTATAAACGATTAGTAAATCTCACATCACTGTAACCCTCATACTCACCAACAGTAGATGTAGGAACTTTCAGCGCAGCTGCAAAAAATAACAATACATTTATCATCCACATATCTGGAATTTAAGGACTTTGTTATTATATCGGACGGGTACTTGTTGTGGAATATTAATAATAATTAACATTGTCAGGTTACCCCATTGGGATCCTTATTAAATGCAATAAATTGTGATTGTGTGTGGTTTAAACAAATAAACAGATACAATTGGAAAACATGTTACATTACTGAGCAAACTAAACTCTTGGTCTAAAATAGACTAAAATTCTTACTTGAAAAGCCTCTGAGAATGAAAATCCCAAGAAAAAGTAAGAGCATTTTCACTGTGACCCTCGCCATGATTCTCTCAAGTCAAAACTGAAAAGGGGAAAAAAAAACAGACTTTACTGTCTGGTCATTATGACATCATTGTGATGTCATCATGTTTTGACTCTGAAAATGAAAATCACAAGAAAAAGGCAGCATTTATGAAATGCAAAAATTTTTATAAACGTTACATAACAGAAAATGAAAATCATTATGTATTGCAAGTGACCAATCAAAACAAAACAAAATAACATTGTTTTTAAAGGATAACTATACTCTAAAAATTAACTTTTTAAAAATCGAAAGTACCTGGGGCAGGGAGGTATTATTGTAGGTGGATCTGGGTTTTGGGGAGGGGGATCTGAAGTGTAAGCTACTGGGCCAACAATGCATTTGATTTACTATCTTACTGTCATATTTACTGTCTGTAAGCAGTTGTATTTTGGGAAACTTTTATTTGGGGGAGGTGGACTTGGGCAGGGGAATCTGTGCTTTGGGGGATTGGGGTTAGTGTGTGCTAGCTGTGCCCTAAATGTGTGCTGTCTGAGCCCTACCTACAGTACTTGTGTGGGCTGGGGGCCTACTTTCTTGTGTGGGCTGAGGACCTACCTACTTGTGTGTGGGCTGGGGGGCTAATCTACATGCCTACTGTGCAGGGCCCTCTTGTGTGCATCCCATTTGTGTGCAGGGCCCCCTTGTGTGTGCCGACAGCCAGAGGACCACTGTCTGGTATGAATTGTATATATAGATATAATTTAACCCATGATGTCCATGCTGCTTAATAATGCACACACATATATTTTACTGAGCTAATGGGGCATAATAAGTTTTAAAAGTTTTTGTTATAGTTGCCCTGTAAATAATATGGAAAGATTTTTACCTGTTTCATGGTAGTCTGAATTTATGATTGTTCTTGTGCAGCTTTCAAAAAGAGCAATAATGTTAGTGGTCAAAGCTGCAGAGAAAATATGCTGATGTGGAAAGTTGCAGTGGTTACGGTGTCAGAAATGCTGGTTTAATTGAAACAGGACAATTTTTTTTTAATGTTAGATAACACCTTGTTGAGGAAGAAAGTTTTAAATGACAAACATACCAAAATAATTAGTTTAGAAGAAAAAAAATCTGTCAGTGAATTTGTGTTTTTTGTAATGAAATGTCATTTGTGTAAAAAAATTTAAAACTACTTCATGCCTTTGACTTTTGAGCTTCCAGTATTCTAGTATTAGGGTTGCCTGATCAATTAAAGGATAAGTACACTCTAAAAACAAGTTAAGTGTAATTGGAAGCAGCAGCTTTAACTAATCACCCCCTTCCCCCCCCCCAGGTCCCTCCCAAGCCTACCTGGGCTGATGGAAAGTTCCTGACATCTTGGATCTTCATTCAAGTCTCCTTAGCTCCGCCCTCCATGATTTCATGGATCTCCTTCTTTTGCAGGTCAGAAAAAGCACTTGTCCGTGTGCTCCGGGCACTGCGTGTGCATATATATATTTTCCCTGGGGGCAACAAGACCATACCTGCTTCTCTCTTCTTATAAAGAAATATTTTTTTTTTTCACTTGGTTAGGACTGATGCTAGGATGCTGCCATGGAGTGGCGCATCAGCTTGAACATGTTTGTACAAACAATGTAACTAAAGGTATCCATTTGAACTTAAGTGCAGGTGATTTTCCTTCATTGCTTGCAAACATGTCTAATTATTTTACCCTATTCATTTATAGTGCTGAATCTTTTGTGTAATCTTAAATATAAAATCCTAACTGCTGCTTCCGGTTCTGTGAGTCCGTGTGTGTGTCTCTGCAGTTCCTATTGACTCACCACTAGTGGGAGAAACACAGAAAATACACACGGCAGCATGGAGCCCGACAGCAGAGGTAGAGGGGGGGACTCTGCCACGGGGGGGGGAATCCAGGACTAAATAATATCCTTGTAATTGGTGCTCTACTGCGTAGTAGCGTGCCAATTATAACCCAGAACAAAGGCAGCTTCACAGAGGGGGGACTTTGCCACAGAGTGGGGGGGACAACTGTCACAGAGGGGGGGACTCTGTCAGAGGGAGGTGACAGCCACAGAGTGGGGGACTGGGACAGAATGGGGACTCTAGGACTGAGGGAGGACTCTGGGGCAGAGGGGGGGCTAGGACAGAGGGAGGGGACTCTGCCTTTTGGGACAGAGGGGGGACTCTCTTTTGGGACAGAGGGGGGATCTGCCTTTTGGGACAGAGGGTGGACTCTGCCACAGAGGGGGTGGACTCTGCCTTTCGGGACAGAGGGGGGGACTCTGCCTTTTGGGACAGGGGGGACTCTGCCTTTTGGGACAGGGGGGACTCAGGCCTTGGGACACTGAGGGGGGTGTCTCTGAGCTTCTAGCGCTTGTTAATGGGCTTAATGTCTAGTATATATATAAGTTGAGCTGTCAAACCTTTCCTGATCTGTAAGTTTTGATCAAAACTGATTCCCAGACATAGGTGTTCATGAAATTGGAAGTTTTTTTACCCCGTGTACTTAGAGCACAGTCCCAAAGTTATGCATTTTCTCCCTTTGGAGTTATTTGCTGGCCATGTGATGCATTTAGGAGATTGATATTCAGTGAACTTTTTTATTTGTACTGAGGGTTTGGACAAGATTTTCAAGTTAAAAATGTATTTGCTTTTTTCAGAAAATCTTAAAATTAATGGAGAGCAGCTTCTGGAATTCTGCTTGTATATATGAAAGAAAAGTACAGTCGACTTATGTAGCTGAAGGTGTGTAAATTATGATTGTTTGTGGGGGGTATTTTCAAGCTTGAGCACTGTTTAGTTTGAAAGCTGTTAAAAATATGGAGCAGTTTCATTTTATTTTTTGTAATTGCACTTGGTCACATATGGGGTTAGTTGGCGGCCACGTCTGTGTCTATCCATGTATTTGGCATACTGTTTAATTCAGAAGAGTATAAGCTTTCATATTTATGTTGAATTTGTGCTTTCATCTACAGATTCTTTTTTGTTTCTGATTTTATATTTTTGGAGAGCATGAGACAATTGTATATAACATATTTTTTAATTTACTTTCATATGGGGGAGGGGGCTGATGCAATGAAAGATGCAAATGTTTGCCTATGCTATCTGCTGCAATCAACCGGATGGTATCTAACTGCAGTAACCCAATAAAAAGAAAACATCTGATTGGGTGCTGCAATTAATAGCACAGGCATACTTATGTACCTCTCATTGGACCAACACCTATTTTTACTAGAAAAATAGCCAGTACTGCTTTATCATCATATTGCCTTTTGGGTTACGACTCCCAGATGCCCTAGACAACCAGTCTCTACATACTAAACATTGAATCTATGGCTTCTTAGGTAAAGCCCTCTAAAAGGGCATGTCCACTCTTATGCCTAGACCTAGCATGGTCTAAACACTTCAATTTGGCCTCTAAATATACTTACCGGGCCTCGTTCCCATGACTGGGAAAGCTGTACAAGTTATTCTGAATGGGGAAAAAACAGTCAGATGACTAGCAAAAACGTCTCCATGTCCAATTGATCTAATTGAATACAACAGATATAAGTTGTCAGTGGATTATAACTAGCAGGTCTGCGATGGGACAGTAAGAGGGGTAGGAGTGTCCAGGTCCAGATTGTAACCTTGCCTTTAGAGGTGAGTTTTGACGTTGTGTTTGAAGATATGAAGTGATGGCGAGTGACATATAAAGCGAGGAAGGGAGTTACAGACCACAGGGGCAGCACAAGAAAAGTCCTGTATACGGGCGTGGGAAGAGGTGATCAGAGTGGACGAGAGGAGATCATTAGCAGAGCGGAGGTTACGCCTTGGGTAGTATCGGTTTAACAGATTGGAGATGTATGAGGGGGGCTGTATTGGAGAGAGCCTTGTAGGATAAGGTTAGAATCTTAAACTGGATCCTTTGGGTAATGGGAAGCCAGTGGAGAGATTGACAGAAAGAGGCAGCGTGTGTGAAGCGGGAAGATAGGTGAATGAGCCTGGCAGCAAAGTTAAGCATTGATTGAAGGGGTGCCAGTCGGTTGCTTGGTAAACCACATAGGAAGGTGTTACAGTAGTCCAGCCGAGTGATAATAAGGGCATGAACTAGAAGTTTGGTAGCATTCTATGAAAGGAAGGGAGAAATGCGTGAGAGGTTTTTGAACTGTAACTGACAGGAGTTGGACAGGGTATTAATGTGGTGTTTAAAGGAAAGTTCTGAAAAGCTTACTATGATTATCTTAGTTAGCCAATAATGGTATTACCTTTATACAACTTTTATTATTTTTTATTTCAAAAGGGTTATCCTGTAAACATTTTGACTAGCTAACACGGTACACCACCTTTTCCTACGTTTTTTAAAATGCACCTGTGTTTGAAAAACATATGCCAGCTAATGTAGTGTGAACGAGCCCTAAATTGGGGGGGGTTCCTTCTGGAACGTAAAGTAACATTTTGGACTGGCTGATCCAGGAGATAGTGGGAGAGGGATTAGAATGATCTGTAAGTAAACTAAAGATCAGGAATGAATGGTATTTACCCCAGAAGCTAAGCTTTATGGTTGCCAAACAACTATTATTATTTCAGGATTCCTTGTTGTCTGGTCCTGTACCATTAGATTTGCTGATTACTGTTGAAGCGTCATTATTCATAAAAGGATCTTATTTCCACGCAGGAAATTACAGGACTGTCAGTTTGACATCTGTGGTAGGAATAGTTATTAGACTGAATATATTCACATACATTTCATATTGTTATATAAGTAAGGTTACTTAAGGGGAATTCTTTATTTCAGTTTAATTGCATTGGGTAAGTTCACAGGGAGATAAGAATAAGCTACCTTCCTGTGAATTATAGATCCACCTAGCAGCTAATGAAAACAGTTTTGTGGCCTTTAGTTGCTCTTTAAAATTCCAGGAGTCAGGAGCTAAAATTTAGATTGATTCATTTTCTCCCAATTTCTTGTTAGTTTTTACATTTTTTTGAGCACTTAATTCAATATTTCAATGCAATGCAATGTTTGTTATCAGACCTTGAGGTCTTGAGAAAGGTCTTAGAAAAAAGTTTGCACAGTTTAAACTTAATAAAATCACTTGTGAAGACCCTGGAGTGCTCCAGATTATATGTATATGATGCTGTATAAAGAAATTAATGGATTGGCAGAGTAACAGCTTAAAGGAGAAGTAAACCCAATTTTTATACTCTAGAATCTGAAAACAACCCCCCTAAAAACACCAATAAGCTATAAAATACCACTCCAGTAAATTGTATTAAAGTAAATGTAAGCCTGGTAAGAACTGGATGAAGTATCTGTGTGTATGTGCAGTGTCAGACCACACCTCCTGACCTCAGTCACATGCTTCCTTGCTGCATCTGTCCAGTAAAAGGATTGGCTAGTGATTAATTATTAATGGGTGTGATCAACTGTAACAATTTCTGCCATAGCTAAGGACTGAGCATGTGCAGAACATAATGGTCGTTGACCAAACTGTGTGATACTAGAATACTGGGAAGTAAAGCACAAACCATATGTTATTAAGGTACATTTCCCAGCTCAAAATGAGAGGTAAGACACAGATTACTGGCTTGATATCAAGGTGTTCTGCCTTCTGGTTCAGTGTTGTTCTGTGGCTTTAGTTGTCCTTTAAAGAGAGTGCCTGTTATACACACCATTTATATATATGGGTATTTTTCATCTACATAAATAGCCAATTTGCAATGACCCTGTTCTGTTCAAGAACATACTGTAAACTACATTAGTATTGTTTGTATGACCGCATGTGTATCTGGTCACACACCACAGAGGTTTAAGAAATGCAATCTACGACCATTGATATAAGATGGTGTTTAATGTTACAAAACTTTAAAAACAACCCTCAAAACAGCAATATCAGCAAGATACGTTAATAAAATGAAAATCTGAACATTTATTTCTGTTAGTGTACAAAACTAAACATATGTAATGAGCAAATAAAAGACCGGCACTCACAACGCATTCTGGTATAAACACATGAATACACACAATGCATTCTAGTATAGACACACATGAATTTACACACTTAATGCTAGTATACACACACACGAATACATAAAATGCATTCTGGTATACTCACACATGAAAACACACTGCATTCTAGTAAACACACACATGAATACACACAATGCATTCTGGTATACACAAACATGAATACACACAATGCATTCTGGTATACACACATGGTTATTATTCACAGAACTTAACTGTAGATGCTTCTAAAATAAAACTGGGAGAAGTTTCATAAATATGCAATTAAAATACATACAAGCTATTAAAATAAAAACATGGCAATCACATTATTATGCAGAATTTAATTCCTGCCTGTAAGATCCATAATCTAGGGCTGTTTCCTAAATTACAAATCGCACATTTCACACACAGATAATAATAAATACATGTGAAAATCACACCAGAACATATCCTGCTTTTTGACAGGTTGTGTATGTATCATGTTGAACGACTACTATACAATACCATATTGTATGTACAAAATGGATTTAAAATGTATTAGAAATCTTTGGTAATGTCTGTTACTTGTTTAACAGAAAGAATGGTTTGTTATAATAAAACATCCTCACTTATTTTACACAGGTGTATCTTTGGTTAAAAATCATTTGGAAAGACGTGATATATAGTTTCTAGGATACTAATCAGGGAACATATGCAATTCCTTTAAATATTACAGTAGCTTAAGAAAGCCATGTAGCAGCTTACAGTAAATATTGTTTAATAAATGTAAACAGATTATTAAATCTTGCAGTGCAGGATAACCTAAGCCCATTTTTAAAGCTGTTTTCTCTTTTTGCTTCCAGAGTATGATTTTATTTACTCTCATTTTTCTACAAAGACAAATGTCATTGATCATATAGATTCTCTCAATTAAAGGGCAATTCCACTGCCCAAGATACCCCCCTCTAGGTAATCACTCCTGGGTTTGGCCTAGATCCCCCACATAGTGGCTACAAATATCCTCACTTTTAACATGGGATACAATTAGCTAAATTAAAATATATATACTTAGTCAATGTAGCGAGTGTTTATGCAAGGGCCAGTTAATGGGTTTTTAGAGCCATATGGGCCCACCACTAGTAGGCAAAAAGGCAACATATAACTTAATATTAATCAGGCATTAAAATAGCGGTGTGGCTAAACGCTCTACTTTTTACCTACAATGCATATATTGAGAAAACATTTGCAACTTATTAGCCACAACTAAATTTATGCAGATGGATTTCTGTTGCCACGCCATGCAAAAGACTATCTCTTGTAAAGGATAACTACCACAGGCTAATGATAATGGGAAATGACATACATACTGATGTCAAAAAATTGTTGTCTGAGAATAACCTAATCATGGCTACACAGAAAAAAACTGGTCTATGTGGAAGGGGTGAGAAGTGTGTGTGTGTGTAAAAAAAAAAAAAGACCATCAATGGTTGATGCCAGCTGTACAGATAACTGTACAGATGCTAGATCGTCAAATATGATTGTTTGCTGTCATGTTGCTGAAGATGATCTAGTGTCTGTGCAGGGCTTAACCACCAAAAAAATAATGCAGTGTAGAGGCCTTATTTAAAAAGAACCAGCGTGGAGATAATTGTGTAATGAAATAACATTTAAAGCTTTCTCTGTTATACTTTCAAAAAGGGTGGGAGGGTAATTATTTAAAGAGAAGTTATGAGACAAAAGAACAAGCTGAGGGAGAATTAGAAAAAAACTAATTCCTGGGAATGCTGTGTAGGATGGGTCAGATTGGTGCTGGTTTAGTAAGTAAAGGCTTGTACACACATGCAATTTTAGCTGTTTGGTGGGATAACACCTGACAGGCCATAAATGCGCGACTATCAGCAAAAAATGACCTTTTGTTGCATGCTTGTTCTCCAAGGGGGCAAATTGTGCAGGTGCATGACCCTTTAAAGACATAAAAAGTGTGTAGATCCCAGATAATGTGCACAGGAAACACAGGTTGCAAGTTAAAACAAACAAAAAAAAGATCAAAAAGTCTAAAAACAATTACAAAGTGTAGTTATGGGAAGATTCAGGTGTTTTGTGAGCACAATTTTTACATCAAAGGCCTTCAAGGAAGAATGAACGAGAATGACATTAAGTGAAGGGTCTGATGGGACTAGAGAAGTAACAGAGATAAATCACCAAGGGACATACAACCCAAAAAAAGACTAGAACAGCTTTTATCTCTTATATGTTAAACCTTGTACACACAGTGCTGATCCATTGCATTATATTGCACGGGAATAAACATTTCCAGTGCCATCTTACAATACTTGATATAGGAAGGGGTCATTCTGGTAACCAAACAAGTAGTCGCTATTGGCGACTACTTGCAAATTATTGGTCAAGACTGGATGATTCTGGGGCCGATGGCCACAAGATTGCAGTTTTAATCCAACAAACAAGGCCAATAATTGTCAAATCCTATTGAATGTGTTGGAATTTGTCTATTATTGCCCATGTTTGTACTTTGTCAAGACTTTTGCATCTTTTGAGGAAGCAGAAGTCTCCGCAAAATCTGTCAAGCCATATCCCACTTTGTGTTTTTCATATGGTAATTTATATATATATATATTTAAGGTGATTTCCCTAAAAGCGAAAGACTACTCATATTGTTTATTTTTGTGTAATAGGATCGGTAGCTGGACCAAGTTGGGAGGAGTCCATTGCATGACAGTGAAAGCACACTGCTTGGAGAGGAGCTCCCATTGGAGCATGCTCACCTAGGCTACACAGCATTAAATTAAAAAAAAGGAAAAAAAATTGGAATTCTGTAAATTCGGTGCTGTGAGAACTACGATAGTCTTATTAACACTGTGAGAACTACACAAAATGGCTTTTATTAACAGCAGCATTCTTGGGTTTGAAGCAATTTATTGCATTGCACCAAGGGGTCTCCAGACATCTTCCTTTTACCAGGCAAACCCAGAGCACATATTAAAACAACATTCAAACAAAATGACAAAGTCACAAGACATGCAGGGAATATAAAGGCACAATACCAAAACGCTCGTTAAAAATTTACAAGGTGATTTCTTCTTTTGAATAATCCCACTAAAATACAAATATGTATAAAGTCCTATTCTTCCACTGACATATTGCTAAAAGAGACGATCCATACTTTTCACATACAGTGTATGCTGCTTTACAGGAAATCAATGCTCTTCTTGGTTTATTTCACTTCTATGGACCCAAATAAAATGCTCACAGCTTTTTGTGCTAAAAAAAATAAAAATAATGATGTTACACACAGTTAAGATTATGCTGAAAATTTTAAAAAAAGTTTTTTTGATAGGGAGAACATTCTTACACCATTATAGGATAAAAATGTGTAACACAATTTTACATTTCACTTGCTGCCTTTTTTTTTTTTTAATTCCAGCAGTTAGCTGATGTTCAAGTTACTGTAAGTGTGACATCAAAGGGTATGTTGAAAATTACCATACCCCTTTTCACATTAAAGAACAGGAGGTAAAGGAGCTTATTCTTACCTCCTGTTCTTTAACTAATCTAACAGGATCAGACAGGGAAATGTTACAACTTACACACACTGGCACCACTGCTTCCTCGGACATCTCCCTTACAGCCCCATTTGGCCCTGCCAACTCGCGGGTGCATTGGTCCCACTTACTCACGGGTGCCGTGCCCCCCCCACTCACGGGTGCCGGGTGGGAGGGTAGGGCTGTAGATTCCCTTACCTTCTCTGTGGGGATCTTCACACAGCAGGGAGGGGGAGGGACTTTCTGTCTCCCTCACACACTGAAATCTGAGGCTGTGCTCACCAGCGGCGAGGTTTAGGAGCAGCCTTAGGAATGTCACATGTCATGCTCCCACCCATTAACTTTCTGGTCTGTAATTTCCTAATATCTTAGGCTTTGGAGCACATAGAGAGGTTGTTGATGGCTCGTTTTCAAGGTAGGAAACTGGCCTTTCATTTAAAACACAAATTTTTGTATGGAGGCCACAGTTCTCCTTTAAGTCCATCTTTTTATATTCAAGGTGTTTAGAAACTTGCATGCAGATGTTTTTTTTTTTTAACATTTTCACTTTTTGGACACTAGATGGTTTAACATCACCATATAAACAGATTATTTCACCTTATTACAGTCAGCAAAAGGTGATGGTATTACAAATGTTGCTACTGTGAAAAAGAAAATTTACTTTTGTGGTTCAGTTTGTGTGTGGTGTGTACTGGTATATTTTAGAAGATACATTCTGCAGTAATTTTTGGCTACATTTATTTTTACCTGGCCATAATGAACTAAATGCATGAAATTTAGAACATCACAGGATTGTGGTCATGTAAGCAGAGCGGCATGCGTCAGGATAAGACTCCAATGCTTAATACATTAAGTATTGCACTACTACGTAGCGCAAAACACAACTTTGCTTGCATCAGATGTGCTGTGCAAAGTCCAAATATTTTTGAACTTTACGTAGGCACGTGTATACCCCACACTAACCCAATAGTACATCCGGTAGCATGGGTTTTTCACTTATTTTTAAAATAAGAATATTGCGTCTGCCTGATGTAATGACTTTTAGCCCGTGAGTACTCATCTAACTGTGAATCTTTTTGTCCCCACCCAATGCTATTTAACTGCAGCAATGAATCAGATGTTATTAAACGGCAGTAACCCATTACTAAAGCTTACTTCAGATTGGTTGCTGAAAAGTAATAGCACAGACACAATTCTGCTACTTTTATTGCATAATTGTTTTGCGCTATGACCTCCAAAAGTTAGAAAAATCAACTCAGAAACATAACAACATAGAACTTTTAAGAATAAGATTAGGAATTAACATTAAAGGAATAGTTCACTGGAAAAGTGAACTAATTTTTTAATGCATTGATTGAAGAACGGGGGTTAACCAGCTATACCTTACCTCCCATTCTTCAATCAATTTCTCAGGAACAAAAGTGTAAGATATTTACCTTTCGCATGATCCACAGTGGTCCCGGCCCCGGCCGCTTCCTGTTTAACTATAGCGCTCATTAACATCCATGCATGCTATAGTTAAACTGAAACAGCAAGAGGTTCCAGTGAATTATTCCTTTAAATATAATAATCTGATTACAAATTGTATAAATACTTACATTAGCAAATGCTTTTTCATAGGTAAATAGGTAAAGTTGTCTTTTTTTTCTTATTATATATATATATATATATATATATATATATATATATATATATATATTGGAGTAGAATTCTCTACGTCCAAGGGTCTTCCACCCTGTAACTTCTCTGTTTCAACTGAAAGTCTTGATATATATAACAGTTGATAGACATGTATATTTTATATTTATTATATTATTATAAGTGTGTAAGCCGAGACCACTCTTGTATCCCATGTTGTTATGTTACAGTATATGGTGTGTTGCTTTAGCCCTGTAACAGTTTAAAATTTGGCTAAGGCATTAAGAGTAGGTGATCTTACCAGAAGCTTATGTGCACTACATTCTGGTGGTACTGTGCAAGTATTGTTTAGTAGCCGACCATCACTGGTCAGAATGCCTATGTATATTAGGCAACAATTGTATTGCATAAAAAAAGATGTTATTTGGTTTTTTAACTACAACAAATTTTAATTATAAACAAGAGCAGAATATTAAAAGACAACTGTATTCAGAATCTGTTTTTGACACATCTATTTCTAAATTCTGTAGTAGTTATGTAGTTGGAGGTAATAAGTTTTCTTACCGCCCTCTGTTGAGCCAAGCCAGTTTCTTAAGGAGAATTAATACTCTTGTAGTAATGGACAGTTTTCAAGCTCCTACACTTCTTCATAAGATACATTCTCCAGTGTCAGAGATGGGAGAATCATCCGTAACAATGACTGTGGGAGGAGCCAGAAAGACGCCAGTTACTGAACGAGTTTAATTCACCTATAAAGTTTAACTCATTCACTTCTAGACAATTGCTCTTGCAGTGCATGAAGATTAGAGGGTCTGTCAGAAGTCCAAGAGTGTCATTTCAACAGCTGTCTGCTCTTAACAGAGAAGGTTAAGAATACTCACTTCTATTTATACAGTAGTTAAATATATATACATATATACTTGCTAAATTGCACTGAATCTGACTATAGCTGTCATTTTCAATTAACTCCATGAATTTTAAAGTTTAAATGCTATTAAATTAGTTATGATTCCCTTCCCAGTATATACACACAACAGGTAGAATATTACAAATCACTCAGTAGGGCTTCTTCGTCAATGGGTTGTGCTGCTTATTATCCCCAATATATAGTTAAAGCAATCAAAATGAGGGAAGGGACAAAGTTTAGAAAAGGATTTACTACTCCAGTGTACGATAAAAAGGCAATGTTTTGGGTGATCCGTAACCCTTTAGGCTTGATACGGGGTGGAGTACCAACTCTTGAGCTTGATTCACGGTGGAGTACCAAATCTTTAGGCTTGATAAAGTGTGAAGAACCGGCCCCTTTAGGTTTGATACAGGGTGGACAACCAACACTTTAGGTTTGATACAGGGTGGAGTACCAACCCTTTAGGCTTGATATAGGGTAAAGAACTGGCCCCCTGTTGGTACAGGGTGGACAACCAACCCTTTAGGCTTGATACAGAGTAGAACCCCAACCCTTTAGGTTTGATACAGGGTTGAGTACCAACCCTTTAGTTTTGATACAGGGTAGACAACAAACCCTTTAGGTTTGATATAGGGTGGAGTACCAACCCTTTAGGTTTAATGCAGGGTGGAGAACCAACCCTTTAGGCTTGATACAGGGTGGAATACCAAACCTTTACATTTGATACAGGGTAGACAACCAACCCTTAAGGTTTGATACAGGGTGAAGTACCAACCCTTTAGGCTTGATACAGGATAGACAACCAACCCTTTAGGCGTGATATAGGGTGAAGAACCAACCATTAAGGTTTGATACAGGGTGGAGAACCAACCCTTTAGTTTTGATACAGGGTGGAGTACCAAACTTTTAGGTTTAATACAGGGTGAAGAACCAACCCTTTAGGTTTAATACAGGTAGAAGAACCAACCCTTTAGGTTTGATACAGGGTAGACAACCAACCCTTAAGGTTTGATACAGGGTAGACAACCAACCCTTAAGGTTTGATACAGGGTAGACAACCAACCCTTTAGGTTTGATACAGGGTAGACAACCAACACTTTAGGCTTGATATAGGGTGAAGAACCAACCCTTTAGGTTTGATACAGGGTGGAGAACCAACCCTTTAGGCTTGATATAGGGTAAAGAACTGGCCCCCTGTTGATACAGGGTGGACAACCAACCCTTTAGGCTTGATACAGGGTAGAACCCCCAACCCTTTAGGTTTGATACAGGGTTGAGTACCAACCTTTTAGTTTTGATACAGGGTAGACAACAAACCCTTTAGGTTTGATATAGGGTGGAGTACCAACCCTTTAGGTTTAATGCAGGGTGGAGAACCAACCCTTTAGGCTTGATACAGGGTGGAATACCAACCCTTTACATTTGATACAGGGTAGACAACCAACCCTTAAGGTTTGATACAGGGTGGAGTACCAACCCTTTAGGTTTGATACTGGATAGACAACCAACCCTTTAGGCGTGATATAGGGTGAAGAACCAACCGTTAAGGTTTGATACAGGGTGGAGAACCAACCCTTTAGTTTTGATACAGGGTGGAGTACCAACCTTTTAGGTTTAATACAGGGTGAAGAACCAACCCTTTAGGTTTAATACAGGTAGAAGAACCAACCCTTTAGGTTTGATACAGGGTAGACAACCAACCCTTAAGGTTTGATACAGGGTAGACAACCAACCCTTTAGGTTTGATACAGGGTAGATAACCAACCATTTAGGCTTGATATAGGGTGAAGATTCGACCCTTAAGGTTTGATAAAGGGTGGAGAACCAACCTTTTAGGCTTAATACAGTGTAAAGAACCAACCCTTTAGGTTTAATACAGGGTGAAGAACCAACCCTTTAGGCTTGATATAGGGTGAAGTACCAACCCTTTACATTTGATACAGGGTAGACAATCAACCCTTAAGGTTTGGTGCAGGGTGGAGTACGAACACTTTACGTTTGATACAGGGTAGACAACCAACCCTTTAGGCTTGATATAGGGTAAAGAACCGACCCTTAAGGTTTGATACAGGGTGGAGAACCAACCCTTTAGTTTTGATACAGGGTGGAGTACCAAACTTTTAGGTTTAATACAGGGTGAAGAACCAACCCTTTAGGTTTAATACAGAGTGAAGAACCAACCCTTTAGTCTTGATACAGGGTGGAGTACCAACCCTTTATGTTTGATACTGGGTGGGGAACCAACCTTTAGGTTTGATACAGGGTGGGGAACCAACCTTTAGGTTTGATACAGGGTGGAGAACCAACCCTTTAGTTTTGATACAGGGTGGAGTACCACTCTTTTAGGTTTAATACAGGGTGAAGAACCAACCCTTTATGTTTGATACAGGGTGGGGAACCAACCCTTTATGTTTGATACAGGGTGGGGAACCAACCCTTTAGGTTTGATAAAGGATGGAGTACCAACCCTTTACATTTGATACAGGGTAGACAACTAACCCTTAAGGTTTGATACAGAGTGGAGTACCAACCCTTTAGGTTTAATACATGGTGAAGAACCAACCCTTTAGGCTTGATATAGGGTGACGAACCAACCCTTAAGGTTTGATACAGGGTGGAGAACCAACTCTTTAGGTTTGATACAGGGTGGAGTACCAACCTTTTACATTTTAAACAGGGTAGACAACCAACCCTTAAGGTTTGATACAGGGTATATTATTACCCCAAATCTTGAACTTTTTAAATCTCACAATGTAATAGTAAACGCTTTTTTTTAACTTTGGAGCTTCACTCATTTTTTTGATTGCTACCGTATCCTTTCCTCCCAGTATACCACTAACAAACAGAGACTGCAATTGCACATTGAAAGATCCGCCTACACGCAGAGATTCGGGGAAAAAACTTATCTGCCTGTCATATAGTAATTTGTAAGGCAGAGAATGGTTAACAACTTGGGACCTGTATAGTCATAAATAGTTAGGGACTGCTCTTCCAGAACTTACAGTACAGGCACATTCCACCTTTTCCAGAACTTCCACCTTAAAAGCCAAGCTAACATTAGCCATTTCAAAATGTATTTTTGGAAAAATAAAATAATTAAAAAAAAAACATTGGTCCATACTTCAAGAAGATAAAGATCTGATAGATGTAATAGGAACCACCCCTAATATCATTTTTAGAAAACCTAGCACTAAAAAACGTCCCCTAGTCTTCTACCCATTGGGGGCCAATTAGAGACAAGGGATTTATCTATGAAGGTACTAAAGGGGATGTTCAAATGTGGAGGGTGTGTGGATTTTAAATATGTACAGATAGGACGGGATGAGATTAGGGTGGGGAAACACAAATATAGGTGGAAGGTTTTTTTAATTGCAAATCAAAAAATGTGGTTTATGGTATAAAATGCACATGTGACTTATGGTATATTGGTAAGACAAGGAGAAAATTACACGTGAGGACCGGGGGAACATAGAAGGGCGATTACAAAACAAAAGAGGGCTGGAAAGATGATTTTAATCATTGCTATTATTTTTTTTATAAACATTTTGTAGATATGCACAAATCTTCATTTAATGAGAGCACATTTGTGGCACTGGGGGGGTTAAGTCAGAAATGTATGACTAGAGGTGGAGACCTAGATAAAGAACTCCTTAAACTTGAGCAAAGATACATCTTTGAATACAATAGTATGAAACCTATGGGTCTAAACGATCAAATGGACTTGGTCCCCTTCCTTTGATCCATATTGAAATACCGACTTTCTTTTTGTGGTCCATTCAAAGAAAATTCAATTGATTAGGAGTGTTGTATGTGTCCCGATATAACGTAGCCTTATATCTGTATAATTTATGCAAATGACTAATAAGTCCAGGATCTATAAATGAACTAGTTCACAAGGCAGAGTGGACGCACCGTCAGGAGGTTTAATTTATCGGCACACATTGAGTTTGCTACTCGCTCTTATCCATAGAGGATCCCAAGTGCGTCAAGACATTACAGAAGCACCTCGTCCGGGGGATCGGAGGATTGCAGACAGCATCAGCTTTAAAGGGCATGTCCACCCTTATACAACACTTTTGACATCTAATAATATGCCTTCCCCCAGCCCCAACCGCTATAAAATAATTTTAAGTGCCCCGATCTTTACTTACCTTCCCTCTCTCCTCCGACGCACAGCCCGGGCCTTCTGCTTGCAATACACTGCAAGCAGGGGGCAGAACCGGCAGCCGCGTCCGTCATTGGCTGAGAGGCAGCCAATCACGGACACGGCTGCTGGCTTCTCAGAATGCCGGGGGAGAGAGGGAAGGTAAGTAGAGTTCGGGGGACTTTCTTAAAATTATTTTTTAGCGGTTGGGGCTTGGGAAAGGCAAACTATTATATGGCCAAGGGTTTCTGTGCTAGGGGGAGGGATCGCAAAACGGGAGGGAGAGGGAGGGGGAGAAGGGCTGCAGTGCGCATGCCAAACTTCTCCCGGAGGCGAGACAGGAGGCAGAGTCCTATATGGACTCTGCTATCCTCCTGGTGGGCAGTTTTTGGGACTTTGGGGGGGGACTACAGGAGAACCATATGGTGCTGGGATGTGAGGTAAGGATTTTATTAAACTACATGGTGGGGCCATTAGTGGGGGGGATGATAGTTTTGGGGGTGGACATGCCCTTTAATGCTACCCTGAGAGCGGTGACGTATTGCCAAGTATTGCCCTCTATTAGCTATACTAGCTTTTACCTATTGTGTGCACACATACTTTACAGCGTCCTGTTACGAACTTTATAAGGAGCTGTATGAGGTTTGAGATTTATACTGCAGTTTCTTTAAGACTATGGGAACGCTTGACATTCTACTTATGCTGGATTATAAAGGCTAAATATTGGGACCATACACGCTTCTATATTGGGAATTGGACTATTTATATGTTTACATTTTTTATTCCACAGGAACTTGCTGCTATCTCCATACGGATTTATACCAGAGGTTTTTCAATTATTGTTTTAGTGGTAGCTGGACAGCTATATATATGTGATTTTTAGATAATAAATGTGATATCTGTGTTTTTATACATACTCCGTTGATTTCTTGCCTTATTTGTACCTACACAGGTTACTCATATTTAGTGTTTTTTTTTGTGGGTACCCCTGACCGCTGCATAATTTGTAACAATCAATGAGTTCTGCCTTTTTTGCCTAGCTAGGGGGTCTCTAGGCACACCTGTGGTGGGTTCCACAGTTTGCACTATCCATTGATATACATACAACAATAACCAAATTTATAAATGGTAAATAAACGAGTATAAGAACAAATACAACACATGATGGTCATACGACAGCACCAGGGGAGATATTAATATCTATGATAATATGTGTTTGGGGACAGTCATGTTTACGACTGATTGTGTAAACTGAGCATTCACGGAAGGTTTAGGACATGTTATAAAGTTGTACTCCCTCAGGCCGATGGTAGGGAGACCTTTAACTATAGGGAACTTTCTAAGGTCTGGTGTCATACTTTTGAGATCTAACCTGGTTGGGGTGTGTCCAGTATTTCATCCTTCCTCTGGAACCCAGAATTCTATAAGCTCTGGTATTCAATTACATCAACTAGACTTGAAGTTTAGTTTTTGAAGGCTTTTCGCTAGTCATCCAAACTGGCTTTCTCAATTCAGAATGACTTGTACACGAACCTGTTGGCAATTATGTACCCTGAAAGGTCCCAATTAGCTTATAACAGCAATGTTTTAATGTGGTTACACCAAGGGAATTTTTGTCCCACTCAATAATTGGCTAGTAGTGAGCACTAGGCATGCACAAAGGACTGATGGCTGTGGCAATAGTTGGTTTGACATTGGTCGCGGCCAAAAACAGCACAGTTTTTTTCAGGCCCGACCGACCGATACACGGAAGTATCAGACGATTGGCCCGAAAAATCTGCCCGTGTGTACCCAGCCTTAGGGACCTTCTCAATGCAAAGTGTTGATCGCATTGTGTCTAAGAGGTGTTGTCAAAACTTCCCAGGATAAGGTGTTAAAACAGCAGACAGATGGTGTCGATCCCACCCACTATTCAGGTGGTTTCTTTATTTTCACATAAATGGCCTCCACTCTTAAACCAATCCTGTTCCTTTGCCAAGATGTTGACATTACAATCTTCAAAGGTATTGTACTGTATGTCCTTTTTCCTTAAAGGGCATGTCCACCCCAAAATCAAACTTTTTTGCTCAGACCTGAATGCTGTGTAAGTTCTTTAAAAAATCAAATCCAAATCATACTTACACGCCTTCACTCCCGCCGTGCGCACCTCGCGGCTCCCTGTTTGCAAGAGGCAAATGGGCCAGACCGGCGCAGCCAATCACAGACGCGGCTGCTGGCAATGGAAACACTTCGGGAACGAAGGCGTGTAAGATTGATTCAGATTAATTTTTTTTTAAAATTATGCATTTAGGTCTGGGCAGGGGGAGCTACATTATACTAAAAGGATTTTACTGTAGACATCTCCATCGCAGAAGATGGATCCAGATCTGTGCATGCCTGAAACAACTGAGAGGATGCATCAGAGGCAGAAACCTTTCCCACAGGAAGACAGCTACAACTCCTAAGTTTCCTGGACAGACAATGCAAAAGAACCATAGTAGTAGGTTTAATTATAGTTTAAGGGGTGAACATGCACCAAAACTAAAATTTAACAACATACTGGCCCCACTGTGTAGTGTTCAAAAATCCTTACCTTACATCTCTGCTCCAAATGGTTTTCCTGCAGTGAATGTGCAAAGTTAAGAAAAGTGAAGAGTAGGAACTGTCAGTGAGTCATCCGGTCCCTGCTTCCTCTCTGTCCTCTGAGAGGATTCTGGCACGCACAGGGGAGCCCCCCCCCCCACTCCCTCCCTTCATATCCCTTCTATCTGCTGCATCCCCTAGCTAAATAAACATTTTACCGTGTGTAGCCCACCTCATCAAACCCCCAATTTACTTTTGCAAGAAAAGCCACAGAAACCTCCGTTCCCCCGGTGCTCTGAATAGCTGCGTCTGTGATTGGCTGCCGGTCCCAGCCCCTCTCTACTGCTTCTGGCTAGCAGAGAGCTAGGAACAGAGCCCCAGGTGATTGAAGGTCTGTAAGTATCTTTCTGTGGCTTTTCTTGCAAAAGTAAATGAGCGGTTGGGGTGGGATGGGGAGAGCTACACATAGTAAAAAGTTTAATTTCAGTCCTGACCCAAAGGAATTGGCTCTCCTGTGCTGGGCCATACATTGGTGCAGCTACTGTTTGGTCTCCCCCATTTACAAATCAGAGCACTCTTCACTGCACTGCATGTATGTATAATTTTATTTATTAAGCACCACTTGGGTACACAGCGCTGTACATTATAATATACAGAGTAAACAAACAAGGGGATAAGTGCAAGTGATTATACAGCTACATAAAAATTAAATACAATTTCATACATAGGTTAAGAATACATACAGTATATATATTTCCCAGTACCCGCATCAAAATGAGAAGTGAGACACAGATTACTGCTTTAATTTCAAGGTGCTAGCTCTTTTCTGGTTTAGTGTTTTTCCAAGGCTTTAGTTGTCCTTTAATGTGAATTCCATTACAGTATATAGTCATTTTATTAAATAAATTTAGAGCTAATTGTTGCCATTTGAAATTATATATATATATGTAAAAGAAACATTCTGCTTGACTAAGACATACAGGGAAATTTACACATCCACTGTAAGGTCACGTGGATGTGTAAATAAAATAGATTAGAAGGAAATAGCATCTTCCCAGTTTTACTAAAGTCACCCGTGCACTTCGAAGGGAAATATATGAAATGAAGCATGGATGTTTATAGATGGTGACTGAACCCTAAAATGCGGCCAAGTTATTTTTGAAATTCTGCAATCTAGATTTGCAAACGCACCTCATTATGTTTCAAAACATGGGTGCCCTGAAAATATTTCTGCTCTACAAGGAAACATTTTTTTATGTAAACGAATACAAAAGAAAACCTACCTCAGGTGTCTACAGTACTTTGAGGCTGAAATAGAAAAAAAAAGAAAAGGAAAATGTTTTAATCCATCAATAATGACCTGTTAAATAAGGCGAGTTACAAACTACAGAAATAATTGAATGTAGATTTTTATCTATACATAGCAGTGAATAAATTAATTACATATGTGCAGATATTTCATAGTTGGTATGCCCTGTTTTTTGCACTCCAAAAGATGCAGAATGGAATGGTGAACCATTATTGGTGCATCATCTCATGATGCCTGGTTGGAATATCAACGATGGAGTCACTTACTGAGCAGACTACCCTACATTAGATAGTCTAGAATATATAGAAAGAATGCACTCCCCAAGCAGTAGCATGTGCTTAAAATTTTGAGTTGTGGTGCTGGAGTCCGGACTTCCTGCCACGTCCACGATGCAAGCAAATACAAAAATGAGGTACCACACACACAAAAGCTGTGAAAAGGGTCTTTAACCCATTTATTCAGTGAAACAGAAATGTTTTACTGAATAAATGGGTTAAGGACCCTTTTTACAGCTTTTGTGTGTGCGGTACCTCATTTTTGTATTTGCTTACATTAGTCTCATTAGTCTCATGTGTTTTCTTGCATTTGGCAGGAAGATGAAAGGGGCACTATGGTGAACACAAGTTTTAATGTTGTTATTAATGTCACCCCTGAATCCCATTAAATCTCAATTTTTACAGTAAGATACACTTATAGGTGTTTGGATACTGCCATGTTTAATACTGGCACTTGTGGTCTTCTTCACTTACTTCCACAGTGATCAGCAGGCAAATACAGACGTAGCTCAATATTTGATCTCGATGAGGACATGCTGCATGTTATTAACAAAGAAAGGAGGGGACTTCCATTTTTAACAATAGTAAAAGTGCTACTAAAAATGTTTGCACGGCTAGGAGTGAGGCAGAACATAAAGAATAGTGAAATAAAGGAAAATAACAAAGGCAAAAAAAAGAACCTTTTCATTACTGGTTCTTTAGATAGTATTCTCACAGGGCTCATTTTAAAGACAAGAAACTAGTCAGATAAGCAAAGGAAAATCAAACTAAATAGGACTATGTAAACCACAAAACACTGAACATCACTAGTCCAATGTTCCTTAAAAGTCAATGGGAAGAATACTGTACGTCACAAACGGACTATGGACTTTACTTTCATACACTTACCTCTGACTCTGTACCACTTCTTTGCCTGGTATCCACAGTTACTAGCGTGGCAGGTACCTCTCCATTTGTCTCTTCAGGCATTAATCGTTTCTGCTCTTTTCCCTTATGTTCCACTTTTGTTACTTTGAATCTATATGAGGTTAGAAATCCCTTATATTATATAAATACATTTATAATTTCATGGGGAATACATTGGGTTTTTCGGAGGTACTATGTTGGTTGGGGTGGGTAAAAGTAATATACATAGGGACAGTGTTTATGTGTTGTTTAAGCACTAAACAAATAGTTATATCAATATTAACAAATATGTAGTAATGACATTAAAGTATATAGAAATGTAAATAAGGCAAAATATATAAATAAAAGTACTTGGTAGTCCCCACTCCTGTTTTGTAATGGAATATTCAAAATGGTGTGTTAAGCCACACCCCAGGAAGTTTTACAGGGAGGCAATGGAAGCTTACAATGGAACATTGATGTATCCAATGGTTTGCTTAATATTAGATTGACAGCAGTGTTAGCAAATCAAAACATTTTCTGAGTGTTAGTAGGAAGTTGCAAGACTTATATGTCACTTCCTTTGTAAAACATGTGACAGTCTTAGTAAAAACATTCTTCTCACTCTCACATAACTCCACCCACCCCTCCCCTCTCAATAGACAAAAAGGAGAGCTGCTGTTTGCTAGACAGGAAGGGATATCTATAGTTCAGAGATAGGCAACCAGTAGATCTCCAGGTGTTTGGAAACTACAACTCCCAGTATTCCCTAACTACAGAGTGCACGTAGAGGAATGCTGGGAGTTGTAGTTTTCAAACATCTGGAGATCTACTGGTTGCTTATCCCTGCTACATATGATAGGGGGACTGAAAGGAAAACATTTCCATGCCCATTTCTCTGAGACAATTTGTTAATGGTTTATTACATTATTTAAGCAATAGACCCCATAGAAGCCATAAACCTGTATCCTGAACTGATAAAATGTAATAAGATTGAAACATGACAGGATAGTCTGGGTTCTTTATAGGACCTCACATTTACCAATAGTGATCCCTCTCTATCACATTTACCAATAGTGATCCCTCTCTAACAGAATCCCTGGTGACAGCTGTGAGTTAATGGGGAGGGTGAGTATTGAAAGTCAGATTGATAACTTTCATTATAGAATGGTCCAATGGATCTTCTGTTGATCTATTATTGGTTGGAAATTTAAGGGGGAAGATTGATTCAAGCTCTGCACAACAGTTGTATTTCACGGTGGAGTTTCTACTGAACTATAACACTATACAATGTCACAATAAATAGATCAAAATATTAATTTAGGGGATGTGAGACTAATAGAACCAAGATTTCATATCCCTAAATTTTATAGTAGTTGTGTATAAAGATTTTATATCATCTGTATCCACATATAGCTAAACATACACCCACATATTTCCCACTGTGCACCAACTTTTGCTAGTGTATATATATATTTTTATTAACTGTTTTTATTAATAGTCCCGTCCAGTCAACACAACAGTTCCGGAATAAGCAAATACATTTTACAGTTCTTGTACAATATTGGAGTTATTGTATTGTATATACATTGCAATCATTAAACAGTTTAGGTAAACTGTGTCATTTAATTATTTGTAGCAATAGATAACACAATTGTGATTATCATAGCTTGCTAAAGTCATCATATTATTTCATTTAAGGGGAACAATTTTGTAAAAGTCATAATATTTGATTAAAGGGGAACAAATTTATTGGTAGAAGCTAGTAATGAAAGGGGATAGGAATTTATAGTATATTACACTGAATTATGGTATATTGTATTTACAGTTGTATTGTATTATTTTTAACAAACGTTTCTAAAATAATTCAGGAAAGAGGGAAGTGGGGAAGAAATAGGAGAAGGCGTGGGAGAAATAAGGAAGAGGGTATGAGTGACCATCCACCGTAATCTTTATTATAACTTAACAGGTTTTTATTATATAATCTTTATATAACTTAACAGGTTGTAAGAACAATGAGCCTTCCAATTATACTAGATAATGTAGAAATTTGACCAGATTGTGCCATTCTGTATATGCCTTTCTTAAATTCTATTATATTAAGTAAAAAAAATGGTTGACCTTAGTCTGCCTGTAACCGACCAGCCCAGTTCCAGCAAATCATTGCCCAAATACCAGTATTAATGATAACTCATAAAGGTTTTTTAGAAAACAGTTAAAATGAAAAGTACTTGGGACAGGGATATAGACCTGGTAATTCCTACCTCCCAATATTGTTTCTGTGAGGCATCAGCACTAACTTTAATAAAGGATTAGTCCAGGACTAAACTGGAAAATGAAAACGGCAGGTGCTGTAGCTCCTCAACAAAACAATATTGTTAGGTAGGAATATTCAATCCTACCTCCCTGAGCAAGGTACTTTCCATTTTTAAAGTACATTTAAAGTACAAAGTAGATTTATAGGGGGATCATGGAGAAGTACTGTATATACTCGAGGTACCTATTTTTACCTGAAAATTTTTTAAAAACTGACTTGAGTGTAAGTCGAGGATAGAAATTAGTTGCCCTTTAAATGGACAGCAGAATGCCCATACATGAATCCCATACAGTAATAGCCAAATCCAGTACCAGTAACCCCCAATTCCTTGGCACTCCAGATGTTTGGAAACTACAACTCCCAGCATGCTTTGTTGCTGGGAGTTTCAGTTTCTAAACATGTGGAGTGGCAAGGTTCAGTAAACTTTTAATTAAGCTTACCATCATTTACAATTCTACTGATCCCCATATTGTAAAGGGCCCTCTGACCCCCATATAGTAAAGGGCCCTCTGGCCCACATATAGTAAAGGGCCCTCTGACCTCCGTATAGTAAAGGGTCCTCTGACCCCCCATATACAGGGGTGTCTCTTGGGATTTTGCCACCTGAGCCAAACCCTGATTGCTGCCTATATGCGGCAGAGCAAAGTGGGTGTGGTTTGTGAGTGGGCGTGGCTTTGTAGGTGGGAATGCGGCTAGCGATTTTGTCATTTTGAACTTGGCACCATTTATTTGTACATTTTCTTTAAATAGACAATAATCAACACCATAATAACAGAAGAATAAACAATTTTGCCCAAAATAACCTGCCACCACGTCAAGGTTCCTTTTAATAGGGCCCTAACTTACCTAACTAGTCTAACCTAGCCTAACCTAACAAACTATCTAAAGCTAATCTAACCATATGAAATGCCTTTTAACAATATCTAACACATGTATAGTGAGAACAGACATTAAAGGTCCCATACAGTGAGAACAGACATTAAAGGTCCCATACAGTGAGAACAGACCGTAAAGGACCCATACAGTGAGAGCAGATAGTAAAGGACCCATACAGTGAGAGCAGACAGTAAAGGACCCATACAGTGAGAGCAGACAGTAAAGGTCCCATACAGTGAGAACAGACCGTAAAGGTCCCATACAGTGAGAACAGACAGTAAAGGTCCATACAGTGAGAACAGAAAGTAAAGGTCCCATACAGTGAGAACAGACAGTAAAGGTCCCATACAGTGAGAACAGACAGTAAAGGTCCCATACAGTGAGAACAGACAGTAAAGGTTCCATACAATGATTGCAGACAGTAAAGGTCCCATACAGTGAGAACAGACAGTAAAGGTCCCATACAATGATTGCAGACAGTAAAGGTCCCATACATATTCTATCCTCTATCTCTCACATTCTCTCTCACACACCCTTTCTCTCATACATACTGTACAGACACCGTCTCTCACACATACAATGGTTGGCACTAAATCTGGTAAAAATCGTTGGCACAAACTCTGATAAATGGTTGGCACCCAGACTTTCATAAATAGTTGCCACACAGATATTAGTAAAATCTGCAGCACAAACTCTGATAAAGGGATGGCACCCAGACGCTAATAAATGGATGGCTTACAGATACTGGTAAAATCATTGGCACAACCTCTGATAAAGGGATGGCACCCAGATGCTAATAAATGATTGGCACACAGATACTGGTAAAATCATTGGCACAAACTCTGATAAATGGTTGGCACCCAAACTCTAATAAATGGTTGGCACACAGATACTGGTAAAATCAGTGGCAAAAATTCATAAATGGTTGGCACACAGATACTGGTGAAATCATTGGCACAAACTCTGATAAATGGTTGACAGCCAGACTATAATAAATGGTTGAAACACAGAAACTGGTAAAATCAGTGGCACAAACTCTGATAAAGGGATGGCACTCAGATGCTAATAAATGATTGGCATACAGATACTGGTAAAATCAGTGGCAAAAATTCATAAATGGTTTGCACACAGATACTGGTGAAATCATTGGCACAAACTCTGATAAAGAGTTGGCACCCAGACTCTAATAAATGGTTGGCACCCAATCTGGTAAAATCATTGGCACAAACTATAATAAATAGTTGTCACACAGATACAGGTAAAATCATTGGCAAAAACTTTGATAAATGGTTAGTACACATACACACCACTTTCTGTCGCTGGAAGATTGATACACTTACAGGTCCTAGAGGCTGCCTTCCTCCGTGCCGCATCAGACAGCACCAGGCTTGTAGAGCGCCCCGCAGTGGATGGCCCTAGAGAGTGACGTCAGACGTCACTATGTGATGCCGTCAGCGTCACGTGAGTACATGGGCCATACGCGGAAGTAGATTCACATGGGTACACTAATGAGATGGCCCAGCTTGTTACCAGTGTTACTGAGATACATTAAGGTAGCGGAAAAAGTAATTCAGAGGTTAACTTCCCCTTTAATACATGTGTGTGTGTGTGTGTGTCTATGTGCGTTTCTATGTACGTTTCTATGTGTGTGTCTATGTGTATGTCCATGTGTGTCCCCATGTGTGTGTATCTATTCCTCCCCACCACGCCAATCTAACTAGCAAAGCAGTGATAAAAAAAAATATATTTTCTGCAGTAAGACCTGACCCTTTCCTTTGCTTTAAAAAAGAGCAGCCAGGATACACACTCTTACGCATATTGTATATACACACTCTCTCCCATACTGTACATATATACACACTCTCTCTCCCATACTGTACATACACTCTCTCACACATACTGTACATACACACTCCCTCCCATACTGTACATACACTCTCTCACACATACTGTACATACACTCTCTCACACATACTGTACATACACACTCTCTCCCATACTCTACTACACACTCTCTCTCCCATACTGTACATACACTCTCTCACACATACTGTACATACACACTCCCTCCCATACTGTACATACACTCTCTCACACATACTGTACATACACTCTCTCACACATACTGTACATACACACTCTCTCCCATACTCTACTACACACTCTCTCTCCCATACTGTACATACACACCATCTCACACATACTGTACATACACTCTCACACATACTGTACATACACCCTCACACATACTGTACATACACCCTCTCACACATACTGTACATACACACTCTCACACATACTGTACATACACACTCTCACACATACTGTACATACAAACTCTCACACATACTGTACATACACACTCTCACACATACTGTACATACCCTGGGGTGGTGGTACAGGGGAGGGGCAGTAGATGACCCTCTACACTGGAGGATGATTGTATCTGGTAGAGGATCATGGGTAAAATGGTAGTCCCAGATGGGACTACAATTCCCAGTATGCTTTGCTATGGAGTCTGAAGAACACGACTTACACGATGCTCCCCTGAGTAATTTCTTGTCCCCACTTAACAACTTGACCGGACCCCTATAACAACAACTTCCCCGCTCACCTTCCTTCCCCAGCCCGATGGGACACACAGCAGCAGGCAGGCCACCGGTGGGCAGGACTCAGAGCAGCAGGGAGCAGAAGCGATCCGGACCTGTTCCGACCTCAGCTCAGACAATTTAAATAACCAGGCAGAGGCGTGCAGATAGAAAGTTTTAGGTAGTAGTTAAGTACTTAGTTTAGGATGTCTGGGTCGGCGCTGCGGGCACACATTAAAGGGTCCAAAGTGAAGGGTCCTTAAGGAAGCTCCGCCTCTCACATGCGGCGCTTCCTCCCTCTCCACCCGGCGCAGGTAAGATTGTTTTTTGTTTTAAACTTTGAGATGCCGCTTTTGAGCCACAGAGACAAAGTGCCGCTCTGCTACTTTGTCTCAATGTGGCTCATTAGCGAGACGGCCCTGCCCATATAGTAAAGGACTCTCTGATCCCAATAGTTAAAAATGTCACCTTAGAGTTGTAGTTTCAAGCTGTCATTTGCACTGTACTAGCAACAGTTTTTTGCCCCAAACTGAGAAGACCATCAGATTTACAGCATCCAAATGAGCAGTGACAGTGGTGAGTGAGTCCAGCAGCCAGACTACAGGAAGGATTGTAAAGGCAGTAACTTTCTATGCAGGTTAACACCTACTGGTTAATATCCGTAATTGCAGAATTTGGATCTAAATTAGGACTTGACCCGAGTATAAGTCAAAGTTAGGTTTTCAGGCTAACTTTAAAGCCTGAAAATTTTGACTTCGACTTATACTCGAGTATATACAATAGACATTCTGTACGTTCGTTTGGAAACAATCATGTAATCAAAGTAGCTTTTGGGTGTGTGAATATCCAGAATTGTAAGATAGCCTTCCTAGCTGTTGCTGAGACATACTGTATAGTAATAATTTCCTAGCTCCTATTGTTATTTATATATTGGAAGATTGCACACAAGTGGGGGGGAATATCATTTACTAGGTGTTGAAGGTTCAAAAATATTCAATAAACCTATTATAATATAGGGTTCTGCTACTTTTGAGAGGTTCTTTTTTTAAAAACCAAAATTCTACACATTTTAGGGGTTGCACAATTTGAATAAAAGGAAACACTAGCTGTAATGTGTTGTAGATTCTATACAGAATGAATATTATTTGCCCTTACAATGAAGCATTGCACAAAAAAAAAGGGATTGTACTTCCTAAAACTATGTGCGAGGCCAAAACAACCCAGCAGTCTAACCAGAAACTATTTGATACAAGAGGATGCTTTATCAGATTATGGGCCATATTTATACATGAGTGGTACTGCAATTTAGCGATACCGCACATTTCGATAATGGACCACAGCGGGCATAAATGTACCGTATTCTATGGGGATCACGTTATCGTAGATTTACAATCATCACTAATTTAACAATTTTAAATTAATGATCGCTAAACTGATCGGAAATTAACGATCGGTTTAACAATCCTTAAAGGTGCAGTATTGCTATAACGCGCCTTTTTAAATAGGGCCCTATACAGTATAAATGCTTATCAGCCAATTACTTTTATGAGACAAGCCAGGGATCTAATAATTCAGCTGAATACAAAATGACCACAGATTCAATTTCTGAGTAAAGTCTGTAACAATTACTGATGTTCCAGATGCTCAATTAGTTTCAAAGGGCCAGTTTCAAAGTGTTCAGTGTCTTTTCTAATAATTAACCATTTAAAATATTACAACTTTTTTTTAGCAAACACAACAATTCTTTGGAACACAGATATTTAACAAGATACAGTATATTTCCACCAATGATAGTCATTTATAATATAAACAATGTCTATGCTTTACTTGTTTTTCAAAAACAAGGACACATTGACAAATTTTTGAAACATTTTTTCCCCCCTATTTTTGTAGGGTAGAAATTCTTACTATGTATGTGTCACACTGTAGATCTTAGGAGACCCTTGAGGGGAAGCCACAAATTATTCTTACTTAAAATCTGTACTTTTGTGCATGTTAGAGATCACAAATGTATAAAGTGAAGTAATGCTTTTTTTTTTAAACTTAATGTCATTGCAAAAAAAAAAAACACACAAAACTATGTCTGCAGAGTAATCTGAAAAGAACACAATAAAATGACAATAAGAAAATGAATGTGCATAAATGTAAGGTTATGGATGGGTTGCGGGGGGGTTTAGATTTATTTAATATGTAACATTTGGGGCTATACACATTTTTTTTTTTTGCCTTCCTTAAAATAAACCTCAAGCACCTGTTTTTTGTTCAAATCAACCAACATGTTACGGTGTATGATACAACCTGTTTCAAAAATATACTTGGGTAACATTCCAGCAATGTCATTTACAGTGTAATAGATCTTACCTTCCCACAGCCAGTACTATTACTTCTCCTTGACGTACTTTTCGTGGCTCTTTCTGCTTTAGTGGAGACCTTAACACGTGCCACCGTTTATTGGTACATCGAGTACACACATTTCTTTCAGCCACTCCTCCAACTGTGTGAAAATGGCGCCCACGGCAGGTATGTTTAGAGGGAGTTTCATTAGGTGAGGTTGGACTAACAGGAGTTGTAGGACTACCAGGTGTGTCTGGAGTGGTGGGACTACAAGATAAATCATATATAAATATTAGCCACACATAGTAAATACATTTTTATATATTGGATTACATCTTGTAGATTATAAAAACATATATACATATATATATGTCCACCCCCAAAACTATAATCCCCCCCACACTGGCCCAATTGTGTAGTGTAGTTTATTCCTTACCTCACATCCCAGCTCCATAAGGTTCTCCTGTAGTCCCCCCCCCAAAGTCCCAAAAACTGCCCACCAGGAGGATAGCAGAGTCCATATAGGACTCTGCCTCCTATCTGGCCTCCGGGAGAAGTTTGACATGCGTACTGCAGCCCTTCTTCCCCTCCCTCCCTCTCCCTCCCGATTAGGATTCCCTCCCCCTAGTGTAAAAATACTTTTACATAACATTCCCCCTGTCCCCCCCAGCCCCAACCGCTATATTTGTATTATCAGAAAATGCTCAAACATTACTTACCTCTTTCCTCCGCCACACTGCCGCTCAGCCAATCACAGACGCGACTGCCGGTCCCGCCCCTCTGCTTGCATTTTCTCGCACGCAGAGGGCCTGGCAGCGCGGCAGAGGAAAGAGGGAAGGTAAGTAATGTTTTGGGCATTTTCTGATAATACAAATATAGCGGTTGGGGCTGGGGGACAGGGGGAATGTTATGTAAATTTTTTTTTAGAAGGGTGGACATACCCTTTAAAGGGAGCGTGTCCACCCCTTTTAATACGTTTTTCTGTAGTGTAGGGCTCCCCCCCAGCCCCAACCGCCATATAACTTTTTGCAGAAACTCCCCCGATCATTACTTACCTTACCTCTCTCCTCCGACGTACTGTCCGGGCCCTCTGCTTGCATGAAACTGCAAGCAGGGGGCCGGACCGGCAGCTGCGTCCGTGATTGGCTGAGAGGCAGCCAATCATGGACGCGGCTTCTGGCAGTGGGGAATGCCGGGGGAGAGAGGTAAGGTAAGTAGAGTTCGGGGGAATTTCTGTAAAAAGTAATATAGCGGTTGGGAGCCCTACACTACAGTAAAGGGGTTTTATGCTAAGGGGGGAGAGCAAAACAGGTGGGAGAGGGAGGGCTGCAGTACACATGGCATTTTCCCAGAGGAGAGACAGGAGGCAGAGTCCTATATGGACTTTGGAGGGGCATTACAGGAGAACCATTTGGAGCTGGGATGTAAGGTGAGGATTTTATTACACTACACAGTGGGTTAAATTATAATACATACATACAATTGCTGCTACAAACAGTCTGCTAAACCCTGGATAAATAAAAGCAATTAGTTCAATAAATTGGCCAAATTATTTTAAGCCCAGTCACATGTCAAAGTTGCTTTCTTTAACTGGGTCTTAATCTACTGGTATTTGCCTTTTTGGTTGCATGCTGACAGCATTAAAGTGCACTAGAATTCTATTTTTTGTATGTATTATATTTTTGGTCTCTAGTTGCACTTATATGGATATGACAATATGGATGTACAACAGCCCAATTTTCTATATATTGTGTGTTACATTGAAGGTTTGACCAAGCCTTCTGGGAAATTGTACTCCACCCAGAGTTAGGTCATGTGCTCGTTTGAGCAAAGTACCTTAAACTAGAGAGAGTCAGCTTCAAGCAACCTTGACGTGGTGACTGGGCTTAAAATAATTTGGCCAACTTATTGAACTAATTGCTTTTATTTATCCAGGGTTTAGCAGGCTGTTTGTAGTAGCAACCTTATGGAGGTAGCCAATATGCAATTAGAATGGTTTGTGCACTAAAATTCTATTTTTTGTATGGATTATATTTCTGGTCTCTAGTTGCATTTTAATATGGACACATATTACAACAGCCCAATTTTCTATATATTGTGGGTTAAATTATAGTTTTGGAGGCGGACATGCCCTTTAAACTATAGACTGTTAGGATCTTTAAGTTATATTAAAATAGTTGACATTTTTATCAGTAAATAATTAGCTATTTATTTATAAGCCACCAATTTTATTTTATTTATTAACTGTAATATCACCATCCATATAGATTGTCATTTGTCTAACAACGTACAAAAACATGGATGCAGAATGACACGTCTACATACAGACCAGAAATGGACACTTTTTAAACAACAAAAGAACAATAAGCACAAAGGCAGTGAAGCTGTAGCAGCAAACAAAGAAAACCATGTTGCAGAAGTACTTGCAACAATATCCACAGGTGCTTAAATGGTCGTCTTTCATTATTAATTTAAGAAATAAATTATATATATATATATATATATATATATATATAAAAATTCAGTATATGGACTCAAGGGGTCTTATTAAAGAATCGTAAAAATGCTCTTTATTCAAGTACAGATAGCAACATTTCAGCTCTTTTGCTGTAGCCTATATCAAGCCAATATAACACCCACGCTCACCAAACAACAGCTCTATCCACATAGGTGACATCATAGGTTTTATACATATTGACAAATCACATTTTAGCTTTGCCAATGATATTCTTCATGAAAACAAAAATCCCAGTTCCAATCCTCAGAAACGTGATATTTGAAGCTTACATAAAAAAGACAATCGGGAAGATCCAATATCTAAACAAGATTACTTCAGGTACTGTATTGCATCGCGGGATAGGGCTAAGGTAAGGAGTGTGACTTTAACGCTCAACAACATGTACCATTAAGTTTTGCGCTACGAAGTAATGCAAAACTTAACGGTAGGGGTTTTGGATTGTTAGCACAGTGCTAGTTCCAAAAACATTTAGAGCACAGCGCCATTTCCAAAATCCACGTTAACCCAAAATTTCTTCGGGTTTACGTGGGTTTTAAACAGAATCGGGCCATATATCGTATTTCCCCCCTAGTACATAAAAATACACCAATGTGAATATTGTGAGGGGAAAACTATATACTGAACTAGAGGGGAAAAAACGATTGGATTAATCAACACACTAACAGAACCCATCACCAATACAGTTTCTGCTGGCTGTTATACCTAAGGGCAAATACAGGACAAAGCCAAACAAACTGGCTCAAGGCAGACATGCTCAGTGAAGCTTCCAATATAAGGGGTTTAAGTAAAGAAAAAATAATTACATTCAATGGGTGAGAATTCCCAAGATCCACAAGATCAACCCTTTTGTATACTGATAATTAGTCACAGAAAAGGCATGCTGGTCTGTTTAAAATTAAAAATAAAAACCATGTAGCAGAATCACTATAAGCTTAATTCAGTATTACATATAATCAATATGTAAATGCTTGTTATTTTAATTCACAGACAATTGATCAAGAGATCTCAGAAACCTTTTCCAACCTGAATGATCAAGGTTCAAGATATCGATCACTATTGGTTGATCTAATGCACAGAAAGGAATTGATTTGATTTAAAGCAATATAATGCACCGATGAACTTAATAAAAATAAAATCATTAAGGTAAAAAAGAAATCTCAGAAACTACTAACTACAATAATGTGCCACAGCAGAAAACAAGTAAATGGTAGTCACTTCACCCCTTTACACAGTCACAGAGGAATATTAAAGGGTAACTGTGGTCCAAAAAGACTTTCGGTAAATTGACAGGAAATGCTTTCCTGATGATTTTTGCAATTTACTTTCATTATTTATTTTATACAGTTTTGCAGATATTTACATTTATATGTGTGATATGGGAGCAGCATCACCAGATCCCCTGCACTTCCTGCTTCCTGCTCTGAAACCATGTGAAAGTCCCTCTTCCCTGTGTCATCTCCTCCTCCTCGTGGGCCCCCATGGCCCCTCTCCTGGCAAACCCACCCTGGCCCCTTCCCTTGCAGCCCCCTTGGGTCTTTCCCTTGCAGCCACATGTGGCCCCTCCCACTCATGTGCTCTGTGGCTCCGCCCCCTCACGAGTCATGTGGCCCCACCTACTCATGGGTCATATGGTCCCTCCCACTTGGGGGTCATGTGGCCCTTTCCCTTGCAGCTCCCTTGAGCCTTTGCAGCCCTCCTTGCAGCATTCTTTGGCCACTCACGGGCACTGTGACCCCTCTCACTCGCGGGCCCCATGGCCCCTCCCACTTGCTGTAAAAAGCAGCCTATTTAGCAGAGAAAGAATCAGCAGTTTTAAACATTGTCTGATTCTCTGCTGAAAAGGATGCTTTTACAAAGTCTTTTGTAGGGGGTAGGAGGGTATTGGTCTGAGTTGCAAGTTGGGGAGGGGCCAGAGTCCATGAGTGGGAGGGGCCACAGGGGGCTGCAAGGGAAGGGGCCAAGTTGGGTCTGCAAGGGGAGGGGAAATAGGGCCAGCAAGTGGGAGGCATTAAAAAAAGCAGTGCTGTGGGCTGTGCTGTTCTCCCAACCCCCCCCCCCCCTACCCTTCAGTCATAACCTGAGCATGTGCCAACCGCAGATTAGAGGAGGAAATAGTATTTCTGACCGCAGATTTAGAACCTCCCACCCCTTAACTTTCTGATCAGTGATTTCTTCATATTTTGGGCTGTGCAGCACATAGAGAGGTGGTTGAAGGCTTGTTTTAAAGGAAGAACCTGGCCTTTCATTTAAAATAAACTTGTTTGGAGGCCACAGTTCCCCTTTAAGTATTTCATTGTAGATATCATCTCTCTTTGGGTAAATCCCACTGAGCAAGCCCAAACCAATGAATCAGAGGGAGGGAGAGACCCCAAGGCCTTTGAGTACTGTCTGGTACTCAAAGGATGGACACATTTATCAAGATCAAAGATAAGGAGGGCATATTTTTGTTAACTTTTTGGGTACATTCAGGTTTGTGCAAGGGGTAAAACTAGGGTCACAGGAATGCATTTAACATGGTGCACAATATGCCACATTAAAAACGCTAACAACTCATTAGTATTTCAAATGTTTTGAGATCCATGTCAAATGCTCTCATCTGGCCCACACATTCATTTTTTCTTTATTGGAGATTAATACATACCAAACTGAGTGGCACATGTGAAACATTTTGTTAAAAGGATGTTTTAGATTTTTTTTTTATATATTCACAGCTGGTTTATTGCATTGACCAAAAAACTTACAGGGTTATTCAATAAAAGTTCTTATCGATTAAAATGGTGCTAATTCTGCCCCAACCAATCAGATGTTGGCTTTCAAATGTTTAATAGGATATGATTGGTTGGGGCAAATTTAGCACCATTTTAAACGATAAGAACTTTTATTGAATAACCCTGTATGTGTTCTTACATTAGTACTGCAGAGGTAAAATGTTTTTAAAAGTTAAAGGAGAACTAAACCCATTTTTTTTATACTCCAGAATCTGAAAACAACCCCCCTAGAAACACCAATAAACTATAAAATCCCACTCCAGTAAATTGTATTAAAGTAAATGTAAGCCTGTTAAGAACTGGATGAAGTATCTGTGTGTATGTGCAGTGTCAGACCACACCTCCTAACTTCAGTCACATGCTTCCTTGCTTTATCTGTCCTGTAAAAGTATTGGCTAGAGATTATTAATGGGTGTGACCAACTGTAACAATTTCTGCCATAGCTAAGTACTGAGCATGTGCAGAACATAATGGTCGTTGACCAAACTGTGTGATACTAGAATGCTGTTAAGTAAAGCACAAACCATGTTATTTAGGTAAATTTCCCAGCCCCCGTATGAAAATGAGAGGTAAGACACAGATTACTGGTTATATATCAAGGTTTTCTGCCTTCAGGTTCAGTGTTGTTCTGTGGCTTTAGTTGTCCTTTAAGGGCGGAGCCTATTGTTCCTCAGCAAGGGATTGAAGGTGAAGATGTTTCGACGCCTAGGTATAGACATTCCGATTCTGAAGAAGGGGAGCTTTCAGATGATGAAGATTTCTTCCCTGTTAAGGAGCTTGAACCCTTCTTAAAAACTGTGAGGGATACTTTAGAAGAGGATGACCCCCAACAGCCGCCACGGCAAGTTTAAAAAAAATAATTCTGGGGCCGTTAAGAGGAATACTACTATTCCGGTTCACAAAGCAATTGAGGATTGCATTCAGATCGAATGGAAAAATCCTGATACAAAGTTCAGTCGTCCCAAACATTTCCTGAGTTTTTTTCCCTTCGATCCAGAGATGTCAAAAAACTGGGATTCCACCCCCAAGGTGGATTCCCCTGTAGCCCTAACAGTCAAGCGTACCACTCTGCCCATGGAAGATGGTTCCAGTCTTAAAGAGCCTATGGACAGGAAAGTGGAGGCAGCTTTAAGAAAATCTTTTCTTACCTCTGGGGCTACCCTAAAATCTTCCATTGCTTTGGCTTTGAAGGCCCTAAAGAGCTGGTTGGCCGATTTGGAATATAATTTATCTCATAATACCTCAAGAGACCAAATTCTGAAGGATGTTCCAATTCTGCAGAGGGCAGCGGATTATCTCTGTGATGCAGGGTTGTCCAGCATCAAGTTAGTATCAAGGGCGGGTGCGTCTGCTTCGGTGGCCAGAAGGGAAATATGGCTTAAATCTTGGGTAGCGGATACGGCCTCCAAGAATAGATTATGTGAATTTGCCCTTTTTGAAGGAGGTCTTTTGTTCGGGTCTGAGCTAGATGCTCTGGTGACTAAGAAGGGCGAAGAAAAACGTTTTTTGCCACAGGAAAGAAACCCTTCCGGAAATGTTTTCGTTCCTTTAGGAACCCTCAAAGAGGTAGAGGTTTCAGACCATTTAGGGATAGAAACTCCTCTTTCTCTAGATTCAGACAGCCCAGAGGTAGAGGAAGAGCCATGTTCTCCAGAAACAGCAGCCAAAGAAGCCAGGCCGGTGGGAGGTTGATTAAAGATGGAGTCCGTAAAGTCCGCCATGACAGCTATTCTTTTAGCAACCGTGGACTTGCAAGACGCTTATTTACATATACCAATTGTCCATGCCATCAAAGGTTTCTTCGGATTGCTCTCCAGACAGACCAAGAGATCATACATTATCAGTTTGCAGCCTTACCCTTCGGAATTACATCTGCCCCAAGAGTCTTTACCAAGGTTATGGTCGTCATCGCAGCCTTCTTAAGGCAGCAATGGGTAAAGGTCATCCCATATCTGGATGACTGGCAGATCAGGGCAAGCTCGGAACAAAGGTTAAAGCTGGATAATCAGGTAACCTTGGCCTGCCTTCAAAGGCTGGGTTGGCTAATAAATACAAAAAAGTCAGCTCTAATTCCCAGACAACAAAAAAGATTTATCTTTCTGCGATTTATCTTCGATACAGGGGCAAACAGTGTTTATCTTCACGAAGAGAATTACAAAGATAAGATCAAAGACAATCAATTTGCAGACATCTCAAAGTTCTCTCAGGGAGATATTGGAAATTCTAGGTCTTTTTTCCTCAGCGATCGAGGGAGTACCATGGGTGAAAACGCACGAGAGGCTTGCAACAGTTCTTTCTCTGAGTCTTGTGCCGAGATCTGAGATCCTTGGACAACCTTAGGTCCATTCCAACTTCGGTAAAACAATCCCTCAGCTGGTGGTTGATCAAGGATCACCTTCACAAAGGGAAACCCTTATCTCTGGAAATCCCGATAGTGGTGACCACGTATGCCAGCCAGATAGGATGGGGAGCTCATTGCCAGAATCAGTCCAACCAGGGGAAGTGGACGAATTCGGAAGCTCTGACATCCTCAAATTAAAGGGAACTGAAGGCAATTTTATTAGCTCTCCAAGCTTTTCAGCACCTTCTTCTAAACCAGGTAGTTCCGATCCAGAAGGACAATTCAACTGCAGCAGCATTTATAAACCATCAGGGAGGTACAAGAAGTATCAGTCTCCTCAGACTCTCCAATCTCATATTCACTTGGGCATCACAAATTTAACGGCTAAAGGAACCCTGAATGTATAGGCCGACCGCCTCAGCAGAGTGGAGTTGCACCAGAACAAGTGGTCATTAAAGGAATCGGTCTTCCACCAAATTATGCCAGAAATGGGGGGTTCCCCAAGTAGACCTCATGCAACAAATTTCCCCCCAGTTTCAGTTAATTCCGAGGATATTGAAGAAAGTTCGCTCAGACAAGTGCCTGATAATTCTTGTATCTCCAGCATGGCCTTGAAGGGCATGGCATGCGGATCTGATGCAGTTGTCTGATTGCCCTCCATGGCCTCTTCCTCTGGTTCCCGACCTCCTTTCCCAGGGGCTGGTATTATACCCGAACCTGAAAGATCTCAAATTAATGGCGTGGCTTCTGGAAGAGACACAATGGAGTCTTTGGGATTGTCTTCCGAGGTTATTGACACATTGATGTTATGTAGGAAACCTGTTACATCAGCCATCTACAAGAGAATATGGAAAACTTTCTGTTCCTGGTGTTCAAAGAGTAATAAAAACTCTTTTGTTTGTGATGTCCCTGCTATTCTAGATTTCCTAGTTCAAGGACTTCAGAGGGGTCTAGCTGTCAGTACCTTTAAAGTCCAAATATCTGCTCTGTGTTGAGTTATCTTTCCTGGAAAACGGCTCTGCAAATTGCTCTATGTTCAGCCAGAAGGGTCTGCGAGATACAGGCCCTGTCCTGCAAAATCCCATTCATGGAAGTTTAGAATGAAGAAGCAGACAGGGCACTAGTAAGTAGTGTAGGTAGGTACTGGTTAGGTGCTAGGTAGGGATAATGATAACATATGAAATATAGGCAGAAAAGATCCCTAAAAAAAGTCCTGAACACTATCAGAGTAAGTATAAAAATCCTTTATTAGAGGTAGGGATAAATCAATATAACTCTTACAGTGTGTTAAAAACAATTAAAAACATATATACAATCCTCATGTGTGTCAACCAAAGTACATCAGATAATAAGGTTATAGTAGTAATGGTAAACTGAGTAATAAGGAGAAGAGAGGGCCTCTATAGTGAACATATGAGTCACAGCAGTCAAAGTACTTATCTGTCTGGCGTAATGCAAGGTCAGAACTGGAGTAAAACAGGCAGGTGCAGTAGACTCAAAGAAGAACAGAACGTCCAACGTGGACACGAGGTGTGCCGAACGCGCTCGCCGATGACGTCGGCTTCTGTGCTGCGTGTCCAGCCACATCTTAGCTCAACATTATGCATGATGAAGATGCGGCTTTTGGTTTTTCTGATCTCCACGCTATGTCTGTTAACGTATATATATTGTATATATTTTCCCCTGACTTTCACTGCTTTGTGAAGTCTCAATAGTTATTGCTGCCTTTCGGGTGAAGAAGAGGAAAGACTGAATTTATACTTACGTAAAAACACCAGAGGCAGCATCTGTATTCCCACCCTATTAAATTTTCAAGCATCAATGTCTGTTTATTTCTTGGGTTCACTGCTCTCTAAATAACTCATCAGAGTGTGGGAGAGGAGGGGTTTTAAGCTGTAGGGGGTTTGGTCCTACACACCTGGGGTGGATCTCACTAGTTATTGTTGCCTTTGGTGTTCGAGGAAAAGGAATTTACCTAAGTGTCTGTGATTGGCTGACTCTAAGCCAATCACAGAGGCAGCTGCCTGCTCCTAATGCTACTCCATTCCGGAAGTAGCATTAGAATCAGAGGCCGAGGGAACAAAGGTTGGTAAGTCTGTTACTCTGCACTTTTTTACCATTTAAACATGGTGGTTAGGGTTGGGACCCTATACACTAGAAAAAATAATTTTGGGGTGTAGATACCATTTAATGCTTAGCATGACGACTATACACTGGTTAGTAGGGCTGCAACAACCAATCATGGCTATTCTATATCATGCCAAGCCCAAGGCTCAGACTTACATATTATCCCTTCTTGTGCATGTGCAATGTTGAATGCCCTCTGAAGCAAATCCAAGCTCAAGTACATACCTGAGATGGGAAACTATTGGATGGTCAGAGCCAGACAGTATGACAGCTGTGTGCAGAAGAAACTTTGACAGACAAAAGCTTTGAACAACATGGAACGTAAGAACTGCAGCACCTACCCCCCATATAAACAGCAAATTATGGGGATATTGCCTGTACAGAGGTCCTTTATGGCCAATGCAAAGTGCATTCCTTTATACATATTATTACTTTTTATTATTAAAAATTGTGGAATATTCCATTCCTCAATTCGACAAAACATTTTATTTACTAAGAATACAATTTATATCATAACAACATAATTAAATCCACTCACCAATACTTCCATGGAAAAAGCAAAGGGAAGACCAAAAACAGGTTAGAATTAGTCTCTGCCAAGACAAATGTAACTATATTATATGTAGTGTGTACTGTTAGTTAAGCTGTGTCTGTCTTGCATTTAGCAAGGCAGTACCCTACAGGACAGGCAGTACCCTTTAGCCAAAACTGCAAAACTTCCATTTGGACTTGTTGGGAGAGCAGGATGGCACTTAATAAAAGTCATCAAGGAAACACCTCTCCCCTTGGGAATCAACTGGGACAGTGTAATTTTGTGAAGCAAAAGTATTGACCACATTTCCTAAAGCATCACATCCTATACAATAAAAGCCTAACTGCTGCATCCGTGCTATGGTCCGTGTGTGCGTGTCAATGCAATTCCTATGGACTCACCACTAGAGGGAGATGGTAAGATTGTCTCTGCAGTTCCTATTGACTCACCATTAGAGGAAGAAACAAAGGAAACACACACGGAGGCAGAACACAGCAATTACACAGACTGCAGGTAGGGTTTGGGACAGAGGGGGGATCCGTGGATTTGGGACAGAGAAAGGGCCCTGGATTTGGGACAGCGAGGGGGGGACCCTGGATTTGGGACAGCGAGGGGGGGGACCCTGGATTTGGGACAGCGAGGGGGGGACCCTGGATTGGGACAGCGGGGGGGACCCTGGATTTGGGACAGCAGGGGGACCCTGAATTTGGACAGAGGGGGGGGGGCTAAATTTGGGACAGTGGGGGGACCCTAAATTTGGGACAGCGGGGGGACCGTGAATTTGGGACAGGGGGACCCTAAATTTGGGACACCGGGGGACCCTGAATTTGAAACAGTGGGGGGGACCCTGAATTGGGACAGGGGGGACCATGGGAGGGACCCTGGGATTGGGAAATAGGGTGGGGGACCTGGGATTGGCAGGGGGGACCGGGATTGGGACAGAGGGGGGACCCTAGGATTGGGACAGAGGGGGGACCCTAGGATTGGGACAGAGGGGGGACCCTGGGATTGGGACAGAGGGGGGACCCTGGGATTGGGACAGAGGGGATTCTGGGACTGGGAAATAGGGTGGGGGACCCTGGGATTGGGACGGAGGGGGACCTGGGATTGGGACAGAGGGGGGACCCTGGGATTGGGACAGAGGGGGGATTCTGGGATTGGGACAGAGGGGGGACCCTGGGATTGGGACAGAGGGGGGACCTCTGGGATTGAGACAGAGGGGGGACCCTGGGATTGGGAAATAGGGTGGGGGACCCTGGGATTGGGACAGAGGGGGGACCCTGGGATTGGGACAGAGGGGGGACCCTAGGATTGGGACAGAGGGGGGACCCTGGGATTGGGACAGAGAGGGGATTCTGGGACTGGGAAATAGGGTGGGGACCTGGGATTGAGACAGAGGGGGGACCCTGGGATTGGGACAGAGGGGGGACCATGGGATTGGGACAGAGGGGGACCCTGGGATTGGGACAGAGGGGGACCCTGGATTTGGGACAGCGAGGGGGGGACTCTGGATTTGGGACAGGAGGGGGGGACCCTGGATTTGGGACAGCGGGGGGGACCCTGGATTTGGGACAGCAGGGGGACCCTGAATTTGGGACAGCGGGGGGGGGGCTAAATTTGGGACAGTGGGGGGACCCTAAATTTGGGACAGCGGGGGGGGACCGTGAATTTGGGAAAGGGGGACCCTAAATTTGGGACAGCGGGGGACCCTGAATTTGAAACAGTGGGGGGGACCCTGAATTTGGGACAGGGGGGACATGGGAGGGACCCTGGGATTGGGAAATAGGGTGGGGGACCCTGGGATTGGGACAGAGGGGGGACACCGGGATTGGGACGAGGGGGACCCTAGGATTGGGACAGAGGGGGGACCCTAGGATTGGGGCAGAGGGGGGACCCTGGGATTGGGACAGAGGGGGGACCTGGGAGGGACAGAGGGGATTCTGGGATGGGAAATAGGGTGGGGGACCCTGGGATTGGGACGGAGGGGGGACCCTGGGATTGGGACAGAGGGGGGACCCTGGGATTGGGACAGAGGGGGGATTCTGGGATTGGGACAGAGGGGGGACCCTGGGATTGGGACAGAGGGGGGACCTCTGGGATTGAGACAGAGGGGGGACCCTGGGATTGGGAAATAGGGTGGGGGACCCTGGGATTGGGACAGAGGGGGGACGGGATTGGGACAGAGGGGGGACCCTAGGATTGGGACAGAGGGGGGACCCTGGGATTGGGACAGAGAGGGGATTCTGGGACTGGGAAATAGGGTGGGGGACCCTGGGATTGAGACAGAGGGGGGACCCTGGGATTGGGACAGAGGGGGGACCATGGGATTGGGACAGAGGGGGGACCCTGGGATTGGGACAGAGGGGGACCCTGGGATTGGACAGAGGGGGGACCCTGGAGTTTGGACAGAGGGGGATTCTGGGATTGAGACAGAGGGGGGACCCTGGATTGGGACAGAGGGGGGACCTCTGGGATTGAGAAAGAGGGGGGACCTGGGATTGGACGAGGGGGGACCCTGGGATTGGGACAGAGGGGGGACTCTGGGATTGGGACAGAGGGGGATTTGGGATTGGACAGAGGGGGGACCTGGGATTGGGACAGAGGGGGGACCTCTGGGATTGAGACAGAGGGGGGACCCTGGGAATGGGACAGAGGGGGGACCTCTGGGATTGAGACAGAGGGGGGACCTCTGGGATTGAGACAGAGGGGGGACCTCTGGGATTGAGACAGAGGGGGATTCTGGGACTGGGAATAGGGTGGGGGACTCTGGCCTTGGGACAGAGGGGGGATTCTGGGACGGGAATAGGGTGGGGGACCCTGGGATGGGACAGAGGGGGACTTAGGATTGGGACAGTGGGGGGACCCTAAATTTGGGACAGCGGGGGGACCGTGAATTTGGGACAGGGGGACCCTAAATTTGGGACAGCGGGGGACCCTGAATTTGAAACAGTGGGGGGGACCCTGAATTTGGGACAGGGGGGACCATGGGAGGGACCCTGGGATTGGGAAATAGGGTGGGGGACCCTGGGATTGGGACAGAGGGGGGACCCTGGGATTGGGACAGAGGGGGGACCTCTGGGATTGAGACAGAGGGGGGACCTCTGGGATTGAGACAGAGGGGGGATTCTGGGACTGGGAAATAGGGTGGGGGACTCTGGCCTTGGGACAGAGGGGGGATTCTGGGACTGGGAAATAGGGTGGGGGACCCTGGGATTGGGACAGAGGGGGGACCCTAGGATTGGGACAGAGGGGGGACCCTGGGATTGGGACAGAGGGGGGACCCTGGGATTGGGACAGAGGGGGGACCTCTGGGATTGAGACAGAGGGGGGACTCTGGCCTTGCGACACTAAGGGGGTACTCTGGGCATCTATCGCCCGTTATTGCAACGGGCTTAATGCCTAGTATACTATAAAATAAGATAAAACGGACACATAAAAAGAGCCTGTGAAGGTTCTTATTTATCGAGGCCATAGTATATCTTCGATATTCAGTTAGATTAAATGGATTACTAACCATAGACTTAAAAAAATGGCATTCACCCGTCTTTAGGGCAAGGTCCCATTATGTGCTTTGCGTTTTTCTTTTTGTGTGCATTTAGGACAATGCATTTTGTCTGCATTCCGCTCCATTTGCAGGTTAACAGACCTGCGGTTTTCTATGCATTTGTCTGCGTGTCCACATTTTTTCGGTGTGTTTGCATGCGTGTGCAGTTTTTGGAAAATCAACAGGTTACAGGAGAAAACGCAAAAAAACCTGCAAAAAATAAGTTTTTCCACAAGTGGCTGAGGTTTTTTTTTGCGTTCCCATAGACTATTATTAAAGTGGATTCTGACACACCAGGACCAAAAGTCGTGCAGACATGCAGATAAAAAATTTACCACATTGATTCGAACAAATTATACAGTGGGAACTGATTTTTGCGATTTCCATTATATTTTAAATTACATTGCGATTGTGCAACGCGCATAGTGGGACCTAAAACTTTTATTTAACTTTTTATTTATGTCTTGGCACACTCATGTAAATAATAAGATAAATGACAACAGTGTGAAAAGAATTAGTGGCACCTGTACCAATTTTTTTAACAAATCCATTTGTGACAACAACTGCAAATATAAACAAATGTTGTATAGTTATATTTTACACCACAAAGCTTGATATGCTGTGCACATACTGAAGGCACACAGAGCTACAGACAGAGACTAACTCCAAAACCTTATAAGCCAATTGACATTTTTATGATTTCTTTAAATGCTTTAGCAGCCACAGTTCACGGGATGAAGAGGAGTTAAAGTGCATGTCCACCCCGTGATTGGCCAATCACAGACGCGGCTGCACAGAACACCCTATACGGGTGGGCAGTTTTTTTTGACTGGGGGGGGTCGTGAGCCGTGATCGCATGTGTGTACGAACCTTTAGTTTTGTAGTGTTTAATTACATACAATGACTCAAAGTCTGAATGGATACGATTGAAGTGCTAGCATATAGAGAATTTATGTAGCCATACTACATGTGTGCTGGTGAAGCAACATCTTCCATATTGCCAGTAAAGTTATTTCTTTGATGCTAGGCTAAACAACCACAGAGAAGCTTAATTTAAGTGAAGAGATGCAGAACAAAGAAAACACAAATACTTTATTCATACAGAAAATTAATCCCAAACTGGAAATTCACACCCCCGTATATCCACCAAGTAGGGCTAACAGACGAAGGGCATTCACTCTATTGATTAATTCTAATGGCTCAGCTTACACAGAACAAGGCAGCACTGTTTCTATTCAAAACCTAAACCATACCAGGTTTTTTACAGTGCATTATCTTATAGAATGGGAATGGCTTACACCTAATATTAGAGGAATACGTTTATTGTTAACAAGAATGAAAAAAAAGCAAAAAAAAAAAAACGCCTTCAATTTGAAATTAACTCTTTCATTCAACAAAAGAAAAAGGTTGCAGAGAATCCACGAGTGAAAGTTGACTGCATTGTTACAAAGCACCTGAGCGGTAAAATGTGCACAACAGTTTGTATCAGGGCTGGTATCTATTACAACAGGTGCTGGGCTTATTCCAGCATATACATTGTGATATCCAAAATATTTATTTTTGCTTTGGTAGAAAATATGCTGTATACATAATATACTTGAAATGCAAGTAAAAACAAACTACATTTAGCAATTTGGTGACTAAATCCATTTGTAGATTACTACTTTAGGGTATACAGGCCTATTGCCAAAGTGAGATGGCTTATACCTCATGTTCTTACTTTGTATTAAAGGGTATCTCCATCTTGATTTTTTTTTTAACATACTGTAGGGCAAGCCCTGCCCACCCCCAACCGCCAAGTTAGATTTGTAAAAAAAAAGCAGCAGGAGTGGGCAGGGGTACCCTACACTACGGACATTGCATTTATAGGCAGGGAGTGAGGCAGCCATGTAGGGATCTGAAGGGTAGGGGGAAAGGGCTCCCCTGCACATGTCACAGTCCTCAGTGAGGACAAGACACAGGCAGCTCCTACTCTTCAGTTCCCTGGACTGGGGCAAATCTTTGTTTTGGGGGTGGACATGCCCTTTAAGCAAACAAAAATGTTATTGAATCACAGGACTTATTGCTGCTGGAAAAAACACCCATATCCTGCTAAGATACACATGTACAACACCTGTTAAAGAGTCCCGACAGACTCTGTATTCTACGCACATGCGCGATCCATGTGCATAGAAGACAGAGTCAGTTGGAACTGGTCAGACTATGCGCCGGGGGGAGTGAGCGGGCAGGTAAGTTCTGTACCTTCTCTCCTGGCTCCTGATTGTTTTATTGAAGAACGGGAGGTAAGACATAGCTCCTTTGACTCCCGTCCTTCAATAAAACTAATTGGCACAACTTAAAGAAGGGGGTGCAATTTGTATGTACCAGAGAATATCTTTCCCAACATTTGTAAATACAAAAGAAAAAGGTCTAATTAGTAATGGTACCTCTCGGGCTCAAAAACACTTGTATCTCCAACCACAGAGTTGTCTGCCACCATAGCCTTCAAAATATCTGCATTTGCTGTTGATAGATTTAATTAGAGAAACGGTTAGGGGGTTCCATTTTACACACATGACCTCCAATTTCCATACAGTTAATTTTTACTGTTAATCTTTAAATTAAGAAAGATTTCTCTCAATTTGTTGGTAGCTGTAGACAAACAATGAAAATTTTGTTAGTATTATGCTAGCCATACACTAGATAGACATTAAATAGATAAGGTTATTGTAGACGGACTTCTAATCTATTTAATGTCTAAATATTGCATTAAAGCTAGGCACACACACTGACGACCCAATAATATCAGGGCTTTATCATCAGAGTGTGTAGCACGTTTTCTGAACAAACTTGTGGCCGCCGAACATGCCCGTTGATACCTAAAATTTCCTTGGCCCGCGGTAGCCTCCCTGTAGGGGAGTTGGCCGCAGTGGTGGGAAAAGCTGGGTACACACACAGGAAAGATGTTTAAAAGATGTCAGACAGCATCTGCAACATCCTGTCTGTCATTTTGCAAAGATCAGGGAACACACATTCCCCAGCGTTCTTCCTATACACAACATAGGGAGAACGCTCGGGACTGTGCGTTTCTCACAACTTGATGCCGACTCCCCTACAGGGAGACTACCTTGGCACAGGGAAATTTTAGGTATTTTCCGACCAACCACAAGGCCAAAGGAAATGTACGGCGACCGTGCGCTCGTTCAGAAAAATCTTGAAGATCCTGTCTGTCATATTTCAAACATCTTTCCTGTGTGTACCCAGCTTAACAGTGGTTCTTGCCTTCAGACGTTCCTGGCCCATTAATTTCGCTAGTTGATTGCAAAAAAGAATTAGTTAGGCGGTTCTTCAGTCATTGTGTGAACATCGGAAGGTGAGAACCTAGTGTATGGACACCTTTAGACTACACTCTGCCTTTTTTTCTTAAAAAATGTATTTTTAACTTGGCCTTTTTTTACCATTTCATAGTTATAAATATAGTTATTAAAAGATTATTATGCCAATATTTAAGTTACAGTACTTACTAAAACCCAAAGAAGGAAATTTTCTGACTCCAATTCCCATATCAGGTCACAGTACCTGAATTCGACTTCAACTCGCAATATGCTTGTGAATGTTCTCATTCATCCAGGTCATCAGTTAGATCCAGAAGACGTTTTGCTAGTCATCCGACTGGCTTTATCAATTCAGAATGACTTGTACAAGAATATGTGGCAATTATGGAAAAGTCCCAATTAGCCTATCACAGCCAGGTGTTAAGGGCGTGATTTCATAGTGGCTAAGAGGTGTTATATGAACGCCCAGGGTAAGGTGTCAAAACAGCATTGTACATGGCAGACAGTTGATGTCAACCCCCCCCCACCTCTATTCAGGCTTGGTTTCTTTATGTTCACATAAATGGCCTCCTTGACACCTCTCTTGAACCAGTCATGTTCCTTTGCAAATATGTTAACATTGTAATCTTCAAAGGTATGTCCTTTTCCTTTAAGTTGCAGGTACATTGCCAACATTGTCAACATCATATACGCAGTGCAGTGCACTCTGATTTGTACAGGTTGTGTCAACATCTGTCTAATATCAGAAGAGCACATATTGACATTGCTCGTAACAAGACGATTTCAAGCCTAGCGATGCATTTCCTGCAGACTCACGGTGGCAATACTCAGGGCATAAAAAGCTTTGGTCTTGATTGTGTCAAGTCCGACTTAAGAGGAGGTAATACTGAGCAGATTTTGCTAAAAAGGTAAGCTAAGTGGATATTCCGTTTAGGCACTTTATCTCCCAAAGGACTTAATGAAGAGCTGGATTTGACTCTATTATTTGACTCTCATGTATTTCCCTTTTCTTTTAGTGCTCCTGCTGATTTAGGAGTCTTAAACTCAGATGTAATCATTTATGATTCCAGCATCGTCTCCATAAATCGGGACTATCGAGTTACCTCAACCCCATCTTGGTTGTTTGGAGGTGGAAATTTGAATGTGTATATCTCGATGGTCATATGCGATATACAATGACCAATATCCATGATATATGTCTTTGGATACCGCCTGTTACAGCATCGTAAGACGTTTACAATTGGAGTTACAAAACTTATATCACTGGGTATTATTGGGATCTCCACTTTGGACGCTTGGGATACCTCCTTCTTCAAGAAAAACATCGATCTGTATTTGCTGATGATATTTACTATGATCCTTTTTTAAGGCTGATATTCATTGCAAACAGAATCAATTTTGGAATATGTTTGGAACTCGAGGATGAGACCTTTTATCTGGAATGAGCATTCGTATTTGAGGATGATACTTACCTTTGATTCACCTTTGAGGATGATACGTACTTTGCTTCATATACATATTACTACTCTCAGTTTTATTAACTTTTAAAAGGTATCCCTTATATAGACTGGCTTTTTTGTGGACATGGGAACATGGCCGATTTGGAATCTCACCTTGGCATTCCACGTTCATATTTACTATTTATATTTACCATATTTATGTGCATTTTTCATTGATTGTGATTTGTATAAATATGTATATATATATTAAGGCCTATATGTGTTATAAGTGGGATGTATACATGTATATATACACATATTGATATATAATTTTCGTTTGATGATTTGGTGTACTGGGTTTATTGTTTAGATCTCTACTAGTCCGTGCTAATAGATATTATATATATTATATAACGTATATTGGATGTTAGTGATTCCCTTTAGATACTGATATGGGCTGATATTACGTTTTTTCCACTTACTAATATGGCGCCGTCGGCCCCGCGCTTAATACATTATCTGAATGACGTCATCAGGTTGCGCGAATCCGGGGCGCTTGCGTCCTGAGTTCTCATGAGATTTGTAGATATTGAAATAGGATCGCGCGGTTGATCGGCGTTCTCACGCCATTGAGAAAGCTCTATCCTGTAGAGCGAAACGCGTCTGGCGGGCTCTGTCCCTTTGTCCTCAGTATGATCCTCTGGCATTTTTTACGCCTATGTCTTCTGCCACTGCTGTCTTGCCTTTAGAGTCTGCAGGATGTCTTGCCTTATCTGTGTTTGACTGCTTATAGATGAGTATATTACATATCATCTAGCATTATCTAAGTACTAGATGTAGATTACGATTTGCTACTATTATCTTTTGTTAGCATCATCATTATTATATTCCTGTGGCTCTACATATATGTGTGTGACAGTTTAGCGAACTACTAGGCTTTTATACTCTGTTTGGGATCTTACTGCATATATATTACAATATACTACTGGATTTTCTATATGGATTTGTTTATACAACTATGGGACTAAGGGTATGTTAGATAATAGATTGTTTTTAAGTGTTTTTATATATTCTCTTTTTTTGCCCATGAACAAGTATTAATAAAGGGTTTTTATTATCCTTCCTTTATATAAAATTATTTTCCATTTTGTGGAGATTGCATTGAGTTTTTAGACTGTACTATGTAGGTGGAGGTAGGCTAAAATAATATTATACATAGTTAAAGTGTATATTGTAATGTAAAAGGTATAACATTAATTAGTTTATTAATCTGTTCTAAATAAAGATATATAAGTGTGTAACAGTGTGTAAATGGCATATGAAATAAAAGTACTAACATATAGAATCTCCCCACGTTTGAATGGACTGGTCAAAATGGGAGCTATAGACACACCTCTCAAATTTATTAAATTCTGCTTGGAAGTTTGCTGTCATTTCCTTATTGTCCTTATTATCCAATAGGTGTGCTTCTTGTAGCTGCTGTAGCACTACATCACATCCTGACGCAATGCAGCAGGATGTCAGCTACACTTACTGGGAAAGCAAACTTTCTTTTGATTGGCCATTAACTCGCACATGCTCAGTAAGTCTCTACCACAATGCAAAGCTAAAGGATGTTACTGTAAAGCATGTGCGAGTTAATGGCCAATCAAAAGAAAGTTTGCTTTCCCAGTAAGTGTAGCTGACATCCAGCTGTATTGCATTGTGGGAGAGAGTATCAGGATGCTGCATTGTGGGAGAGAGCTTCACATCCTGATTCAATGTGTAGTGGGAGCAGGTGGGCGTGGCCAAATAGCACTGCTTTACTGAAGACTTTTCTTTCTCCTACTGCTTTACTAAAGGATCCCTTTGTTTTGTCTGCTTCCCTGAAGGGAAGTTTCCTTCTTATGCTGGTAAGTGTCTAAATGTTATTTTTTGCTTTAGTGTACAGTCTCTGTGTGTCTCTGTCTGTCTGTCTCTCTCTCTGTATCTCTCTGTCTGTCTGTCTCTCTCTGTCTGTCTGTCTCTCTGTCTGTCTCTCTCTGTCTGTCTGTCTGTCTGTCTCTGTCTGTCTGTCTCTCTCTGTCACTCTCTCTCTGTCTCTCTCTGTGTCTGTCTCTCTCTGTGTCTCTCTTGCTCTCTCTCTGTCTCTCTCATGCTCTCTCTCTCTCTGTCTCTTTCTCCTGTCCTGTTAGCAGCAGTGCTCACAATGATCAGCTTCCAGGTTAGTACTATTATTATAAATTGTCACATTACTGTTATAGTGGCCGACTGTATTCTAGCAGCCAATAGGAATACCCCATATTAAACAAGCACCAGGTTCCTCCTTACTGCCGCATGTGTGTAAACTACAGCATCTAACAAACCCCTTCCACATTGGTCGGAATCCAGGTAAAAGCCAATAGTGTTCCGTTTAACTGGGAGAGAAGGCATTGCCTATAGAAATGGTGGGCGATCCCTGCTGTTGCTAGGTATTGAGACACTGCCTGTTCCTGCTTGAGAGCCCTGGGGATTAGCTGGAGGAGGGAGTTAATGTGTGTACAGTATTGTATGTATACAACTTGACAGCACCTGGTCTGGGGCTCCAAGTGCCGCGGGAAGCCCCGCGGAGCCTCCCAACACTCGTGGCGGGGCCTGGGAGCCTGGTTTTCGGCCGCAAACAACCGCAAACACCCCTTAAAAGACGGAACTACCGGGAAAGTGCCGCGGAGCTTCCCAACACTCACGGCGGGGCCTGGGAGCCTGGTTTTCGGCCGCGGACAACTGCAAACACCCCCTGGAAGTCGGAACTACCAGGAAGAGCTCCAAGTGCCGCGGGAAGTCCCGCAGAGCCTCCCAACACCCGCGGCGGGGCCTGGGAGCCTGGTTTTCGGCCGCGAACAACTGCAAACACCCCCTGGAAGTCGGAACTACCAGGAAGAGCTCCAAGTGCCGCGGGAAGTCCCGCGGAGCCTCCCAACACTCGCGGCGGGGCCAGGGAGCCTGGTTTTCGGCCGTGAACAACTGCAAACACCCCTGGGAGACGGAACTACCGGGAAGGGCTCCAAGTGCCGCGGGAAGTTATCATTCGGAAAAAACGTATCTAATACATAATAATAACACTACAAAAATAACAGCATTATTACTTAAAATATGTCATTCTTAGATAGGACTACCCTAATATGGAGGGCCTTGTAAGTGGCGGGTAGCTTACACATATATTTTAATCAATATATGTAACTAACACTCCAGCAAATTAAACTATATAAAATTAACACATAAAAAACCCACTGTGCACCAACGGGCACACTTTTGCTAGTTATATACTAATAAGAGTGCCACAGATTTTCTTTTTCTTTTTGATTCATATATTGTGCGTTTACACCTGTTGAGCACCAGCCCTATAGAGGTGTTGCATAACACTAGTGCCCTAAATCTTTTTTCCTTTTTTCCCACTCTGATTTGTATGTGGGGGAGACCAAACAGCAACTGCATCAACGTATGGCCCAGCACAGAAGAGCCACTTCCTTGGGTTAGGACTCAGCCCTGTACCTGCATCTTACGGGAAAAGGAAATACATTTCAAGGTTGTAATGTTAACATATCGGCAAAGGAACATGACTGGTTCAAGAGAAGTGTCAAGAAAGCCATTTATGTGAAAATAAAGAAACCAAAAAATAAAAAAAGGGGGGATTTGACACCAACTGTCTGCCATGTACAATGCTGTTTTGACACCTTACCCTGGGCAGTTCCTATAACACCTCTTAGCCACAATGCAATCACGCCTTGCATTTAGAAGGTCCCTTGATATGCTAATTGGGACTTTTCAGGGTACATAATTGCCAACAGATTCTTGTACAATTCATTCTGAATTGAGAAAGCCAATCGGATGACTGATGACAACATATGTTGGGTTACGTAATGTCGGATGACAACATATGTCGGGTTACCTAAACTCAAATAGTGTACCAAACCTGTTTCGTCTTTAAGCATTTTGAGGATTTAAAACAGGATCACTATTTGAGTTTAGGTAACCAGACATGTTGGATGAAACATTTCCCTTCTTTGGGATGACATTAAGTTAATAAATAAAAAAAAAGGACAGTAACTTCAACTCTAAGTACAAAAAAAATTACTGTTGCTATGAAACAATGTGTGCCTTTATACAATAAATTACGGTAATACATTCTTCCTTACAAAGATAAACTCACTGCAATAATACTCAGGACTTTAAACTTTATGTTCATTGGATAGAATTACTGCCATGTCATTTCCAGTTAATAAATTTTTCCTGTTGGAGGTAATAACCAGGGATGGTTTTCTAAATGAAAGGTCAAATGCACTGTGATATTCAATACTTTCTAGTTTCAGGGGTTTGTAAATGTTTGCAATACAATCAGGGCAATGTGCCGAGATCTGCTATTGCCTTCTTGTTACACTATAATTCTGGCTTAAACATTTCAGTGCCTTAAAGGGCATGTCCACCCCTAAACTAAAATTTAACCCACTACTGGCCCCACTGTGTAGTTTAAAAAAATCCTTACCTAACTTCTCTGCTCCTTATGGTTCCTCTGCAGTGCTTGTCCAAAGTCCAAGAAACTGAAGAGTAGGAGGTGTTCTTGTTCAAAAGGTTTCTGCCTCCTCCTTGTCCTCAGAGGACAGTGGCATGTGTAGGGGAGCCCTTTCTCCCCCACCCTCCCTCCTGATCCCTCCCTGGCTGTCAACTCCTGTGTCAGATTGTTAAAAAAAAGAAGCAGAACTCCACTTACAGACCTTCTCTCCCACGGTACTCTGCCTCTCAGCCAATCATAGCCACGGTTGCCCGTCCGGCCAATTTGCTAGTCCCCCCAAGCAGGGAGCAGGATCAGTGCACCGCAGGAGTAAGGGGCTGTAAGTAGCGTTCTGAACCTTTTTTTAATAATTTGGCACAGCAGCTGGGGGTGGGCAGGGATGCCCTACATTATATAAAAGGTTTTCCTGCAGGGTGGAGATTCCCTTTAAGTATATTTGCTGTTCTTAAATTGCTGTTCTGCAACTGTGTTGGAATAGGTCACATTAACCCCTCCACAAATGGGTTAGCATGACTTTAAGATTTATTTTATTTTTTAAGAATTATTTCAATATTAATTATGTTATAAAATGGCTCTTTTAAGCCCATCTCACTATAAGCTTTATAACTACTCTGTAATTAGCCTTACAAGACCTACTACCATATAAACCACTGGTGCTATATCTTGCACTATCAAGATCTAAAAAGATCAATACATGTCAAGTTTTTTAAGCTTGGGCAGATGTTCTTCTGATAGGATTTACACGACCACAGGAAATCCTTTGGGAAACCACCATGTACCCCTGATCCTACAGTAGATTTTCAATTTAAATTTTTGGAAAGATAGGGACTTGAAGATGGGGTCGGTGGAAAATTTCCTTCTTGCCCGATCTTCAGTTTTCCGATAAACTGCAATTACGGGATCGAAATTTTGAGCGACTGGATAAAATTTATCGAATCACTCAAAATATTGATCCCGTGCTTTAGTCCAATAAATCTATACCTTCGGCTAGTATATTATTTGGGCAGCAGTTCTGGACATCTGCTTATCCCAGGGACATTACAGTGCATTCTATTATACATTTACTAAAGTTTACTTGAAAATTCACAAAACTATCAGGTGTACTGCAGCCTGCTGGGATAAAGACCGTGATGACTTAAATAGGGCTGCTGTATAATCAATATTCTTGCTTACACACAAGGTGATAAATAACACAGCACAATGGAAGGTTAAGCTAAGTCATGTACCTTTAAACCCCTATTCATTAAGTCAATATTTTACAAGGTAAATACTGTTTACTCATTGTTGTAATGTATGGTCTCATTGCCAATTCCCACGTGTTTGTTTTGTTTATTACCTGGTGAAATGAAGAATGGACCCTTATCACAAAATACTTATCTCCCTTGCACCCCCATTTTTCTATCCCCCTGTACCAGGTAAAGCTGTATTTGAGTGTGGCACATTGAGTGGTGTCACAGGTGGCCTGTAATGCGCATTTGTGTTCTTTACAGTAGGTGTAACACCTTCATCAGGAGAAATAGATTAGACAGTCTTTGGTCTAACAATGAAACTAGATCAGAGCCATCTAATAATAAAGCAACAAGATTACACAGTGTAATTGTAAACAATATTTATCAGAAGCATATCAAACATATAACAGATGATGCATTATGTATAATATGTTGATAAAACATGTTTCTTATATGTGTTATATTGTGTTTTTTGATTTTTAGGATTATTACAAAGTAATTTTAAAAAAATATTTTTTTGCATAAATATGACTTAACAAACGACCAGTATTAATAAACTCTGTAACCTTTTGCTGTATGGCCACTATAGCAACTAATTAATATATTTGATATTTAAAATGATTAAATTAAGTTAAAAATTACTTTGTGCATTCTGGGTAGTAGCTTTCAAGATTATGAATATAAAGAACAACTGTAGCATACCTTCATTTTTCATGATGAAGTTGACAATTTGTCCAACGGTGTCATTATTGGTGTCTCCTACACTTTCACGCATCTCTAAGTGGAGAAGAGAAAGCAGAAGTCAGCAACATGCAGTATATGGCTGGAATAAGCCTAGTTTAATTAGATATAAATCTTTTAAAGTCCCATGGGCTAAGCATTTTAGTTCTTTAATAATGGTCTTTCCAATAATGTGGGCCAAATTAGTTCACCGTCCTAATGATGTTACAATAAGAATTATGATAAAAATATGGTGAAAGCTAAAACAAGGAAAATATACATGTAAATATGAATATAACTCACTGCACACTGCTTTTACAATAAGTACAATAAGTAAAGGAAGTATACTGCCTTTACTTATTATTGACGTGGATTTGTAATTCGGACTAACCTATATAGTTGCCTACATTATTGTTATTGCTAGCATTATCCACGTATTTTTGAGACTGTATATATTTGCAGGTACTGAGGATCCACTGCACAGTGGTTTATATTCAGATTTTTTTGATATTTAATTGAATACATTTATGTTTTAACTTTGCAACTTTGGTGTCCACCCACTGGTCATTAGTTATATTTATATGGCGGTTCTGCCTTCCTAGCTTATTATTTGGCCACGTTATATGCTGTAAGAGTGCTTTAAAGGCTTTGGGCCCCAAGTTTAAACCTGGTCCCCTTTCTATTCCCTTTTCCCTTGTTCTAGTAATTAATTTTATTATTGATTACTGTATTTACAGGTTCTGCACCCACGCTAGCATGTTACTGCTTGTAGCAATGTATGCCCAGGATATATATTTTCTTTGTTGCAATTTTTTTGACTAGAGCTACTTTTAAATCCTGTGGTAGCTGTAAAATAATACCTTTTGTAATTATAATATTGCACAATAAGCTGCAAGCCCTTAAGCGAAATACTTATCTTACCATGAATTGAATACATCAAGCCTTAGGGCTAGGCCACACTATATGCATTTTTGCACACGATCGTGCATGCGATTCTGATTTAATGGAAATCGCGGGAACACAAAAAGTTCCTGCGATTTCCAATGCTTTGCCTTTGCGATTCCGTTTTGGAAGTACATGCATTTTCAATTGCAATCGCTTCCATAATCGGAATTGGGGAATCGCAAATGCGTTTCAATGTACGGAAATCGCAATCGCGTGCCCCTTAAAGGGCATGCCCCACCCCAAAACTAAAATTTAACACACTGCTGGCCCCACTATTTAGTGTTAAAAAATCCTTACCTTTCTACTCTGCTCCTTGTTCCTGTAGTTCCTATTCAAAGTCCAGGAAACTGAAAAGTAGGAGCCTTCCTATGTGCAAAAATGTATCTGCCCCTTCCCTGTCCTCTTGGAGGACTCTGGCATGCTCAGTGGAGCCCCCCCCCCACCCTCTGTAACTCTCTGCAGTGTTTGTTATAAAAATGAAATTATTTTCCCTCCCAACCCTAACTGCTAGGTTTAAATTGTTGGTATAGTATAGTATAGTATAGTATTGGAGGTTGAATAAAGACATACGTCCATCCAGTCCAACCCATCTAGCAATATCCTCATTTCCTGCCTAACTGTTGATCCAGAGGAAGGCAAAAAACCCCCACCAAATTTATGAAGGGGGAAAAATTCCTTCCTGACTCCAAGTGGCAATCGGAAATTTCCCTGGATCAACTCTACTTATAGTATCAATACCAGTAACTTGCAACATTCCGTGTTTGCAGAAACTCGTCCAGCTTTTTTTTGAAACTGACCAATGAACCTGCCATTACAACGTCCACTGGAAGACAGTTCCACAGCCTTCCGTTCTCACAGTGAAAAACCCTTTCCGAGCTTGAAGCCTAAACCTTTTTTCTTCAAGTCTTAAGGGATGTCCTCGTGTCCTTTGACATGTTCTCTTGGTGAACAATGCCCCAGATAGTTTATTGTATGGCCCGTTAATGTATTTATACACAGTAATCATATCCCCACGCAAGCGCCTTTCTCCAGCGTACATAATTGTAACTTTTCAGTCTCTCTTCATATTCAAGCTCCCCCAATCCCCTTATTAATTTAGTTGCCCTTCTTGAACCCTTTCCATTTCAAAGATGTCCTTTTTGTACACAGGATTCCAAAATTGCACTGCATATTCCAAATGAGGGCCTTACCAATGCTTTGTAAAGAGGGAGAATTACATTTTCCTCCCTTGAATCCATACCTCGCTTTATACAAGACAATACCATGCTGGCTCTGGCTGTTGCCCGCTGGCACTGCTTGCTACCTTTAAGTTTGTTATCCACCAAAACTCCAAGATCCCTTTCCAACAGGATTCACTTAACACAGAGCCATTTATTGTATAAGTAGCACAAGTATTTTTAAGTCCAAAATGCATCACCTACATTTATCAACATTGAATTTCATCTGCCACTTAGCAGCCAATGTGATAATCTATCTAGATCCCCTGCAACGATTGCACATCCTCTGAAGTTTTTAATGGTCGACAAAGTTTTGTGTCGTCAGCAAACACAGAAACCTTGCTGACATACCCACTTCCAAATCATTAATAAATAGATTAAATAGAAGCGGCCCCAACACAGAACCCTGTGGCACCCCACTTAGCACTTTAGTCCATAATGATAAGCCCCATTAACAACTACTCTCTGCATCCTATTCTTTAAACCAATTTTCTATCCATGTACAAATGTGACTCCCAGACCAACAGACCTTAGCTTATTCATTAGTCGCCTATGGGGGACTGTATCAAAAGCCTTTGCAAAATCCAAGTAAACTACATCTACTGCTATACCAGAGTCTAAATTTTCTACTTACTTCCTCATAAAAGCCAAGCAAGTTAGTTTGACAAGATCTATTCCTCCTAAATCCATGCTGGTTACTACTATAATGTCAGTCCTTGAAACATACTCTAGAACATGATCCCTTATTAAACTTTCCAGGATCTTCCCCACCACTGAAGTTAAACTTACAGGCTGTAATTACCCGGCTGTGAACGCTACCCTTTTTGAATATTGGAATAACATCAGCCTTTTTCCAATCCAGAGGCACACCACCGGACATGAGGGAATCAGCAAAAATTAGAAACAATGGCCTAGATAAAACTGAACTTAGCTCCCTAATACCCTAGGATGTATTTTATCCGGTCCAGGAGATTTACTAATATTAACCTTATTTAGTTCTTTCTGTACCATATCCTCGGTTAACCAAAGTGAACTTGAATCTTGTATACCTTTATTGCTACTAACTCTATGATATCTGTACTTGGATCTTCTATAGTGTATACAGAGGAAAAAAAATTATTCAAGACATTTGCTTTATCGCCATCCTCCGTAACTAACTTACCCCATTAATTAATGGTGCCACATTCTCAGTCCTCATCTTCTTACTATTAATATACTTAAAAAAATGTTTAGGCTTAGTGATGCTTTCTTCAGCTATCCTAACTTCATTATTAATTTTAGCTAGTTTGATTGCTTTCTTACACTCCTTGTTACAGTTTTTATACTCCCTAAAGGCCCTTTCGTTCCCTCGCTGCCTTAAAGGTTTTAATGCCTTTTTCTTCCTTCTACCATTTGCCTCTTTACATCAGAATTCAGCCACATGGGCGCGGATTTATTTTTTTTACATTTATTCCCAAGGGTATAAATTTAGATGTGAACTGGCTTAAAATCCCCTTGAACACAGTCCACTTCTGTTCAGTACCTTTACCTGATAATACATTATCCCAGTTGACATCTGAAGAGCTGCTTTTAACCTGGGAAAATTTGCTTTCCTGAAATTAAATGTCTTTGTTAACCCGACACACTTTTCCTTTCGATAACAAAGTCCAAATGCCACTATTTCATGGTCACTATTCCCTAAGCCTCCAGTTACCTTTATATCTATAATGCGCTCCACAATGTTAGAATTACCGATCCAACAGAGCTCCTTTTCTAGTAGGAACCTCAACCACCTGTGAGAGAAAATTATCCTGCAGCAAATTCAGGAACTCATCGCCTTTTTCTGTGATGGCAGTTCCACCACCAATCATGTCAGGGTAATTGAAGTCCCCCATAATGAGCACACTCCCCAAACTTGCAGCCCTTGCCAACTGCATATGAAGTGACTCACCTCCTCTCTGCTAGCATTTGGCGGCTTATAGCAGACACCACAATGACATTACCCCCCTTTCCTGTTGCCTAATTCCACCCATATTGCCTCCACTTTATCATCCATATCACCAGTTATCTCTTCTTTTAAATTGGCTTCAATTCTTTTTTAACATATACACATACTCCTCCCCCTTTCCTTTTTTTTCTGTCCTGCCTAAACAAGGCAATCCTTCTATATTTACAGCCCAGTCGTGAGAACTGTTCAACCACGTTTCTGCTATACCTATTACATCATACTTTTCATTCAATGCCATCATTTCCAATTCACCCATTTTGTCAGCCAGGTTCTCGCATTTGCAAACATACATTTTAGATTATGATCCTGTAATTTATTCGTACACTTTGATACACATCCTCCCTATCCCCTATGCTAGCCCCACCCCCCTTTCCACCCACCACTGGCCTATCTACACCCTGCTTTCCTCCTGGACAATCTATCCCAGTGAGACTGCTAATACCCTCCCCCCCCAAACCTAGTTAAAATCTCCTCCAACCCTCTAGCCATCTTCTCCCCTAAAACAGCTGCACCACCATCAGTGAGGGGCAACCCATCCCTACTAAAGAGCCTGTAGCCGACACAAAGTCTGCCAGTTCTCAATAAACCCAAACCCTTCTTCCTTACACACCACTCTCTTAGCCACGCATTAATGCTCCTAAGCTCCCGCTGTCTCCCTGGCTTAGCACGTGGCGTGCGGTAGTATTTCTGAAAACACTACCCTGGAGGTCCTTGCTTTTATCTTGGCCCCTAGTTCTCGGAAATCTGTTTAAGACCTCACCTCCACCTCTAACTTTGTCATTGGCACCAATGTGAACCAAGACCGCCGGGTCACACCCGGCCCCACCCAATAATCTGTCTACACGATCCACCACATGCCGAACCCTAGCACCAGGCAGGTGTCTGCTATAAGCCTCCAAATGCTAGCAGAGAGGAGGTGAGTCGACTTCATATGCAGATGGCAAGGGCTGCAAGTTTGGGGAGTGTGCTCATTATGGGGGACTTCAATTACCCTGACATTGATTGGTGTGGTGGAACTGCCATCACAGAAAAAGGCGATGAGTTCCTGAATTTGCTGCAGGATAATTTTCTCTCACAGGTGGTTGAGGTTCCTACTAGAAAAGGAGCTCTGTTGGATCTGGTAATATCTAACATTGTGGAGCGCATTATAGATATAAAGGTAACTGGAGGCTTAGGGAATAGTGACCATGAAATAGTGGCATTTGGACTTTGTTATCGAAAGGAAAAGTGTGCTGGGTTAACAAAGACATTTAATTTCAGGAAAGCAAATTTTCCCAGGTTAAAAGCAGCTCTTCAGAATGTCAACTGGGATAATGTATTATCAGGTAAAGGTACTGAACAGAAGTGGACTGTGTTCAAGGGGATTTTAAGCCAGTTCACATCTAAATTTATACCCTTGGGAAATAAATGTAAAAAAAATAAATCCGCGCCCATGTGGCTGAATTCTGATGTAAAGAGGCAAATGGTAAGGAAGAAAAAGGCATTTAAAACCTTTAAGGCTGAGGGAACGGAAAGGGCCTTTGGGGATTATAAAAACTGTAACAAGGAGTGTAAGAAAGCAATCAAACTAGCTAAAATTAATAATGAAGTTAGGATAGCTGAAGAAAGCATCACTAAGCCTAAACATTTTTTTAAGTATATTAATAGTAAGAAGATGAGGACTGAGAATGTGGCACCATTAATTAATGGGGATAAGTTAGTTACGGAGGATGGCGATAAAGCAAATGTCTTGAATAATTTTTTTTCCTTTGTATACACTATAGAAGATCCAAGTACAGATATCATAGAGTATAGTAGCAATAATGGTATAAAAGATTCAAGTGCACTTTGGTTAACTGAGGATATGGTACAGAAAGAACTAAAGAAGGTTAATATTAATAAATCTCCTGGACCGGATAAAATACATCCTCGGGTACTTAGGGAGCTAAGTTCAGTTTTATCTAGGCCATTGTTTCTTATTATTCCCTCATGTCCGGTGGTGTGCCTCTGGATTGGAAAAATGTTGATGTTATTCCAATATTCAAAAAGGGTAGTCGTTCACAGCCGGGTAATTACAGGCCTGTAAGTTTAACTTCAGTGGTGGGGAAGATCCTGGAAAGTTTAATAAGGGAACATGTTCTAGAGTATGTTTCAAGGACTGACATTATAAGTAGCAACCAGCATGGATTTAGGAGGAATAGATCTTGTCAAACTAACTTGCTTGGCTTTTATGAGGAAGTAAGTAGAAATTTAGACTCTGGTATAGCAGTAGATGTAGTTTACTTGGATTTTGCAAAGGCTTTTGATACAGTCCCCCATAGGCGACTTATGAATAAGCTAAGGTCTGTTGGTCTGGGAAGTCACATTTGTACATTGATAGAAAATTGGTTAATGAATAGGATGCAGAGAGTAGTTGTTAATGGGGCTTCATCATTATGGACTAAAGTGCTAAGTGGGGTGCCACAGGGTTCTGTGTTGGGGCCGTTTCTATTTAATCTATTTATTAATGATTTGGAAGTGGGTATTGTCAGCAAGGTTTCTGTGTTTGCTGACGACACAAAACTTTGTCGACCATTAAAAACTTCAGAGGATGTGCAATCGTTGCAAGGGGATCTAGATAGATTATCACATTGGGCTGCTAAGTGGCAGATAAAATTCAATGTTGATAAATGTAAGGTGATGCATTTTGGACTTAAAAATCCTTGTGCTACTTATACTATAAATGGCTCTATGTTAAGTGAATCCCTGTTGGAAAGGGATCTTGGAGTTTAGGTGGATAACAAACTTAAAGGTAGCAAGCAGTGCCAGGCGGCAACAGCCAGAGCCAGCATGGTATTGTCTTGTATAAAGAGAGGTATGGATTCAAGGGAGGAAAATGTAATTCTCCCTCTTTACAAAGCATTGGTAAGGCCTCATTTGGAATATGCAGTGCAATTTTGGAATCCTGTGTACAAAAAGGACATCTTTGAAATGGAAAGGGTTCAGAGAAGGGCAACTAAATTAATAAGGGGATTGGGGGAGCTTGAATATGAAGAGAGACTGGAAAAGTTACAATTATGTACGCTGGAGAAAAGGCGCTTGCGTGGGGATATGATTACTGTGTATAAATACATTAACGGGCCATACAATAAACTATCTGGGGCATTGTTCACCAATAGAACATGTCAAAGGACACGGGGACATCCCTTAAGACTTGAAGAAAAAAGGTTTAGGCTTCAAGCTCGGAAAGGGTTTTTCACTGTGAGAACGGTAAAGCTATGGAACTGTCTTCCAGTGGACGTTGTAATGGCAGGTTCATTGGTCAGTTTCAAAAAAAAGCTGGATAAGTTTCTGCAAACAAGGAATGTTACAAGTTACTGGTATTGATACATAAAGTAGAGGTGATCCAGGGAAGTTTCCGATTGCCGCTTGGAGTCAGGAAGGAATTTTTTCCCCCTTCATAAATTTGGTGGGTTTTTTTTGCCTTCCTCTGGATCAACAGTTAGGCAGGAAATGAGGATATTGCTAGATGGGTTGGACTGGATGGACGTATGTCTTTATTCAACCTCAAATACTATAACTATAACTAAATTGTAAACTAGTGGAGAGAACAGACTTACCAGATTGCTTTCCTTCGGCTTTCTCAATAGCCAGCAGCTGCATCTATGATTGGCTGCCTCTCGGCCAATCACAAACACAGTTGCCGATCTGGCCCCTAATGCTACTCCGTTCCCGGAAATAGCATTAGAGGCTGAAGGAGCGAAGGCTGGTAAGTAAGTTTCTCTGCGTTTTTTTAAAATTTAAAAGTAGCGGTTAGGGTTAGGGGTCCCTAAACTAAAGCAAAAATTTAATTTTGTGGTGGACATACCTTTTAAGGTTAACTAATATAACAGCCTTTTTAGCCCTAATCATCTAAATTGATATTCCTTATTTTCAGATCACAAATATCCCCAATAAGGTAACGTAACAATTTTCCCTTATATTGTGCTTAAAGGACAACTCCACCTTCATAAGAACATCTTTTAGGAAGAATAGCCTCTTTAAAATATGTTGATATATCATACTTTGTCCTATGATTTCATTACGGTATGCATGCTATGCTTCTGGATGCCTCATGGAAACTGAGCCATTTAGAAGCCTGTACTGAGCCTGGGCATGCTCAGAAGAGGCAGATAGGGGGTTAACATTCAGTCATTGGCTGTGATGTCAACTGACAAATCCATAACTGACAGTTGCTAACTGGAAGAACCAGGAAGCAGAAACAGGACATTGTGCAGGATTTCAGGTTAGACTTATATATTTCAGATTACAAACTATTACCGTTTAGGATTTTGGGGGGAGATTTACCTGTATGCAAGTTTTCATTTTAGGGCTGGAATTGCCCTTTAACACAATTATTGATTTTAGGGGGAAATTAGTTTTTTATTTATAGCAAGTACACTGGGAAAAAAGGGAGATTCAATAAAAGTTCTTATTGTTTAAAATGGTGCTAATTTTGCCCCAACCAATCAGAAATTATGTAACATTTGAAACATAACATCTGATTGGTTGGGGCAAAATTAGCACCATTTTAAACGATAAGAACTTTTATTGCATAACCCTGTTAGGGTCTTGCCCAGAACATCCATCTGACCCACCATCCACCTACAAAGTGATCAGTACAAATGAAACCTTATTTATATTATATTTTTTGGGGTTTTGTGTATATTTAACACTGTAATGTTTAAAAACTAGCAGGGCGATGCACAAACGGGTGCACCGCTCCTGTTTTGGAGTTTAAGTGACGCTGTTATATCGGTTAGCGTCACTTAAACTCCTTCCTTGCAGCGGCTGCATGGCTAACGCGAAAGTTAACAGCGCAGCCATCACAAGCGATGTTATATACCAAAATCAACATTTTATTGCGGCACTTTAAACTTTAAAATTAAAAATGCCGGAATAGAAAATCAGTTACCGATGTTCCGAGCGCTGCCATCGGCATATAACATCGCCGGGCTGTTACAGATAGCAGCGCTTGGTGCATCGCCCTGTAGATTTTCAAGGCTGGTTGGTCTTTAAAGGAGGGCTAAAAAATTATTTTTTCATCCTAATGTGAAAGCTTACGCCCCTAGAACACCTAAACATTGCAAGGTTCGCCTCTAGTAAGTTGCATTTAAGTACTATGATGGCCTCTGTGTTGTTGCCAGTACAACTCACAGCCCATGTAGTCTTCAAAGAGCCTTGTGAGCATTATTCCGTCTCTATGCACATATTTTCTATACGGATGTCTCCATATCATTTAAGACGTCCCTTTGAAAGCTACCTGTTACCCTGCAGTTTATTTTCCAGCCAGTCTGCATTATTGACAGTCTGGAACAATACAAAATAGTCAACTGGTTTTATCGCAGTTTTTATCGATTAAAATGGTGCTAATTTTGCCCCAACCAATCAAATCTTATTTAACATTTGTAAGCTTACATTTGAATGGTTGGGGCACAATAGCACCATTTTAAATAATAAGAACTTTTATTGAATAACCCTGTATTTTCATAAAAACACACAGCCTATAAAGTCACAGGTTCAAGTCCCCAGACTTACTTACGAAACAATACAAAATAGTCAACCGAGTTTACTGCTTGTAAAGGATATAAACAATAATCAAACAGTGAATTGCCTATTATTTAGGTAAAAAAAAAACAACAACAACAAACAGAGCACATTACTTATTTCCGGTTAAATGTAATCTCAACTCCTCTCCTTTCTAATATAACCAGGATGAGGTAAAGTGCTAGGGGTTCACCTTAAGTTGCCCCCTTTTAAAGGATAGGTTCCCCCTTTGAACATATTTTTCTCATTAATTGAAGAACAGGAGGAAAAGAATCTATGTCTTACCCCCTGTTCTTCAATTAATTTAGCAAGAGCAGGGAACAAAACATTTAATTTTACCCACGATCATGCTCCTCAGCTGATTGCTCAGACAGTTCCCGACAGGAAACATGACTATAAACATATATTAGTGTCCCTTTAAAATAACACTTTTCAAACCATCACGCAAAGACTTAATGTGCACCCAAACAACAAACTTTGAGCCATTGTTTGGGCCCCCACAGAGAAGATATATATTTGCCCTTGTGTGGATAACTCTAGGGAATAATAAAAACAAAATTTGGACTTATTCAAAATGGTTGCTACAAAGTAAGAGCACAGGCAAAATTGTGCATCTTTTATTGAATAAGCCCCATTATTTTGACATGACTTCATTGTTTTTCAACCATACTTTTCACAGAAAATGTGAACTTTTTATATGGACTTAGAAAACAATCCATACCATCTTGATTGGGCATCAAGTTAGCATCTATTTTGGTCATACACCAGCAATCCTTTCTTATATATCTAGAAAATAAATAACCCATACTTTTCTCAGTGACAGTGGTGAGAGCCCCCACAGTGGTGAGAAATTACAGTATTCCACTTACCAATCTTCTCTGCTGCTACTTTTTCTTCCACTGGTGGATCTGATTCTGTGGTACAGCGGTACCCCTTTTTCTTGAGAATATGGCAGACGAGTACTCCCAGAAGACCGATGATGAAGAAAATAGGTACAATAACAAAAGCGACATATTCCGGATTGCCAGTATTACTACTTCCTGCATTTTCTTTCCCATGTATTAGGCTAGAGTTGGTAGATATATTAGCATCTGTAAATACAATCCAACTGATATTATTGTAGTTCTTTATAAAGCAGTAAAAAATAAACTTTACTGAATATTACCGTATGCATGCATTTTGTTTTTGACTCTGTAAAAGCACTACAATTCAAAATGAGGTTGCTCTTAATGTGAAACTGGTTTAGGTCAGAGTATTCCTTAAAAACAACACACAAATTAAAGGATATGCTTGTGGCAATTCTCTGTACATAATATTCTGTAAAACCAATTTTTGTTTATTTGGAATGAAATCCTTCACAACCAAGCTAGGACATTTCCCCTCTAGCATTAATTGTGGTATTTGCATAGGTTTGGAACATTTCAACTTTTCAGATTTACAGTGGGATGCGAAAGTTTAGGCAACCTTGTTAATCGTCGTGATTTTCCTGTATAAATCGTTGGTTGTTACGATAAAAAAATGTCAGTTAAATATATCATATAGGAGACAGACACAGTGATATTTGAGAAGTGAAATTAAGTTTTTTATTTTATTTATTGGATTTACAGAAAGTGTGCAATAATTGTTTAAACAAAATTAGGCAGGTGCATTATTTTGGGCACCAGAAAAAAGAAATTAAATGAATATTGAGTAGATCCTCCTTTTGCAGAAATTACAGCCTCTAAACACTTCCTGTAGGTTCCAATGAGAGTCTGGATTCTGGTTGAAGGTATTTTGGACCATTCCTCTTTGAAAAAACATCTCTAGTCTATCATTCAGGTTTGATGGCTTCCAAGCATGGACAGCTCTCAGGGCCACATCTACCATTAGGCAGAGCGAGACATTTTTCTCAGGCAGCACCTCTGCACTGAAGAAAGGCAGCAGACAGGTAGTGGTGAAAAAAAAACGTAACTAGCAAACGTGCACGAGTGTGAGTGCAGCCCTCATGACTCCAATACACGGTACTTTGAAGTTGCTTCAACTCCACTTTTGACAGTTCATATGGTTGAGTTAGCTTTAGTTTGTAAGGCTAAGTAAGTCTAGTTATGCTAGTTAGGGCTTGATGTGGAGGCAGGCTTACAATTCTTTTGTTTAAAATATTTTTTAGTACAGAAAGTATGGCATTTCTAATGTATTGTAACAGTTGAACCAACATATATAGCACAGGCTATAAAAGAAGTTATTTTGATCAACTAAAACCTGAAAGGAGCAATATAGTAGAGGCAACACAAGATGTTTGAAAAAGGGATGTCATACCTGTTTCTGGTAATTTACATTATTGGTTATTGTCTGTCTGAGGATCTGTTTAAATACCTATTTAATAAAAAGTTCAAAACTGTAAAATTTTACCCAGACCCACCAGTGAAGCCACGGCCATTGGCAAAACCACGCCCATTGACAAAGCCACACCCACTTTAATGCCGTGGCATGCGAAGGGGGGCATTCAAAAGTTTGGCTCAGGCAGCAAAAACCCTAGAAGTGCCCCTGAGCTCTCTTTAACTCACACCCCAGATTTTCAATTATTCCAGAATGTTGTACTTGTTCCTCTGCATGAATGCCTTAGTGGATTTTGAGCAGTGGTTGTTGTCTTGTTGAAAGATCCAGCCCCGGCGCAGCTTCAGCTTTGTCAATGATTCCAGGATATTGGTCTCCAGAATCTGCTGATACTGAGTGGAATCCATGCAACCCTCAACTTTGACAAGATTCCCAGTCCCTGCACTGGCCACACAGCCCCACATCATGATGGAACCACCACCACATTTTACTGTAGGTAGCAGGTGTTTTTCTTGGAATGCGGTGTTCTTTTTCCTTCGTGCATAACGCCCCTTGTTTGTGCTGTGGGCGGAATAAAAGACTTCCTCTGCATCACTCTCGCATACAGCATCTCCTTGTGTAAAGTGCGCTGAATGCATGAACGATGCACAGTGACTCCATCTGCAGCAACATGATGTTGTAGGTCTTTGGTGCTGGTCTGTGGGTTTTCTCTGAGAGTTCTCACCATTCGTTGCATCTATCTATCCGAGATTTTTCTTGGTCTGCCACTTCAAACCTTAACTTGAACTGAGCCTGTGGTCTTCCATTTCCTCAATATGTTAACTGTGGAAACAGACAGGAGAAATCTCTGAGACAGCTTTCTGTATCCTTCCCCTAAACCATGATGGTGAACAATCTTTGTCTTCAGGTCATTAGAGAGTTGTTTTGAGACCCCCATGTTGCTACTCTTCAGAATTAAAAGAGGAAGGAAACTTACAATTGACCCCCTTAAATACTCTTTCTCATAATTGGATTCACCTGTGTATGTAGGTCAGGGGTCAATGAGCTTACCAAGCCAATTTGAGTTCCAACAATTAGATCAACGGTTTTGGAATGAATAATAATAATGAAAAGTGTCCAAATTAATGCACCTACCTAATTTTGTTTAAACACTTATTGCACACTTTCTGTAAATCCACTAAAATTAATTTCACTTCCCAAATATCACTGTGTGTGCCTCCTATATGATATATTTAACTCACATTTTTTTATCTTAACAACCAACGTTTTATACAGGAAAATTAATGACGATTAACAGTTGACGGTTTCCCAAACTTTCGCATCCCACTGTATCTGCTGATGTAAAAGAGTTATTGGTTTTATTGGTTAACATTTGCACTCAATTTTACTGCAGACTACAAAACATTTTCCAACTTTTCAAATACAAAAACTACTTTATATACAGTACTGTTTCTTCTTGTCTTCATGTGTCATGCCTTTATGTATCTCTCCAGAGAGATTATATCTAAATAGTGTGAGACCTGTAACTACCTCCATGCTAGTAATGTACATACACCCCCACCCTCTGTGCTATTTCATTCTTGATCCTTTCTGTTCACCCCTTTCCCATCTTTTAAAAAAAACACACTGGTCCTTCAACTAAATCTCATCACATTATCCATTCCTCTCCACGATCATACAGAACCATTTGTCCACCTTTCTACCATTAATAGGTCTGCTCCAACCCTTCCTTCCAAACTGCTTTACCAGTAGTAAAGTGTTGTTTTATTTTGCTCTTCTTTAAAAAAATAAAAATAAAAAATTAACTTCTTAAGCATGCCATACACGGAGTTAATATTTTGACCAAAAAATTTGTTCAATGGCGGTTTTCTGGTTTTATGATTGGGTGCTTGACATTAATCATGTTGAAATCTGTGTAAGATAGATGACACAAAGAGGGACATTTCAACCATTTTTTCTGATAAAATTTTTAATCAGATCAAAACAATCAAAAATTTGATTGGAAAAATTGGCCTGTTTATAACTATTGATTACAAATATTAAAATGCTCAGTGTTTTGATGTTATTTTGGTATCACATGAAAGGATTGTTCTCTCTTTTCCCTTCCACAACAACAATAAAGAGACAAATAGTTTCAGCCACAGGAACTGGTCACCTGTGCTAAAGGAGTCTAAAGTGTCAGGAGGATTTACTGTCCTTGTAGCTATAAAGATTTTATTCCTTTTCCACTGATGTTAAATGATCTTGAAAGGCAAACATAAAATGCACCTGTATTTGATTTGGGCCCTTTGATGCTTTTTATACAGATGACAGCACACACTAGAATAACTAACACAATAATGATTGTAAACATCATTAATGGAGATTTTCCATACACACCTCTTACAGATCATTGCTCGTTCCTAGACACATGCAAACATAACATTTACTACATAATTTTGTAGGTAAGGACGTTTAACATGTAGCCCACTGGCTGTTGAAACAAAACATATGGGAAATTTAGGTTCAGTAAGTTATTTTACTTGAGGTTTTGGCAAATTAATAGCTTTAAATTGTGTTTTGACACCTTTTCTCCTGACAATCTGCTAAAATACAATACAATAACATTTTTTTATTGCTTTTGTCCCGTGGGAGTGCTTAACAGGAGTTCAGTAATTGGTGGAAGGATGAAGTTTTGTCAAAGAGGATGCAATCTAAATATCTGCAAATGCTGCACTGAACAGGTGGTGTTTCAGTCTGGATTTAAACACTTCCATTGTCCTTAAATTACTTTCATAATTTTCAACGAATTAAAGAATGGCACCATTATTTAGCCAAAATTGTGTAGGTTCCAAAATAATATCATTTGTTGGAGTATTTCTGTTCAAATGCAGAGAAGACTAATGGCCTGTATACAATGCTTATTTTTGTAGCTAGTCGCTAGCAATGTCTCTGTGTGCATGTAGCAAATACTTTAATTTTATTTCTTGTATGTTTACCGTTATGGCCTTAATTTGGTATAACGTGCATCTTTAGTCTGTGGCTGTCTACTGGACAGGAAAAGCAGGGTACCGAAATTAATGTATAATATTCCCTATTTCTGGAAGGGTTTTCTATGGTTATGCAAATCTTGAAAATTCACCTGGCCCAGAACACAAATAAAAAACTCTTGCACTGAAACTTTTGTATAATTTTGAGCATTTGATTCACTACTTTATTTTTACTTTATATTTTGTTTGAAATTCACCACAGACATACTTGAAATGCTACTGTCCTTCGGTAAGTTAATAAGACCCCACCAGCATTTTAAAAGAAACCAGAATTACTGTGTTTTCATCTTACCAGATGGAAAATCATGCATGTTACCATCTGGTTGGACTACGATACGTGCAATGTGTTCCGCAATCAGACAGTGTCAGATTCACAGAGAAAATTGTGATTGCATGTGCTCCAATAACTGATCACACCAAGAGCATGCAATGTGGCCATCCACATTGACATGCACTGCTCTAAATTTCTCATGCGCAAAATGTGATGGTAAGTGAGCCCTCACAAAGCATTTTAAAAGGCAACAAACCACTAAAACATCTTGTGTCAAGCCAATTTCTAATTGTGAATTAAATGCTTTTATCCTGAATCAAACACCCACGCTACTTACAATTTTAATAACATTCTACTTGCTCTACAGATATTTTTAGCCTTTTAGATACTACCTATTACTATGCATTAAATATAGCAATACTGTATGGCACAGAGGTTCAGTGAACAAATAATTTTACAAGGCAATGTTTTACTCTAGTGTGGGTTTTTTCATTAAATAAAACACATGGGTTTGTTTCATTTTATGAACTCAGGAACTGTTGGCAACCAATAAAGATTTATGTTAATGGTAACTTTTTGGGCACTATCCCTTTTAAGAAGAATAAATACAAACAACCTAGTGATGTTCTTTGGATTGTCTAAAAAAAAAAAAAAAGCTGGATGAGTTTCTAAAAACAAACAGCCTCATTTACGGGGAGGCACTGGGCTCTTATTGGTTAGTGCGACATTATCTCCATCTTCGTGCTGGCTATGTGGGTTTCACAAAAGACACCCACAGAACCGGCACTCGCAGTTTAATAGCGCATTTGCGTTACTTTTAAGGCAAGATTTAATTTACGTTGTGGGTAAATCCCTTTTGAGATTTACCCACTGCTGCAAACGTGATATTGAGTCGTATATGTTGCATGTTACTGGTATTGATATATAAAGTTGGAGTTCATCCAAGTATATTTCTGATAGGAAGGAATTTGGCCCAATTCATACAGATTTTACTTTGTCTTCCTCTGGATCAACTGTTAGGCAGGAAATGTGGTTATTGCTAAGTAGATTGGACTGGATAGACCTATGTCTTTATACAACCTCAAATACTATACTAATCTTTATTTAAACCTCAGCTACAACTATATTTAAAAGGGCAATCAGCCACAGTGCATAACTGTGCTAAAGGGAGAGATGAATAAAAGTAAAGGAACTATAGCGCTTTACTTTCTTTAAAGGGTATCTCCATTCTCCATTAACAAATATGACTTACCATATTTCAGTTTAGAGGACGGTAGGTAAATGAGCTATGTCTTACCTCCCGTTCTTCAATAAAACCATCAGGAGGGAAAAGGAGAAACTTACCCACAATTGCGCTCCTCCGCTGCTTCCTCTGACAGGTCCCGACCATACCCATGCTCCCTTACAATGAGGCACGCCGTGCATCTGCCATTTGCGATTGGATCAATAGACTTATCGCTTTATCAACCGAAAGGTGAAATCTGCTTAAGATTGCTGGTACAAGGTGTTAACATATTTAACATGGTATCTGGTCATTTTGGAAAAAAAAAAAAAAGAGTTTTATAGTAACTAATCATTAAAACCGTTTCAATCATTTCCTGTCAATGCATTTCTCTAGGCAAGCTTATCACGCACTTTAAGTACCCTTGTACGAATTATTCTAGTTGTTAACTAACTTGTTATTTCTTTTAACAGTTTTAACAGCACTAACTCTGCTCCTTAAGGGTTAGGTCACACAATCACGTGTTTCAGGCGATTGCGATTTTCCAATTGTTGTATTGAAATTACAACAATGCACCAAAATCTTGCAATTTCGGGTGTGTTGTGACTCGCACGTGTCAGCAATTTGGTAGCGAAGACGTTTTTTGTGCAATCACATGCGGTTTCATAATAATAATAGGAAAATGGCAAACGCATGTAATCGCGTTGCAGTGTGGCCGTGCTGTAAACCACATTTTCTGCTCTATTAACACTAGCTACTTTTGCATACATGGGACAGGTTCCTACAAGAATGTTTTGAATAATCATGTTGTAATCATATAATCTGATCTATGTATTTATGCCAACATCTTCCGTGGAGCATCTTCTTCTAGTTTCAATAGATTTCAGGTGGACTTTGGATAAGAAAATAAACAGTCAACCAATAGGTTCAATTCAATATCAGCCCACTACAATATCAGTCAAATTCAATATCATTTAGCTCGACTTTAACTCCTTCATAGTGCTGGCAAAGACCAGTGCATCCGACGTAATAAATGTAACATCTGTTTTGTGCTAAATAAAATCACATTGTGTCTTACCCACAGATGCAAAACGGATATGAAATCAGTGGCATCAGATTTATCCAAAGCAATAGTGGCGGCTAGGTAAGAGGCAAAGAGTGTTATGCTGGCCTTACATAACAAATTTACCTGCCAACATTCAAGAGATATTCGGACAACTACCTGGACTGATAATTTTGCGATTGATGTATCTTAATATCAATCATAAGCATGATCTAACTAGGAAACGTCATCAGGTGAAGCCGCTGCTCAACTTGACATTCCAATCAATTTGTCATACATCTCTTTTTGAATGTCTAATAGGTGTAATATATCAAGCTTACACTACAAACTTACCTTTCAACGTTTGAGCGTTATTCCAACAACTGCCTGGCCTAATCACTTGCAAATTGATATTACGATCGTAATGTTGATCGTGAACATAATCCAGCCAGGAAACGTCAGCTGGTAAAACTGCTGCTCCACTTGACATTACAATCGATTTAACATCAATCTCAGATCGAATGTCTTATTGGTGTAATGTCAAGGTAGTGTATGGCCAGCTTAAAGACATCATTAGACATTCGGTCCAACAATCTATTTTCGAACAGACTGCTGCGTGTACATAGCTTTAGAGAGTCAATGATAGATCACTTTCATCTTTAGTTTCTGTGCAAAAAATGTGACCTTTTAACAAATGTAGACTGAGCAAATCCAGGTTTCACCATAAACCTCCCCTTCAGCAAATGCAGACTGGTCATACCAGTTTTTTAAAAATATGCAACATCATAAAAACCAATACTCCTTCCATTAAAAATATAATGTGAACAGGAACACCCTTTAAAAGGAATTCAATTCCTGATTTACGGTTAAACAAACATTATCTAATATAAAGGGCATGTCCACCCCCAAAACTATAATTTCACCCACTACCGGCCCCACTCTGTAGAGTAATAAAATCCTTACCTTACATACCTGCTCCAAATGGCTGCCCTGCTATGCCCCTCCAAAGTCCCAAAAACTAGCCACCAGGAGCCTGGCAGAGTCCATATAGGACTCTTCCTCCTGTCTCTCCTCTGGGGGAATTTTGTCATGTACACTGCAGCCCTCTCCCCCCCCCCCCTCTCCCACCCGTTTTGTTCTCCCTCCCCCTAGCTATAGTAGGTCTCCCTCCCCCAGCCCCAACCGCTATAATAGATTTTACATAAACTCCCCCAAACTCTACTTACCTTACCTCTCTCCCCCGGTGTTCTCCACTGCCGGCAGCCGGTCTGGTGCAGTTTCATGCAAGCAGAGGGCCGGGACAGTACGCCGGAGGAAAGAGGTAAGGTAAGAAGAGTTCGGGGGAGTTTCTGAAAAATCTATTATAGCGGTCAGGGCTGGGGGAGGGAGACCTACTATATACCAAAAGGCATAAAAATTGCCCTTTAAATTATTTAAATCTTAGCTCAGGTGTAAACACCCACCTGTGTTAAAGGGCAAGTCCAGCCCTAAAATAAAAACTTACATACAGGTAAATCTCCCCCCAAAACCCTAAATGGTAATAGTTTGAAATCTGAAATATATAAGTCTAACCTGAAATCCTGCACAATGTCCTGTTGCCTGTTTCTGCTTCCTGGTTCTGCCAGTTAGCAGTTATGGATTGGACAGTTGACATTGCAGCCAATGGCTGAATGTTGATTCCCTATCTGCCTCTTCTGAGCATGCCCAGGCTTAGTACAGATTTCTAAATTGCTCAGTTTCCTATGACGCTTCCAGAAGCATAGCAGGCATACAGTAGTGAATTCATAGGACAAAGTATGATATATCAACATATTTCAAAGAAGCCATTCTTTCTAAAAGATGTTCTTATGAGGGTGGAGTTGTCCTTTAAGCTTCATAGATACGTACGAGTGTGTGAACAGTGAACGAGGCCCGACGGCAGAGTGGATCTATGAAAACCCCCCACTGATTGGTTTGTAGTGTACAGCTAGAATTAACATGGCTATACACTACCTCGACATTACACCATGGCAGACAGCAGAATTTAAGATAAATTTTTAGTCCGGGGGGATGCCCTTTAACAATGTTGCTTCAGTTAATTGAAGTTTATGGGCATGAATTTATGAAAATAATTAAAATAAATGTGCTTAGATTATAAGCTCTTTGGGACAGGGCCTGATGTGAATGTATACATATATTTGTAAAGCGCTACTGAAGATGTTGGCGCTATATAAGTCCACAACAATAATAATAAATAATAATAATGCCCCAGCACCAAAGGTGAGCAGTCTTGAACTTTTTGAGAGTAGAGGCTTTCTCCTTTCAAAAAAATTATACTTGTCATAATTGTACAGTCTCATGAACTTTAAAAGGGGAATTGGTTCTATAAATTTGCTCACTGCTGTATGTATGTATGTATGTGTATCGGTCAGTTAGATCAACTGGACTTAAAGTTTAGTTCTTGAAGACGTTTCACTAGTCATCCGACTGGCTTTCTCAATTAAAAATGACTTGTACAAGAATCTGTTGGCAATTATGTACGCTTTTATGTATGTATAGTTTATTTATAAAGCGCCACTTGGGTACGCAGCACTAAACAGTAACAAAATACAATAAAGTCATACAAGGGTGATAAATACATGAATAGTTCTGCACATAAATACATACATTTTTTAAATAGAAGTGCTAGAGCTTTGCCACAAGAGGAAAGGAGGTCCCTGCCCCATAGAGCTTACAATCTAGTTAGGTGGGTAACATACAGATACAATGTAGTGGGTATAAGTGCTGGAGTGAGACATATGCAGTGCAAATAAAACAACCATATACTGTGCTGGTTACCAGATAGGTAGGATGTAGGGCTAGAAAATGTAGGTGGAAATGTACCTGCAGTATCCTGGGTCTTTGAGCAGTAGTTTAGAAGAAACACGAGTTTCTCCCTGAACGATGTGGATGGTGCAGGTCCGCCCACTCTTAGTGACTGCCTGTCTGGGAAATAACTGACGCGCATGTTCCTTTAGTGCATGCGCAGAACGTGTGAGGATCAGTCGGGACTGTTGTCTGTGTGATCCGACTGGTTGGTACACACACACAGATTAATGGAGGAATAATCACATGACCATCACAGCAGCTTGCTATGTTCACTAATCAATGGAGGAGTAATCAGGTACTAACCTTTTCGGTCTCCCAATACACCCTCTCACATCTGCTTGTGTTTCTCTCCCACCCCTTCCCAAACCAGATTGTCTCATATTCCCAGCATCCCCTATAAAATTAATTTTAGATCACTTTTTCAACCACCCCTCTCATAGACACAAAAAAATCAACACAAGTTCCCCCTGCCTTTTTTACAGTATTGTGGATCTAGGGGGTAGATTTAGAGGGTTTAAGGGCTCGTTCACACTACAAACTGACAGTAACGCACAGCATGTGTTGGTCAGTTTGTATCCATTTTTTTCATCCATTTGTATCCATTTTTTAACAATGTGTATTCCATAGATTTCTATAGAAAATGCATGAAAAAACGGACAGAAATTGCATGCAGTGTGTTTTTTAAACGGACTGGAACGGAACGGATTATAAAGCAGCAGGTGTGAACGATATCATGAAATCCTATGGGGTTTTACTGTCTGTCCATTTTTTTTTTAAACGCACCTGCATTTGAAAAACGGATACAAACTGATGTAGTGTGAACGAGTCCTTAACTTTTCCTCCCGTCTCTCTCTGCATGATCAGCTGTAAAAATGAACTTAAGAGAGTCAGGGAGGAAAGAATTTCTGTACTGCAGCCAAGTGGGTGTGTCTGCTACCATGATGATGCACATTCAGTGACAGCTCCCCCAGCTCATTGGAAGACACCCCCCCAGGAGCTAGCACTACTTCCCCATGCTGCTGTAACAAATGAAGGGGAATTTTGAAAAAAAGGTAGGAGGAGTGTTGGGGTATGGTGTACTTTAAATAGGAATACACTGATGAAAGCAAGATAGAAAATAAGACAAGATAAAGTAATCCCTCTTTCATCCAGAGGAACGATTCGTCGTTATTGACCGGTCGGTCAGGACAAAGGATTGTCGGCTGGGGCTAAAAGTAGCTGACCTTTCAAAGCAACCAAGTGTGCAGTCGACTGAGGATCGCACAATTGGCCAAGGTTTTCAGACACGTCTAATTGCCCAGTCTGATGACAGTCGCGGCCCTGCGCAAATCCATGCAATTTTTGCAGGTCGATCAACCAATACACTGTATGGTAGATCGGCTGGAAAAAATGCATAGTGTGTACACAGCTTTACTGTAGCACAATAGCTATCATTAGCAGGAGTGTTAATTAATCTGGCAAACCAAATTTCTAAAAGATCACAGGGGACAACTGTATAGATGCCACAAGACAAATTAGGTACATCATTAATTAAACTTAATGAATAGGTACAACTTGCTCACTTGGCCTGTGCAAGTTTCAGGAGAGAGAGCGAGTGAAAACTGTATACCAGTAATTTTTGTAACAGCGATACTGTGCTGCAGGCGGCAATTCTGGCAGTACTGGGTGCATCCACTGTTGGAGGGGCGCCAGAGAACAATCAATTTTGGGTGCTTTTACTTAAAAAAAAATGTCAAACTTGATGTTCCCTTTATACCTTTATGCTGCTTCCCCCTTTATACCTAAGTACCATTTTGGGCAGTCACGCCTTACAAATATATAAATTATAAATTACCCTGGTGCTACCATATTGATTTAAGTATGTAGGCCAATAAAGGCTTAATATACTGTGTGTGTTTTATTCACTTGTAAAACACAGACAACCCCAATTTTAACAAAAACAAATTTTTATTATAGAAATACAAAGTGTCCCATGTGAAACATATAATTGCCATTCATATATAATAATATGTATAACAGTAACAAAGCATAACTTGTCCAAAAAGGGCATACATGATGTCCACCATCCACAGGATAGGAATTTTAATATAAAATATATAGAAAAGGACAACTTGTCTGAAATATCAGATGGACATATATGCCCAGCAAGAAATGCAAGTAATTTAACAAGTAAAATAAACATGCTTATATTTGATGACAATTTTTTCCAGCTTTAAAGATCCTGGTCTGGATGTTGCAGTTTTCCTGAATATACCAGCATCCAGACCAGTTTACTAGCAGGAGAAATATTACTTGTTAGGTTGAGGTACATACTGATATACAATTTAGCAATATAGTATGGTTGTGGCACATGGGGTATTCCTGCAACGCATTCTCACAGCTGGGAGCTAGGGTTTCTCAGTGGAGAGAATACGGAGCTATTCACCTCAAACTTGGTTCACAGGAATGTGACAAAACAGCAAATAGCCAGTAAGCAGACTTTTATGATACTACCAGATCATAATCAACCAGCTTTTTTCTTTGGACACTTTTTCTAGCACTGCACAATGATAATCTGAGGCTTTGTCTTGTGCATTTTGTGTAAGAGTGTCCTTTGGTGTCTACAATTTGATTATTTACTAGCGATCCAGCTTGTGGAATGGTTCCTTGAACCTCTTCAGAATCCATAATATCTTTGGTTAAAAAATAAAATAAAATAGGTAAACACACAAAGATATACAAAATCCATTACTCATGCACACAATTGTTATTCACTCAGACAGGCCTGCTGTGTTCTTCTCAGAAATTATAACATCTCTGTGTATCTGTAAGAGTTGGGAGTGGAATGTCCCAAATCACTTTGCGACTTCTTTCCTTCTGAATGGATTTTTTTTTGTGTTGGCACGCACACATCTCCATCTTCTCTTAACTTCTTGCACTGCAAAAACAAAAAAAGAATACTTACAATTTATTGACACTTTTTTCAAATCTACACCTCTATGCAGTATGAATTTTAGACAAGAAAGTCAACAATACAGAAAAAAAAGCTGGACACCTGCAAGCTGATCTGGAAAAACTTGCAGCCCATCTACATGTAATTTCCAACCAGAAAGAAACCAGAAAAAACAGCTACACTCTGGATGAGGCATGATTTCCTGCATTGGGGCAATAGATGGAAAACATGTAAGGCTTGTAATGCCCACCTCGCAGTGTCTGCAAAATATCACAAGTAGAAAAAATACTTTTCTGCGGTCAATAGTACAAATTAAAGTCACTGAAGTCAGCACAGACTATACATTTACTTACACTGATATTTATTCATATTGGACATTGAATGACATCAGCATTTTCAAAAGAAGCAGAACTGGTGTTAAACGAAGCATGGGCGCAGTAGAACCAACATACTCACGTGTGTTTACAGATGATGACCCTTTTCTGCTATTGGAACATGTTAGGTAGACTTTTGCAGCAATCTCTGTCCCATGTAAAGATAATTTTTAGCAGCTTGAGGAGGGGCAAGGAGTGTTGTGGATTGCAAATTTTGAATCCATACAAACCAGATTTATTGCACTTTACTGGAAAAAGCGATCCAGGGGCGAGCACATCAGGAATTCTAAATCTGCAGCAAGCAATTAAATGGATGTGCCAGATCCGCTATTATAATACTCCACTACTCAGCATGTTTATGTGCCAAGGTGCAACTTACATGCCTTAAATATAAGGGAGAAACTTTTGCAGTGGTTCACGAGTGCTACTGGAGCTGTTGCATGTCAGGACAGCAGTATTTCCACACAAAAAAAAAAGCACAATTTTACTTAAAATAATCATAATATTCAGAAGACATAAATTTATAAATTTAACATACCTTTATTACTGCATGGCTTCACAGAGACATTTCCCACTTCTCAATTAGTTTTCAGTTATTTCTTGTCACATCATATTGTTGGACATTGTACCACATGTCATATAACTGGGGATGCCTTTGGACCTGTATAATAAAAGTCCTCTGTTGAAAATGGAAAATGTGGTCCCACCAGCTGCCGCCCTCTTCCATGACATGACAGGATCCACAGATGTTTGGTTAAAAACTCATTCAAAGGCAAACGCATTGTGCTTGCTCCTTGTTTTTATCTGTATGTTTTTTCTCCTCTCGGTAGACATTCATTGAGTGCATGTTATGGCCATAAAAAATTAGTGCAGTGATGCATTTTGAAAAGGAACTGCATTGGAGCGCATTAGTAGGAACATTAATATGGGAAACAAATTTCCTTGTCAGCAGGTCAGCTGTCCTACCCAGTCCCTCCCATCTATGTACCGGTCACCATTTCCTCCAAGCATGTTGGACAACAATTATTGAACATTCGTACATAGCTAAGATTAGTTGTAGTAGTGCTTTCCAACAAATTAGAAATTTTAAGAAGTAATGCTACAAAAATAGGTTTATTATGTACTTTTTTGTCCAGCACAACTTATTTTGAGAATTGCCAATGTAAACTCACAAGATTGCAATCCAGGGTTTTAGATTGCCATGTTATTTCCAAAGTACAGCTATAAGAACAAATTGTAAAAGAGCCGCAAGCAGCAACAATCTTTAATGTGTATAAAGCGACGTGTTTTGGAGCCACATGCTCCTTTATCGTCTACAATTTGTTCTTATAGCTGTACTTTACCACTAAAAGACGGAGTGGAGTAGACTTGAAGCCTGAAAAGTATACAAAACTCTGTGAGTATCTACACCTGCTTTATTGAAACATTATTTCCAAAGTAAACGTTTTTAATTTAGAGTTAAGGTGCCCATACATTAGTTCTTACCCTCCGATCGATCCGCAACATTCAATCAGTGTTCTCCCCAGAATTTTTTTTCCTGCCGGGTGGCATGAAAAAGTAGCTGGGTGGGGTAGGACGATCTTGGAAAAGCTAGTTAACGTGCTAAAATAATCTTGCAGGTGGAAAAAAGGGGTCTGGACTGAGCAGTTTTGGCGGGAGTTTTTACTGACCTATTGGTACACCTATTAAACCTACTTCTAAATTCTTTTAAATCACAAGTGTTATCTCAAGAATTTTTTTCCAGCCGGGTGGCATGAAAAAGTAGCCGGGTGGGCCGCCCGGCTAAAAGACCCTAGGGAGAACACTGATTCAATCAATATTCCTGAAACCGCCTTTCCGGTTCTACTTCACGGCCGTCATATAATTGCGAGTTCTCGCCTAACCCCATTCATTTTGCAACCGTATGTTGGTTGCAAAAGAAGACTGGGAAAGGTGGTTGGAGGGTAAGTGTGAGGCCACATTACAACGCACTCCTGCGTTCCTGGTGCACGAGTGGGCATTGAGATCGCCCAATATTGTGCAAGCGAAGCACATGCAATTGTGCAAAAAATTAACAAAATGCATTGCATGCACAGTGCACTAGTTAGTGTGGCCACATCAACTGGGCCGCACTAGTGTGCACTTTTAAAAGCGGGATCGGATCATGTGTAAAAACGCATTATATAATATACTGTAGTATACTTGGATTTTGCTAAAGCTTTTGATGCCACATAGTATAAACTGAGGACTGTTGGCCTAGAAAAAAAGCATTTGAACATGGATAGAGAATTGGTTATTGGATCTCAAGCATAGAGTGGTGGTCAATGGAGCAAGTGGAGTGCCTCAGGGTTCTGTACTGGGGACATTTCTTTTTAATCCGTTTATAAATGACTTAAGCTTGGTACACACAGTAACGATAAAGCCCCAATACCGTTGAATCCGACAGTATCGGGGCTTTATCGTTATGTGTGTGCGCTCGTTTCCCGAACGAGCGCGCGGCCACCGAACGATCGGGTTGGCCGTACGCTCGTTCGGGAAAGGCCGAAAATTTCCATCGGCCGTGCTAGACTCCCTATAGGAGTCTAGCGCGGCCGATGGAAACACACAGTCACGAGCGTTCTCCTTATAGTAACATAGTAACATAGTAATTAAGGTTGAATAAAGACATTCGTCCATCAAGTCCAACCTATTCTTTTTTTTTTTTTTTTTTATACCTAACAGTTGATCCAGAGGAAGCAAAAAACCCCAGCTAAAAAGGGGGGAAAAAATCCTTCCTGACTCCAAACGGCAATCGGAAAGTATCCCTGGATCAACCAGATCATATGCATTATACCAGTAATTCTCAATATTTTTTAGTTTTAGAAACTTATCCAGGCCTTTTTTAAAGTTATTCAATGAACTTGCCATTACCACCTCTGCTGGAAGACAGTTCCACAGTTTCACCGTTCTCACTGTAAAGAAACCTCTCCTAACTTGAAGATGAAACTTCTTTTCTTCCAACCTTAAAGGATGTCCACGAGTCCTCTGATATGACCTATTAGTGAACAATGCACCAGAGAGTTCACTGTATGGGCCATTAATATATTTGTATAAGGTTATCATGTCCCCACGCAACCGCCGCTTCTCCAATGTAAACAGCCCTAACTTGTCTAATCTGCCTGCATATTCAAGCCCCTCCATTCCCCTTATTAATTTAGTTGCCCTTCTCTGGACTGCTTCCATTTCCAAGATGTCCCTTTTGTATATGGGATTCCAAAACTGCACTGCATATTACAAATGAGGCCTTACCAGTGCCTTGTAAAGAGGGAGAATAATATTTTTCTCTCTTGAATCTATTCCCCTCTTTATACAAGACAATATCTTGCTAGCTCTAGCTGTTGCTACCTGGCATTGTTTGCTACAGCTAAGTCTGTTATCTACCAGAACCCCCAAATCTTTTTCCATTTCAGATGCACTTAACACAGAGTTATTTATGGTGTAGGTGGCACAGGGATTATTAAATCCCAAATGCATCACCTTACATTTATCAACATTGAATCTCATCTGCCATTCTGCTGCCCATTTTGATAATCTATCTAGGTCTGCTTGCAGCACTTGCACATCATTGGAAGTTTCCAAAGCTCTGCATAATTTAGTGTCATCAGCAAACACAGAGACCTTGCTCTCAATGCCCCCTTCTAAGTCATTTATAAACAGTTCATAGGGAGAACGCTCGGGACTGTGTTTATGCAGATCTTTGAAAGATGGCAGACAGGATCTTGCAGATCCTGTCTGTCATCTTTCAGAAATCTGTGCTGTGTGTACCTAGCTTTAGAAAGGAGAATTGAGGGCAAGGTCTCCGTGTTTGCTGATGACACAAACAATGCATAGGTTTGGAAACTTAAAATGATGTTCAATTGGTGCAAGCAGATCTAGATAGATTATCCAAATGGGTAGCAGAATGGCAGATGAGATTCAATGTTGATAAATGTAAGGTGATGCATTTGGGGTTTAACAATCTGTGTGCCACCAACACCATAAATAGCTCTGTGCTATGTGAGTCTCTAATGGAAAAAAAATTGGGGTTTCTAGTTGATAACAGACTTAGCTGTAGCAAACAATGCCAGGCAGCCATGGCTAGAGCTATTGTCTTGCACAAAGAGGGGAATTGATTCAAGACGGAAAAGTATTATTCTCCCTCTTTACAAGGCACTGTAAAGCTAGGTACACACAGTACAGATTTCTGAAAGATGACAGACAGGATCTGCAAGATCCTGTCTGCCATCTTTCAAAGATCTGCATACACACAGTCCGGTGCGTTCTCCCTATGAACTTCATAGGGAGAACGCTCGGGACTGTGTGTTTCCATCGGCCGCGCTAGACTCCTCTATAGGGAGTCTAGCGCGGCCGATGGAAATTTTCGGCCTTTCCCGATCGGATCGGGGCTTTATCGTTACTGTGTGCACCCAGCTTTAGGCCTCATTTAGAATATGCGGTACTGTTTTGGAATCCCATATACAAAAGTGACAACCTAGAAATGAAAGCAGTTCAGAGAAATGCAACTAAAATAATAAGGGGAATGGAAGGGCTTGACTATGTAGACAGATAAGACAAGTCAGGGCTGTTTACACTGGAGAAGTCTTGTTTGCGTGGGGATATGATCACTTTATACAAATATATTAATGGGCCATAAGATAAACTCTCTGGTGCATTGTTCACCAATAGGTCTTATCAGAGAACTCGTGGAAATCCTTTAAAGCTAGGTACACACTGTACAGATTTCTGAAAGATGACAGACAGGATCTGCAAGATCCTGTCTGCCATCTTTCAAAGATCTGCATACACACAGTCCGGTGCGTTCTCCCTATGAAGTTCATAGGGAGAACGCTCGGGACTGTGTGTTTCCATCGGCCGCGCTAGACTCCTCTATAGGGAGTCTAGCGCGGCCGATGGAAATTTTCGGCCTTTCCCGAACGAGCGTTCGGCCGACCCGATCGTTTGGCGGCCGCGCGCTCGTTCGGGAAACGAACGTACACACGGAACGATTAAGCCCCGATACCGTACCCAGCTTAAGATTAAGAAAAGAAGTTTAATCTACAGGTTAGGAAAGGTTTCTTTACAATGAGAACGGTGAAACTGTCTTCCAGCAGATGTTGTAAAGGCAAGTTCATTGGATAGCTTTAAAAGTGGGCTGGATAATTTTCTAAAACTAAAAAATATTATTTATTATTTTTGGGTTGACCCAGGGATATTTTCAGATTGCCATTTGGAGTCAGGAAAGAATTTTCCCCCCTCTTTTTAGACGTTGTTTCCACTTCCTCTGGATCAACCGTTAGGGCTAGGCCACACTGCTGCGTTTTTTTTGCGTTTGCGATTGCGCTTTTAAAAAATAATTGAAAACGCGGCAACGCAAAAAAACGCGCGTTTTTCGGTGCGATTGCGTTCTGCATTTTTAATCGCAATCGCATGCGATTTCCTATACTTATTGAAGAAATCGCAAGCGCAAACGCAACAAAATCGCACATGAAATCGCATGCGATTGCATTTGCGTTGCAGTGTGGCCGTGCCCTTAGGTAGGGTTTTAAAGGTGGGTCAAAAGGTTGGACTTGATGGACATATGTCTTTATTCACCCTCAATTACTATGTTATAATGATGATGTTGATTGACATCAGAATCCCTATCTTTGTAAGGGTAGGGTTTAAAAGGAGGGTGAAAAGGTTGGACTTGATGGACTTATGTGTTTATTCAACCTCAATTACTATGTTATAATAATGATGTTGATTGACATCAGAATCCCTAGCTTTGTAAAGGAAACTTCTAAGGTATGTAATGTGGAAAATAAAAAACATAGCAACAGTAATGAAGGTTGAATAAAGATATAAGTCCATCTAGTCCAAAATTTATAACCTATTAAGCCTACCTAGCAGTTGATCCAGACAGGGCACCTATACGCATATGTATAGGACACCTATACACATATGTACAGGGCACCTAAACGCACATGTACAGGGCACCTATATGCATATGTATAGGACACCTATATGCATATGTACAGGGCACCTATACGCATATGTATAGGACACCTATATGCATATGTGCAGGACCCCTATATGCATATGTATAGGACACCAATACGCATATGTACAGGGAACCTATACGCATATGTACAGGACACCTATATGCATATGTATAGGACACCTATATGCATAGGACACCTATATGCATATGTACAGGACACCTATACGCATATGTACAGGGCACCTATACGCATATGTATAGGACACCTATACTCATATGTACAGGGCACATATACGCATATGTACAGGACACCTGTATGCATATGTACAGGACACCTATATGCATATGTATAGAACACCTATACGCATATGTACAGGGCGCCTATACGCATAATTACATGACACTTATATGCATAGGACACCTATATGCATATGTACAGGACACCTATATGCATATGAACTGGACAACTATATATATATATGTACAGGACACCTATATACACATGTAAAGGACCCCTATATAAATATGTACTGGACACTTATATGCATATGTACAGGATACCTTTTTACATATGTATAGGACACCTATACACATATGTACAAGGCACCTATACGCACATGTACAGGGCACCTATATGCATATGTACAGGACACCTATATGAATGTGTACAGAACACCTATATGCATATGTACAGGAGACCTAATATACAGTTTTGGGTGGGGACAACACACCAATATGATCGAAGGGGCAGGTGCGGGCAGCTATATGCATAGTACTGGGCACCTATATACATATGAGTGGACAACTATATATATATATATTACAGGACACCTAATACACATGTAAGGACCCCACATACTAAAATAAATATGTAGGACCACATATGCATATGTACAGGAACCTTTTTACATATGCATAGGACACCTATATGCGTATCGGACACTTTTTATACATATGTACAGGACACCTATATGCATATGTATAGGACACCTATATACACATGTACAGGACACCTATATGAATATGTACAGGACACTTTATATACATATGAAGACTGACACCTATATACATATGTAAGGACACCTATTTACAGTAAGGACCCTATATACTATTACTGGACACCTATATGCATATGTACAGGACACCTATATGCATATAAACAGGACACCTATATGCATATGTACTGGACACCTATATGCATATGTACTGGACACCTATATACATATGTACAGGACACCTATATGCATATGTACAGGGCATCTATATGCATATGTACTGGACACCTATATACATATGTACTGGACACCTATATATATATGTACAGGACACCTATATACACATGTAAAGGGCACCTATATAAATATGTACTGGACACTTATATGCATATGTACAGGATACCTTTTTACATATGCATAGGACACCTATATGCGTATGTACAGGACATCTTTATACATATGTACAGGACACCTATATGCATATGTATAGGACACCTATATACACATGTACAGGACACCTATATGAATATGTACAGGACACTTATATACATATGAACTGGACACCTATATACATATGTAAAGGACACCTATGTACATATGTAAAGGACACCTATATACATATGTACTGGACACCTATATGCATATGTACAGGACACCTATATGCATATGTACAGGACACCTATATGCATATTATTTTATATTTAAGAAAGCTCCCCAAACTCATTACGTTACTCCCTCTTTCCTCGTCCTGCGCTCCCGGCCCTCTGCTGCGAGAAATGCAATTATACTTACATTGGCAGTTCCCTACCCAAAAACACTTGAGTCATTGTGCACCTTAAGGCACAGCCCACTACTATATCACCTATGGCTCGCACTATGATTAACATAAGCACACAAATAATACTAATTTTTATTCACGTGCACAACTTCCAGCATCTTCCAGGGCCCACATAAGGACAATTTCACCTATTTTATCATAAGGATTAGTTAACAACTGCTAAGCCTCGTACACAAACACAATGTGCATTGGCCGACCAAAACCACACATGTGGGGCCGTGTGAGCATCATTCAATGATCCAGTGAGACTAACAACCAACAACACCTAACCGAAAAGACACACAATTATGATTATTGGCCATAACATCCTCATGTAGCAACAGCTTGTGGACGGTACTATAATACGTCTTCATGAACCTTAAGGCCTGGTACCAATAGGCAGACTTCGGCCCGATATGCCCACATTAACGAACAGTTATCTGTCTGCGACCAAGGCGACAACCAACATTTTGGCCCAACCAACCACTCCTGGCTGCTAGTTTCAAACTTTTTTTAGTGGCCCAAAGTGATTAACCTATTGCAAAACACTAGTTTCTTGTTGGCTAAAATAGCTTTTTTGCAGACTTTAATGCCAACTTGCATGCCCAAAACCATTTTGGGCCAGGCTTGACTCAGCTGAATTATATGCCAGGGTTATGTACGTGTGTGCCTGAGGTGTTTTTTCAGTGACCCAAAGAGATTTACCTATTGCAAATCACCAGTTCTTATTAAAATGACTTTGATGCAAACTTGCATGCCCAAAACCACTTTGGGCCAGGCTGGACTCAACTGAATTACGGTATGTGCCAGAGGTATGTCAGAGGTCTATTGAGGTGTTTTTTTTTCAATGGCCCAACATGATTTACCTATTGCAACCCCCCCTGCTATTTTGTAGGCAAGTTGATGTCAACTTGCACGGCCAAAACCATTTAGGGCCAGGCTGGACTCAACTAGATTATATGTCAGGGGTATGTATGTGTCTGCCTAAGGTGTTTTTTCAATTGGCCAAAAGTGATTTAACTAATGCAAATCACCAGTTTCTTATTAATCTCTAAATAAGAAGCCAACTTTAGCATGTGAATAAGAAACACAAAGGGAGATGTAATAAAAGTTCTTAACATTAAAAGTTATGCTAATTTTGCCCAAACCAATCAGACGTTAGCTTTCAAATAGTAAATAACATCTGATTGGTTGAGGCAAAATTAGCACCATTTTTAACGATAAGAACTTTTATTACATCTCCCTGTTAGTGAATAAGAAACCAACTTCAGATTTCTAAAAAAAAAAGTTACTTCTCCCACATGTCTTGCAGACCTGACGATTCCTAGAAAGTCACACTTTATGAAAACACATTGTAACACACAATGATCACGTGTTTAACGTCCCTATCAACTGATCGTCAACACCAAAAACAGCATAATTTTGTAAAATACAAAACTCTTTTGGTTACTAATATCTATTATGTACTATAAAATGGGGATGATAAATATTTTTAAACCGTGTATAAACATAAACATAAGCAGTCTTATTTTTCTTTAAAAAAATAAATACATAGATCTGGATTCTTTGTCAAATATTTCAGTGAGTTATGATTAACAGTGTCATTTGGCATGTGATACTCTGTATAAATACTTCTGGTGGAGAAGCAGAGGGCCTCTGGGAAATATGCAAACCCCAATTTAAATTTTAGAGTAGAAGTGTCTGCATCACATAGTGCAGATTTGTGCTTAAAAGTAATGGAGTTTATTTCCTCTATGTTTACTGAGCAATTACCCACAATGCAGACAAAATTCTGTGTGTGGGAGAAGACTCATAGAAATGTAATTATTTTTTTAAGGTTTTTAGGTTCACAGTCCATTACAGTGAAAATCCCCAATTCAAGTTCTGCTCCTGGTTTCTACTGATAAGAACTCTAAACGGTATCTACATAAGACATTATTACCGCTGGGATGAAATGTACAGTAAACCACAGGAAAATTATTTTTTACCAACATAACTTTTTTGGTCTGTATAGGAATCATTTGGAATCCATCACATGCTATTGTATAATGCTGCCTTTACAGTACAGAAAATAGATGTTGACAAGAATCATTTAAAACCCAATACATATGAAACGTGCAGAGCTTAATGCATGCTACTACATGGCTACAATGAAACCAATGCAGAACTATGTAGACACAGAGCAGTCTACTTATCTTATATTTGTTCACTTCTCTAAATGTAGCTGAAGCTGAACTACCACTAACAATTCCTGTTTTATACAATAGCCAAGAGCAACAAAGTTAGGACACCACCTGCCCGTGTCACAGCAATGCAGTAAATGGAAGTGGTGTGCAAGATGCACCAATATTGATTAGCCTGAAGTGTAAATAGCTCTCGAAAGACTGTAATTTACAATTCAAATGTCAGACATATAATAAAGCAAGAAGTTACAAGTAAAAGAAGAACTATATAGCGTGTATAAAGGTTTTTTTTTTTTTTTTTTTTAAACCCAGTTAAAATGAAAGGTACCCGAGGAAGAGGTAGAATTGGTACTTTCTACCTCCCAATATCATTTCTATCAAGAACAGCAGCATGAAGAAAACTGCTTCTTCCAGGCTTCCTGGGTGCTTCAGCGCTATATTTAATACAGTAAACACCATGGCATAAACTGGCAGATGAAAACTGTACGCTCTTAACGAAACCATATTGGGAGGTAGGAATAATCAATCCTACCTCCCTGTACCAGGTACTTTTTATTTTTAAAAAATTAATTTTTACACTATAGTTGTCCTTTAATATAATACTATCATAACCCCCACGCCATGTGACTGCCCTGTCAGTCACTGTCACCTAGCAACCCCCCATTATTACAATAGGCAGTCACAGGTAGGTAGATCCCCTAGGTAGACAGGATGCAGACACCCCCAATTCCACAAAACCTCCATTTCCAGCCTCCAACTCACCGGCACTTCGGGAGATTCTACCGGCCAAGGATAAGACTTCAACTTTAGTAGTAGGAGCCATCGCCACGTTACCCCCACTTTGTCACCCCACAACCACCGGACAGTCAGGCGGGTCGCGGAGGAGGGGCTGGGTCTGAGGCGGATGACGTACATGGCTGCAGGCGGGGTCATACCTTGGAGTTGGAAAACTTCCTTCCTATCAGAACAATAGTACAAGGATGTAGGCGGGGCCTGTGAATAGCACTGGGCGCCTACAGGGCAGGGCGTGTCCGTCAGGTCCGGAGCTAATGTGAGTGAGGTGGGGTTATGGGAACACGTTGACACGGTTATACTGCGCGTGGGGTGGGGGATCAATGTAGGGAAATGTGTTAAAGAAAGCCAGCCAGCCACAAAACTTACCATCTCATAGAATATAAGCAACGATCGTTATGTAGTTAATATAAAGTCCGACAATGAAAAGTAATTCATAGCAAACTGATATTCACATTCAGAACCGTCATGGAGGGAAGATTGTACAAATATCGTGCGATCGGATTGTAAGGTGTTTGATCATTCACACCCAAATCAAGTCACCAACGCCCTTCCTATCCAGATCTACCTGAATCTACATTGCAATTAGAATACGATCAGTGCAGCCAGTACAGTAGTCCTCAAATCAGAGTCAGTCACGTTGGATGCCTGTGATCTGGTAACCTGTGACTTAAAATGACAGTTCAGTGGAAATTATCGATATTTGCTAAATTGTTAGTTTGTGTAAGGCATACTTAGTTATTCTACACATTCTCTCCCATTTGATTTCCCTGCTGTTGACATTAGTGAGCTGACATTTCAGGTTCTAACATTCCTTCTTCCCAGAATGCACCACTTGCTTGGAATATTCCTAACAGTAATTTCTACTGATTGGCTGTTGGATGGGTCAAACATGCTCAGATCTCTACTGAACAACTAAATCAACCCAGGCACTGGGTCAAGGGCAAAACCTTAACGGACTCTACTAGGGGTCCTGCAAACAGGAAGTCAGTATTTCGGTTGCATTTATTTATACACAGACAAAATGCTGAATTGGCAGATTAAGGTCATTGGGATGAAAAAATACTGCTCTTTATTTCTGAAAAGTATATGTATTTACACTGAACTTCCCCTTTAATGCCTGGGGCAGCCAATTTTCACAAAGGGAGAGGCCACACTACAACATGCACTATCGCATTAGAAACGTCCTGGATTCCGATGTGATAGTGAGCGTTTTTGTGAGTCCCGCAGTCAGGAATGAAATCCCACCATACAGAGCCACCTGGCACCCCCTAAACTCCAACTCCACGATTGTTATGCACCTAACTGCCCTGCCTTAACCCCACCCTTCAACATGCCCAGTCTCCACCCCTGCCATGCCCACAGTGACAACTGTCCCGCCCCCTCTCGCTCTGGGATGGCGAGAATCTGGCAACCCCAATCGCAGCGCACCTACAGGAAGATTCAATAAAAGTTCTTGTCGTTAAAAACGGTGCTAATTTTGTCCCAACCAATCAGATCTTATTTAACATTCGAAAGCTAACATCTGATTGGTTGGGGCAAAATTAGCACCATTTTTAACGATAAGAACTTTTATTAAATAACCCTGCTAGTGTGGTCAGACCAATTGGCCAACACTAGCGTGCACTTTTTAGGACGCAATCTGATTGCACATTACATCTATGAGCGTTCTCCCTATGAATATCATAGGGAGAACGCTCGGACTGTGTGTTTCACGCCTTCCCGAACGGGCCTTCGGCCGACCCGATCGTTTGGTCGACATGCAATCGCAAAATGAATGGGATTTTGCGATCGCATGTCGGTCAAATATACGATCGGGAGAAGCGGTTCCGGCAGCATCGATGAACACGTGAGTGCTCGGTCGGGTAAGTAAAATCTCATAGATGTATGGCCACCTTTACATGTTATAAAAGGTATGTCCACTTCTATAAGAGGCTAATGGTGGATACTTGAACTCCATTTCAGGGTAAGCCCTTTGGAGTATCTATTGTATTCAGTTAGATCAACTGGACTTAAAGTTTAGTTCAAGAACTAAACTTTAAGTCCAGTTGATCTAATTGAATACAACAGATATACCATGACCTGGACGAATGAGAACCTTCACAACCCTTTGGAGTAATTTCCAATGTTTCCTAAAGGTGCCCATACATCTATGAGATATTACTTACCCGACCGAGCGCTCACGCGATGTTCATCGATGCTGCCGGAACCGCTTCTCCCGATCATATATTTGACCGACATGCGATCGCAAAATCCCATTCATTTTGCAATCGCATATCGGTCGAATGTAAGATCGGGAGAAGCGGTTCCGGCAGGATCGAAGGAACATCGCGTGAGACCTCGGTTGGGTAAGTAATATCTCATAGATGTATGGCCACCGTTAGTATTCTATTGATTGCTCCACTAGCATAAGAGTACTGGGTAACAAATGGGATACTTTTGTTCTTAAGGTGCCCATACATCTATAAGATTTTACTTACCCGACCGAGCCCTCACCACTGTGTGGGACCTTTACCGTCTGTTCTCACTGTGTGGGACCTTTACCGTCTGTTCTCACTGTGTGGGACCTTTACCGTCTGTTCTCACTGTGTGGGACTGGATGGGACCTTTACCATCTGTTCTCACTGTGTGGGACTGTATGGGACCTTTACCGTCTGTTCTCACTGTATGGGACCTTTACCGTCTGTTCTCACTGTATGGGACCTTTACCGTCTGTTCTCACTGTATGGGACCTTTACTGTCTGTCCTCACTGTGTGGGACCTTTACCATCTGTTCTCACTGTATGAGAACTAGGCCAATGTTCCTCAGTGTAATAAGAGCTAGGCCACTGTTTCTTTAGTGTAATAAGAGCTAGGCAACTGTTCCGCAGTATAATAAGGACTGTTCCTTAGTGTATTAAGGGCTAGACCACTGTTCCTAGGTGTAATAAGGGCTATGCCACAGTTCCTCAGTGTAATAAAGGCTAGGCCACTGTTCTTCAGTGTAATAAGGGCTAGGCCACTGTTCCTCAGTGTAATAAGATATAGGCCATTGTTCCTCATTGTAATCAGGGTTAGGCCCGCTTTTCCTCAGTATAATAAGGGTTAGGGGCCATTGTTCCCCAGTGTAATAAGGGCTAGGCCTCTGTTCTTCAATGTAAGGGTTAGGCCACTGTTACTCAAACAAATAGGATAGGCCAATATTCCTCAGTGTAACAAGGGCTAGGCAATTGTTC